>VXBJ01003451.1:325691-379970 GCA_013400055.1 Nycticryphes semicollaris
AAAACAGAGAGTTCCACATAATGACTGGGTAAAGCATTTCTTGCACAGTGTCAGAATTAAAGCTAGAGCCTTTTTTCCCATCAGTGTCTATAAAAACCTTTGTAGGTAATTAGCCTGTCACAGCTGAAACACGCCCACACTAACACCATGACATGGGTGAACATTTAAGAGTTACATCTTGTCCAGAGATGACAGAAGTCGTGAAAATTGGAAATGGACACTGAAGTCCATGCATACTGAGATGAGTGGGCTGTAGGGCTGTGAAGCTCTCCAAAACTTTCTGTGAGCTTCCTTCCAGAAACAGTTCTTAAAGACAATTTGGGGAAATGTATTACTGGAATAAAAGAAGACTTTTTCCTTCTCCCCCTCTTAGTTTTATCTCTCAAGAGAATAAAAACAATCCAGGAAAACTGATAACCATAATTTATTTTACGATTTTATAGAGGGCCAGTATTTAAAAAAGTAACAAGCAGCATATCTGACATATTTATAGGAAGAAATACAGCCTAAAATGTAGTTTGTCACACAAAGTATTCCTTGGTAGGTTAGATAAATAGTTTGTCAAGAATATTGAACATGAATATGCCAAAAGCAATGAAAGTTACTGTGAAAGCTATGATATTGTACAAGGTATAACCTACAGTTACACTACAGAAGACCTACAGTACTCTACATGTACGGATCTGTGCAAAGCTGCCAGGTTTTGCTTCACTGAATTTCTGTAGCAAAACCAGAAAATCTTGCCTGTAGGGCCAGGACTCTTAAACATGAAGACATAAGTATACAAATGCCTGAAAGGTGCAAACACTGTAGAGTAAAAAGAATTATTTAGAAATACAGACATAACTTTGAATACTGAAGAATAAAATAAGGACAGGGAAAATGGGCTTAGTGTAAAGTACTTCACAGCAACATACTTTCCACCCTAGAAGAGACACCGTAAGAGTGGCAGCTATATTACTTGTAAAATTTTGGTGATGCACAATGACTGCACTGTTAGTGAGGTTGACTAGAATAAATGAAGGCTGCTCGCAAGACTCCTGCCAAGTATTGGTAATGATTACAGTCTAAACGGAATATCAGGTGACTTTGGTGAATTTCTGTACTAGCGATCACACAGTCAGTCACACAGCAGGTCTCAGCATGGGGAACTTAATTTCTCTTTACAGTGCACATGGTAACTTGCCTTCTAGCACTTACTGAGAGAAGAATATTTCTGGCATAGAACTTGCAGGCGATTTTATGAAAGTTCAGCACTTACCACAATTTGAAATACAAACCTTGTTTTTTGACAAAGCTGGCAACCTCAAAGACTGGGGCTAAAGGTCACTAAGCCTACTTTGTTAGAAAAGGCGACATGAACTATAACTCCCGAAAGAGGAGAAACAAATTCTAAGCTTGTGTTACATGACACACTAAGTGACAGTAAGAACTTTGTGCCCTAAGGAACAAACTAATGCTAGTAGATGCTTAGTGCTTCTTTTTCCTAAACATACCAAGAATATAAAATACTTTTACGTGCAAAATGAATGAATAAACAGATTTCTGTTCACGACCTATTCAACTGAAAATCACTTCAAACAGACATCCATTCTAAGCCTATGAGCTCTGGACTTTGAAAGTAGGTCTCCATGAGGAAACAAAGATATATGAAGATTTAATAGTGTGTTATTTGGGTTAAAGAACTGTTATTTTCTCAGCCAAATAACACACCACCATCATTATTCTTTTATTCCTATATTTTTTATGTTTCTGGGGACACTGGAAATGTTGACACCTGGTACGCATAGTACTGAGCTCTGCTGTATGTATCTATATCCGTGGCCTCAAGAAACAGTAACACCACAGAACATAAGCAGCCTTTGCATTATCAAATCTGTTCTCAGCCCTCTGAAATAATTTACAACAAATAGAAATATCTCTGAGCACAGGTTCCATTCTGTTTAATGTTATCTCTGCCATGTAAGTCAATGGTGTTCATCCTGTCCATACTTGGCATGCATGCAGAGATAAGAAAACCACCAAAGATAGGAAGAATTGATTTTTTTTCTCCCCCAAGAAAGGCTGGTTCTGTTCTTCCTATGAAATACATTAAACAAATTGGCTTTTGCACTAGATCAAGTCAGTAACCCATGGAAGGAACAGTGCTCAAAGACATCAATGAAACCATTGTGCTGCAGCCTGTGGATATTGTGCTGCCTCTCTTTCTGGTACCAATCTCCTGGGTTGAATTGGAACCTGTATGAGCTCTCTCCATTATCCCCAGCTGGCATCTGACCTAAGGACTGTGATGCCTGGTTCATAGGAAGATGGACTCCTGAAAAAAAAGATTTGTGTTTTCTGTATTGAGTTGAGTGACCTGGGAATAAACAATGGGAACCTTCCAGTTCTTCCAACAGATGTAACAGCATGAGATATGGAGGGGGTAATAAAAATGACTGTCACATTCTTCTATGAACCAAAACATATCCAACTATGACCTCAATATTCCCAAAAGGCTCTAGTAGGAGCTGGATTTTTATTTCAGTGACACTAGATCCAACTCTTTTCCCTACACCTATGCTTGAAGAAATCATTTAGGGCCATATCCAAATAAACAAATTGGGTTCCAGAAATGCTAAAGTGAAACCAAATTGCCTAATCATAGAAACACTGCCATTCAACAGGAGAATTTTAAATTTGCATGCTCCTTCCTTTGGCAGGGAGAGCTGTGCCTTAGCATATACTCAGAACATCACCACTCCTGGCACGGCAAAGTAAATCACCACTCATCTTGTCAGGATCCCAGCTTAGGAGCCAGAAAAAAAGACATCTCATCCTTCCTAAAAACCCTTAGAGAGTTTATCCAAGAAGCATTTTCAGAGCAAACCTAACACACCCACGAGCTCCTATTGACCTCAAGCTACAAGTGAAACTTTATGCATGAGTATGCCTCACTGATTTTACTAAGGTGTTTCATATACATATATGAAGTGAAGTGTGAAGGTACATCAGAGATCAGATTTAGAGCTGTCAAACACTTTTATAAACTTGACAGTTACCAGCCTCTGGCTTACTGCTCAAACACAGCTGAGTTATGCAGACACGGGAAATTCAATGCATCCCGGACACACTGGATTCACACCTCTCCACAAATTAACAGTGCCTGAGTACCAGGTCTGGTGCAGTATCAGATCCCTGTGGTAAGCACCTTGCCATTGACGTTTTCACTTATGGTCCCTTCAATGTCCAACACAAACCAGTCTCCCTGGCCATGTATAATTCGGTTCACACATGTACAGTAGGTCTCAAATGTTCTAGATATGTTAGAGTTACTCCATATATTCAGTTCATTTATATATACAGAGCAGTTGTTACCTGAGTGTAACTGCAGCTGACAGAAACCCTGTCCAGGTAGAGGAGATGTTAGAGCAGAAAGCACAAGCCGTAAAAAGACAAGTCAGGGACTTGTAGCCCTGCAGACTCATGGTAGATGGGTAATTCAGTCGAACATCAACAGATTCACCCAAAGGAAAAATTACCAGTTTAAATCTCAATATATGCATGTAAAAAGAAATATTTCCTTGAAAGGAGCAGTATTATTTTGTTATTTTAAAGATTCTGGTCATAGCCAAAGCCAAGGCCCTGATCTAGGAGGAAGGGCACACACAGTAAGTGACAGTCTGTACCCTGAGGGGCTTACAGGCTAAGCAGGCAGGGCTGGGGACAGAAGAAAGGAAGAATTGTTGCCCATGTTTTACACACAGAGCACAGCAATACGGACAGATTAAATGATTGGCTCAAGGTCACACAGGATGTCCAGGGCAGAGCCCTGGAAATGAATCCAGAGCTCAAAGTGCACCTTCCTGTCTGTCACCTAGACGGGTTTAATTAATAAGGATAATAATAAAAAAATAATTAAGAACTAGCCACTTCCCAAAAAGACTCATGCAGGCTTTCAGTCTAACATTTCCAACTGTCTTCTCAGTCTAGCAGCTAAAATTTCATTACATCTTTGAAAACATAACCGTAACTGTTTTGACTCATGTTGTAATATGCATACTGCCAAAAGCAATCCCTAACCCTGTAATATTTTGCTCCATTAGAGGTGCCATACTGCCAGCAAGCAGCAAACTTACTGAATAAAACTGCAACCATTGAACAGTCTCTTCTCTGTGTCTGTGTGTCTTTTGGCCTAAATAAAGTAAATACACAGCATTAAGGGCCTGATCCTACTTCCACTTAAGTCAATGGCAAAAATCCCATTGACTCCAATGGAATAAGAAGCCAGCCCTGCCAGAACTGATGATTTTTTTTCCCCTTAAGTTACTGGCAGATTAATTCATGTATAATTTACAGCACCAAGATATTGGTCGAGAAACTGTGTATCTATACGTGATTTTAAAATAATGAAGATGGAATTAATTTCATTACAGTACTGACACTGTACAAAGATGTAAACTGCAATAAATCCTGTATTAAGACATGAAAACAAGTCTTCCCTAGGCAGTGTTAAAAGGAAGAGGGATTTCCGCCACGGAAAGTGGATGGTAAAGCATGTTCTAAGTATCTTGTGATATATGTAATAAATCCCAACATAAATGTTTAAGTTCTTGACATTTTACCACAGTTCATACACATAAAAAAAGAACCCCACCGTTGAAATAAACCATGGATGAATCATGGATAAAATGCTGCCTTTAGATATATGTATGATTTCTATTACCATTAGAGTATTCTGCCCTTGCATCCTCGCACAAAATGTGGATTTCACTATTGCTTTCATTTTATTGCTTTCTCTTTGGTGACTACATCCAAGTAGTCTTTAAAGATGTTTTATTTATGCAGCTGCATTTAGAGTTCATCTATTTAGATATTACATATTTCAGCTCCCAAGTCAAATTGCACCTTCTTTCCTCGCTTGTTCTTTATTGTCTTTTCTTCCATGATTCCTGGCAGAGATCATGAGCTCATCATACTTTTTCTTTCCATTTGGTCTATGATATTTATCTTGGGTTGCCAGTGCACTGAGTGCAACATAGAATAGAACTTTTAGACTCCGTTCTGGCAGGACGCTTACAGTATCAAGTTGTCGAAAATTTTTCCCAACGCTATATAAATACTTTTAGCTGAAATAAATATCAACAGAACACGTGGCCACTGTGTGGACTCTGAACCCTCTTCTTTTCCTAGAAAACCTCAGATGGCAGCTAGACTAACAGCTGCTAACAATACTAATCTCCTATGTGGTTTAGTGACAAACATAATTATTTTGATTATATGAAAGCATAGAAGAACTGAATTTTGCACACATGAAAGATAGGACACAATGCTGGTGTAAGCAGGCTCCATCCTAAAAAGAGAAGAGCTTTAAATCTAGACAGAGCTAAGTGAAAATCAACTCCAGTAGTTACTCTATCAGGGTGAGGGGAAGCAGAACATGTAACACAGCTCTGAGCAATAAAGTCCTGTCAGACATTGTCTTCCATGGAAGAGATTAAGCTTGTGATAAAGACCTGAGTGCCAGGAACCACAGCATAAAATATTGCTCTGATTCATAATTCAAAGTCGCAGTTGTGCAAGAGCAGGAGCTGAAGGCACCTGAGCCTGGGGTAGCAAAATATTTCAGTTCAAGTGGTTGTCTCCTGCAGAAAATGAAAGTACTTGCTTCTGCACAGGTGCTGAACATGAGTGGCTAACGAGTTAAACCATGTCTTCTTGGCTGTAGGCTGTTGGTCTCCAGCATTTGCGGAGAAGGTGCTGCAGCATTGTCTAGCATATTTTCTTATTATAAAATAATAGTTGCAAGAGAGTTAGTGAAGAGCAAAAAGTGAAAATGGGTATTTATGCCTGCAAAGACACAGGTCTGCCAAACAGAGAGGATCAGTTTGATGCATTTCTCCCTGAGAATCACATGCATCTAGAAGAACTTGCTCTGTTCAGATTACTGAAAGAAAAGCTAAGCTTGTGCAGATCCAGACAAAGTTATTTAGAGACAGGCAAGGAGATAAACACCATAGATGGAAAACTGTTTTTTTAAAAACTAACAGCTAATGGTGGCACAAGCAAAAATTAGTATAAACTATTTCTGAGCAAGAAGAGAGACCAGAATATTTCTAATTATCAGAGGAATAATGTCATGAGTAACTTTTCAGTAGTAGTTGTGGATCAGGAAAAAAATTCAAAGACATAAGGACGAGCATGAGCAGCACACACTTAGGGCTGTAGCCAGTAGGTAACTAGGATTTACTCACCTTATTTTTTGGAGGAGAATGGATTTAGCCATAAGAACACAGGTCTGGACAGGCATTTTTTCTGTCCAACAAAGTATATTTACATGTTTTGAAGATATAAGTAATTTCCCATTCAATAAATTCCAAATATAGAAGGTATCGGGAAGATACAAGCAGAGAATTATTTTAATCATTGTAAGAAAAGATACAGGTCACACAAATAAAAAACTCAGGTACTTAGTGAAGTTTTTTTTCCTGCAAAGAAAGATTAATTTGTTTGAGAGAACCTAAATTTTCAAGAAACCCAGTTTGTAGACTTACTCCCAAGTTGCTGCTCTGACTGCATGAAACATCTGTACAGAAAGCAGGAATGTGGGCGTTTTGAGAGAGGAACAACACTCAGTTTGCATATAAGTTTTGGAAAGTATTGTAGTTTGTTATTGCTGATAGAATGCTAGTGTCTTCACACTGTGTTAAGAGTAGTATATGTTTGTGTCTTTAAACTTATATTAAAAAGAAATTCACCAATCATCTGGGTTTAACTGTATTTTAGTGAACACATGGTAAAATTTAGAACACATATCTGCTTTTAAATTTACAATTAGCACTTATTGTGATTTTAAAATGTATTTTTTTAAAAAACCTCATATGTCAAAGAAGAATGCTGTCTTTGTGAGCTCCTGTTTTATAGAAATCACAGCTGAAGCTTTGCTCCTCCTATATCTCTGAAGAAGCCCACAGTCTTAAGAGTTCAGCTGCATCTGGAAAAGCAGCATCTTCATGTCAAAGTCCAAGATAAACACACACTTAATGAACCTTCGGTCTCTGCAGGCTCAGTTCTCAGTCCCTGTCTTCCAGGGCAGACCTCAGCTGAAAGAGCCAATTTGGACTCTTACCAGCAGGCTCTTGGTTAGAAGTAAACTTAGCCACCTGCAGAAGTTTGGTCTCCCTGGGGAAGGCTCTGGAAGGTCACAGTCTTAAGTCAGCATTAGTATCCTTATTGTTTCAGATAGACTTAATATTTCCCTTCACAACAGACACCTAACCATGTGCAGTGAGCTTGTTGTATCTGATTTTAAGCACAAAAGTGATTGCATGTATCCATACATCTGTCAGAGAAAGAATGAACCATAGCTTTCTTCCTACCTAACACAGTGAACATGTATTTATCTTCAATCATTTTTCATTCAGAGAGAAATAAAATTAATTTCCCTGAACTATGAGGGACTATAATGTTTCAACAAGATCAAAAGCTCCACTTGAATATTTATGTCTAAAAATATTTTTATAAACTCACTCATGTCCATACTCCAGAATGATTTCAGAAAATGAAATTCAGGGACAAGATAGTCAATATGCAGGTAAATCACACCTGTGATGAGAAACTGGTCTATTTTTTATCCAAGTCTGTCTTATCTATATCTTACACAAAACTCATATTTCCTGCACATCAGGGAGATTTTCGACCAGTCTCACACTATTCTCAGTAATCAGCCTTTTCCTTTCTTTTCCTTTTTCNTTCAGATAGGATTTAGTGTGCTGAATTGTGAGTAGCAGGACTGACTCACAGCAGCTCCTGACAAGCACAAATACAGTAAGCTCTTACTGTGTTCAAACACACCGCAAGCTCTGGGCTGTTTCCCCAACCCAAAGCCCTTCCCCAAAGTCTGCTGGCTCCAACACAAAATGCCTTGAAGACTCTCTGTGCAGAATATGTGAGCAGTCCTGGAATGACACCACCCCCATTAGAGACTAAAGACCATTTTCTAATAATGAATGATGATCATTCTCTAATTTTCATTAGAAAAATATGATCACACTTCCCCAGCTGCAGCAGGCACAGGCTTTCTCTTATAGATTTTCCTTCTGGCCTCAGGTATCTCAAGGTCTTGAAGATGGGATGCTATGAAAGCACCAAATGGTGCTAGCAGCGCACAGAGGCTGCCAATAGAGGTGGTGGAGTCTCCATCTCTGGAGACATTGAAAACCTGCCTGGACAAGTTCCTGGGCAACTCATTCTAGGAAGACCTTCTTTGACAAGAGGGTTGGCCAAGATGACCTCCAGACGTCCCTTCCAACCCTGTGATTCTGTGAAATCGGATTGAAGACTCCCCATCTCATAACTACAGATCTTGAGCTCCTATTCCTCTTTATGAGACAAAGAGTAGATGTTTCTTCATTTCTTTGCCCTGTCCTCATTTAAGCATACCTTCTGGGTGATAGTGATGTAGAAATCTGTGGTGTTGGCAGGTAAGAGCTGAAATGCTCAGGTTAGGTGAGGCGGCACTGCTTACAGCATGTATTCTGCCAGAACATCAAATGCCTAAGAAAGTTTTTTAAGAAGTACTGTGAAGCCAGAATAGGTAGATGGGGGTTCCTAAAGTTTGCTCTGATGAAGTTAAGCACTTTTGGTCTTCCTAACATATACAAACATCTTTTTGCATTTGGACTGTGATTTACTGCTGGAGTCCTCAGAAGTAAATAGTTGATAGTAACCCCTTGACCTCCAAAAAAGTTTGGGGAAAATTTTCGACTGTATGGAGGTAGATTATTATAAAAGTATTACTTACATCTTAAAGCTGCAGGCTTTCTTTTTCTTTTCCAGAGATATCAGATGTCTTAAAAAAGCTAAGCAAGTCTGTTCTTCAGCCAAGGTTTATACAACATAAACTGATGCATGAACAGGTCACAAATGACATAAACACCAGGGGCAAGGCAGCAAATAGGATGTAGTAATGATATAAGTGCCCCATCCTTGAAACCATGGTGCTTCACGTTCACATGCAGCCATTTATTTAATCCTTGAAGTGTTACAATATATGAAGGAAGAAAAAGTCACTGCTCAGTTTTATTTTCCTTTTGTTTTGAATTTCTAACAAATAATGTGAGTCAGACCTGCTGAATGTTGTGTTAAACGTATAAAGAATTACTGTAAAGTAATTTAATTTAATCAAGACGCATCTCTTACAGGACAAACCCTAATCCTTTTCAAAGCGGGAGTAAGGGAAATAAGATGTTTCAGCCTTTTTTCTGCTCTCCTCAAAGGGGTTAAAGAAGCCTAATACAAAGGAGTTAAGCAATGCCTGAAACAGGATAATAAATGTGACACTCTCCGACTATCAGTAGCAAATATTTGAGCTTATCAAATAACGGAGGAAGTAGTTTAGTTACAAATAAACCAATCTCTCATAAAACAAGTCTTCACACAAGGTAATTTCATTGAACTGGAGACAGCTAAAGGCCACTGGCGGGCAGGACTCCCGCTCAGTGTGCACTCCCTAACGGCCCTGCATGATTAATGGGGCAGCCGGCAGGGAGGCCGAGGGATGAGGGAGCTGGGCTTTATATCAGTGGAGCGGCAATAAATAAAGCATCGCAGAGCTGGTGCGAGGAAGTGACTCATCCTCCTGGAACACAGCAGGATTTGTGCTCTCCCCCCGGTCGTCACCCTCCCCCTCATTCCCTTTTTCCTCCGCCGCAGAGACCAGCGTGTCCCAGAGACTATAGTAGATGTCACCGCTTGGCACTGGCTGTGCAAAGAGAGGACAAATATGTGGGTGTGATGTGGATCTGGGACGATAGCCTTAAAGCTGCAGCACTCGCTCTTGGGGGAGCATCTGGGCTGAGGCAAGCTTAGCAAAATGCGTTTCAGGGGCCAGTTTCTTAGCAGGAGGTTGTTGGATGCTCCTTCTCCTTCTCTCTGCATCTAAGCAATGCAGAGGGAAAATATAGCAACTTTGCTGAACAGGAACAGGCTTTTATTCCAAAACTTAATGTAAAAACTCAAGCAATTAAGACACAGTGGAACCAAAGCGAAAACAGGTGGAACTGAAGCAGAAGCAACATGCCCATGGCTAGGCAGGGAGCTTCCGTGGTGGGATTTCACCATGGGGTTAGCATCGATTAAACCGTGGGGGTGCTGCCAGCATGGCTGAACTATGCTCCCCTCTCTCCACAAGTTCCCACCCCCTCCCCAGCAGCTCGTTCTCAAGGGACATGATCTCATGCCCACATGGCCATCAATGGAAACACAAGGCTGTTTGAGAAGGAGGGCAGGGTTATTCCTCTGATGGCAGTGTACCTGCAGTGTCATTTCTAGTTTGGAGTACAATTTTCTCAACTATAAGAGTACGTGACTTCACTGCAAGAGTAAAGGAAAACCATTTATACATCAAATATATAAATTTTCTGCCTCTGATTAAACAGAAAGATGTCCTGATGGGTATCAATAACGAAATTTATTCTTCTTCTTTCTGTTTTTCAGGTCTAACTTGGCTGTTATTTACTACATCATTATACACACACCATTTTTTTTTAATTCTACATGCTTCTATGTAAATATGTGAAAAAAATTTGCAAAAGATAAGAGACTGACAGTCTTATCTCACAATGCAATGAAAAGTTAAAAAGCATTATAATATAGAAAATAATTTAGAAATTCAGACATGCTGATATTTGAGAATGTAGTACACTGTTATTCATGTATATATCTTATATTAGTGAATCTCTTTCTGCTTTTATGAATATGGATGATATGAATATTTGTAGACACCTAAGTGAAAACTTGTAAGTGTAAAAGCAGATTCAAAACAGATCATGTAACTGCTGTAGATTTTGAGGTCGACTTTGTGTGCATCACTGCCATCTTTAGCATAGCTATTAGTTAGAACACTGTGTGGAAAAGTCCATTAGCACCCAGATATTCAGTCCTGAACATGGGCTTATCTCTTCTAACTAAAAGTCAAACAATACACAAACACTTCTGTAAGCAAATGTAAGTGCATCACCTGACACAGTGTGGAATCACCTGGTCAGTTTTTGTTCTCTATAGTTTTGCTGTCTCTAGGGCAAAACAGACTTTTGTGCCTTTTAAAATAGTGTTAGTCATACAGTGATTAACTCTAGTGAGCTCATTAAAGCAAACTGTGACTTCCAGGGGCAAAAGTAGTGCACTTTCAAAGGGCTGTGGGTAAAAGATACTTTGTCAACACTGTCCTAACTGCAAGGACCATGGTGGCATTTGAAGGCTCACTCTTGTTGTTGCAGGTAGATTTTTCTGGGGCATCTCTATCTGCATGTCCTACCCCTGTGCCCAAGGCAGCTGCTCTTGGTGGGAACTGCTCAATGGGGGACACAACAGCTCTTCCGAAGTGGTAGTTAATATACCAGGCTATGAACTGAAGCAGGGGAGGCTTATTTGTCCTGTTGTTCCAGGGACAAAAAATTCAGATAACTAGAATGAATGTGGGATAAGGGAAGTGCCTTAGCTGTGGCAACTAACCAATCCTACATTCAAGAGACCAAAAAGAAACTCTGGTCTATCTCCTGCATGGACATGTGAATAGCTTGGATCCTGAGTCCATGGAGAGCAGTAGACTTGATAGCTCTGTAGGGTGTAACTGGCTTGAGAGTAGTAAAAAAATGGAGTGTGAGATTTGGGTACACAAATCAGATGTGATAAAAACATAGGAAAAGCAAAACAAATCCCTGCCACTCCACAGCCTGGTTAGGCCCAAATTAATCACCTCCCTTACTTCCTTCATTTTAAAAAAATAAGTTTCTATGTGAAGGGAAGGATGAACTACTCTATAGACCTACTGGCATTTCCCCCTCTCCCAGTCCCCCACACCATTAGTTGGCTTTGCTCCCAACAAAAACTTACACTGTGTCAGTTACAGTTTTTCTAATCCTTCAGTAAATAGATGAAATACTTCTTAAAAATTCAGTCACAGCTTGACCTGACGCACGTGAGCCTAGGCTGCACTCTCACATGAACAAGCGCCCCATGTACAGAGTAGGTGGGAATGAGAGCTGCTATAAAATGTAATGTGAACTGTGTCATCTCTATTGGAATTAAAAGGAACTACCTCTTACAGAAACAGCCCTCACTTGCATCCTAGGGATTGCACTGGTATTACAATTTAACACATAAGGCCTGGGAAAGCTGAAGCAAAACCCTCCATCCTCTACCCGGATGATGAGATGAAAACTGCCCTCTCTACAGAGATCACATTGAAAGAAAGCAAGCTTTCTTCCTTTTTTTTTTTTATTTTTTGCCCTCCTGATATTGCTGGTGAAGCAATGCCACAGCGCAAGGGTTAACGGATCTCAGAAAGCCCTGGTGCACTTTAGCTAGGGGCGGAGACTCCTCGCAGAATAGATGCCTGTGCTGCTTTGCCTGGGAAGCTTTTAGATTAGTGTGCTTCCAGCTGCATTTCCTTGAAACTGATTTAGTTTCAGCCCATATCAGAGTCCTTTCATGGAGCTATTCCTATTCAAAATAAAGTGCTTTAAGAAAAGCACTGCGATGGGGTTTAAAGTAATCCAAAAAGTATGGTTTGGCTTAGAATTTTTGTTACAGCTAAAAGGGCCAGGATTCAGCAGAGGAGGATAACAGAAGTTATGCCTCCCTGTATATACTAAGCCTTTTTTGACCTAAGGCATTTAGCACAAAGAACAGGAGGCTTCACTACCTCTCACAGGGTTTACAGTAAAGGAGGTACTTCTTTACTTCCTACTTAGACTTGCTTCATTATAAGATATCACTCAAAAGTATGCTGAATGAAGTCTCTCTGGGAATGCTGTCTCTCACAACCATGTTTTAAATACACTTCTGGAAACAGGGGTCCATATATTATCCCAGAAAAGGAGTTGTTTTCAAATGTCACTGTAGTTTAAGTAAAGATTATTTTTTTTTCCTGGTGCCAAACAAAAAGCACAGAAGTAGCTGTTAAAAATCAAAAGTGTTCATGAACAGTGCTTATCCTGCAAATGATAGCCAGGCATATGTTCTTGGAGAATTTTTTCTTTAAATGACAAGATTGCCAAGGGACCAAGCAAGAAAAATTAAGAAAAATGCCATTGTTCTGGGCACAGAGAGTAGCAGAGGAGACATCTAGGCTGCAGAGCCCAGGAGGTCTTCCAAGTCCCCATCCCAGGAGTGGGCACTGACTGTGTCCTTCTTCCCCAGTGGACCTCAGCCCAGGCACACACTCCAGGTGAATGCTAGGACTGCTCTAAGAAGTATCAGGCACGGGCATTATGGCGACCTGAAATGTACCACGACGTGCCCTTGCTGGTAAGTGCGGGCATAGCAAGAGATTTATTATCCCAAAGAGAGTTGTGATCTAAGTAAACAAGTTGGACAATGGGCTGGAGAGAAGCAATGGAATACATACTGAGCAGCGTCATGGTTTGCATATGTCTTCTCATTTTAAGGATATTTGGTTGTTAGCTTGTTCATTTTTCTCTAAGAGGAAGCTGTGCTTTCTTAAACTACTTGGGTGGGGTTTTGTTAGATGGTGTTTTACTAAGCTGAAAGACAAAAGAAAGATGGGAAATGGCACAAGAGGAAGACGCCTGGAACAGAAGTGGAATGAATCCAAAGCAAAGACAGCATGCAGGAAAAGGCTACAGGAGGATCCTTGCACATCCCAAGCACCAATGCAAAGTACGTCAAGATGCTTAGGGTGTGGTTAAAAATATCTAATAGCAGTTCAGGAGCTATGAGAAGATGGGATAGAATGGACTATTTTGATATAAGGCCCTGGTCCTTTCCAAAAACCTATAAAATTAGCAATAATATCTTAAAAAAGCAAACACAGATTTTTTATTCCATAGCTTTTTTTGAACCACACTATTGGAAAATGTGACCATCAGATTGGGAGGGAAACTGGCAAGATCAACTAGAATTTGCATGGCTAAAATACCAAAACCACTACCACTTTATGAAAGAGTTTCACCTATTCTTGTTCAATTCACAAACAGAAGGAACATATAGGTCAAGAGACATCTTTCAGGACCTGCATGCACTTATTACTTTTCCAATTCCTATCCTAGAAAGCAAATCCATTCCCAAAAACTACAAGAACAAAGCAGGTGCTTACCAAAATATCAAATGTGCTGAAAGAGAGCAACACACAACCCTGATTCCTGGCAACAGAAGAGCAGAACTGGGGGCACTGAAATGGGTTTCAAAGACAATTGACATCTTACTCATTTTGTTTGGGCATATCTTTTTGGTCCTGTTTGCTCCCTTCCTTATCCAGTTGTTTCAGTATGAACAACTGCATAGCTGGATGCAAGACTGTTAATCAGGATCATAATATTTTACATGCACTTAGCATACATGCAAATAGCTGAGAATTAGGTCTGCTTATTGTTGCTCCCAGGGCTCGAAACTGGACCTTGTCTACACAAGGTTTGTCTTGTTGGGTCACCTCCCATACAGTGCAACTACCAGCTTTAAAAGAAACTGTGGTTTCTACCGATACAGCTCTTCCATATTTTATGTCACGTTGTCTCTCTTCACCATTCCAGCCGCGAATGAACTCATGCACATGGCATCAACAGTTTTAGCATTTAGGTACACTCAGCAACTGATGTTAAACCTCATTCTGAGTATATAGTTTTCAATCTTATTCTACATTAAAATCACCTTGGAACTACACATTTTGTGTGCCTTCAGCCAATTTTTCCTTTTCTTTTCAGGCTGAGCACATGGAAAAGATATGCGAATGCTTCACCTGGCAGCCAGCTTGCAGCTCCAGCACAAGGATCCACTGTGACTTCATTAGGACTTCAAAAGAAAATGCCCCACAGCTCTGTTGCACAAATGTTGTTGAGTGGTAAGAGGCAGCAGTGAAGAGGTTAAATATTCAACAACATGGGCCAGGTTTCTATTTTTTATCTAAACTTGAAAGCAAGAAGGCTTGGAAAAAGCAAGAGGAAAGAAGAGAAGGGATGGATTTGGGACGTGAAAGGAAAAATTACTTGCTTTTCATTCAGAGCGAACATTTAGAAATAATTTCTTTTAAACCCCAAATGGCTAAGATTATATTAACTATCCTGGAATATCCCCACAAGTATGCTCTTCCCCCAGGACAAACATTTCCTGGGGCAAGGGGAGTACAAGAGGGAGGGGAGAAGGAGGGAGAACGAGGATATTCGATGTATTGCGGTAAGTCTGGAATCCTCTTATCTGTAGCAAGACTGGGAACACCTGGACAACAGTTGTCTTCCTCCCCCACCCACCTGTGCAAATTGCTAAGCACACCGCAGCTCAAAGCACTACGCCATATGCCAGTCACATCACAGAGATCCATTGTGACTTCTCTGAACATCAAAGAAAAGCCATTGCACATCTTCTTCGCACAAATACTGAGGGAGCCAGTTGTGAAGGGGTTAAAAGATCAAGTTCTGCTATAAAGATAACAGGAACTGGAGAACATGCAGCAGATGTTCCATGTGGAGGCACTTAAGTTTACAGTCCCACCTGTGTCCATTTAATACCTTTAAAAGCAATCTCCTGCTCATTTGTGAGGGAGAAGAGAAAATCGATGTTCCAATCTCAGCATCATCTCACAACATTCACATCCCACATGAGGAAAGGGAGGAGGAGATGGGATGAGCAGACAAGACAAGAGGGCTAAAGCTGAGATTTAAGGACATGAATATACAGAGATTTATGAAAGCACACATCCCCATGTGGAAAGTCAGCCATTCTTTTATGTGCTTTGTGCTGGGGAGCAGCAGCCCAACCTTAATGTTAATGTTTCGAATGTCTTAAGAGCAGCATGAACAGTAACTAGTCATGTCACAGAGTTTTGCATTCTTCTTTTTATATCCTTCCTTCCTTTCCACCCTCATTCCTATTTCCCTTACGAACAAACCAACTGTCTTCTCTTACATATGTTGAATGACTTCAAACAAAGTGTGGGAAAGGACTCAAAATAATTATGTTTCAATCTTATGGAAATATGTCACCAGAGAGATAAAGGCTGAGGCTGAGTATGATCCATTGCATTATTAGGCATCAGAGAGTCCACACAGGAAAGGCTTGGGAAATTTTCAGTCAGGAAAGAGTAGGGAAAGACTGAACCTTCTTGTACAGCAAAGTGACACCATCACAGGGCACAAATCTACAAGGAAACAGATCTTTGCATTCATGGAAGTATTTTTTCTTCCACATACATGTCCTTGGTTCAGATAGGTCTAGGGCTAGAGGAAGAAAAACATCCAGTTACTAAGAGCAGTGGTTTTGTTTCTGTTCACGCTGCACTAAGGAAATAAAAACATCACCTGTAGGCCATATCCAGGGACACAGGATATAAAATCCTGCTTCCATTTTTCAGACTTGCTGGGTATAAAGCATAGCCAATAGGAGATACACACCCACTTTCACTGGTAGCCTGAAATCCTCCTGAGCTTATGAATTTCCCTGAGCACGTTTCTGCATCACTGCTGGTTGTTTTCAGTAAGCAGTGGGGAAGAGGCAGAAGCACATCTCTCAAGGAACTGGAATTAGGAGTTGGCGGAAAGAGGGAAATATGGAGCTCGACAGCTGTGATCTTAAAAGGGAGCAAATTGTTCAGCTGAGTGACGCCGATCTCTCTGTGAACTTCCACTGACATCACTGGGATACTGTTGTGCTGGAAAGTATGCAATTTGTATATTTATACTGTGACCCACGAACCATAATTTAACATGGAATTCAACCCTCTGCACTAAATGACTTTGACACCCCGAGGCTACAGCAATTCAAAGAACAAAACAACTACTGTCTCCTCAGGCAGGCACGGCTCTTAAAAATATAACGTTACACTGAAAACAAAGGTAGAATAGTTTCATAACTATGTACAACACACCTTAGAGCCTTGTCTTATCCCAGATGTCTCCTCTCTGCTGGCTATCTGCCATTTACACCAGTCTCCCATTTCAGGTCTTGGCACAACCCAAGTTACTCCTCCTCATGACCTACCCAAAGGAGGAGTCAAAATCAAGCAGTAGCTGGAGGGCAACCATAAGATGCCTGCTTGAAAAGGAGACTGCCTCTCTAACCAGCAGAATGCTCCTCCAGAATTATTTATTCTCTTTCTAGGTTTGCTACATGCTTGATGACAGATTGTGGGTCCACCATTTTGGGCTTCTATACCTCAATTTAGCTATCTTCTGGTGGTTTGTTTTTTTTTTTTTTTCCTTTTTTCCCTCAGGCAACCTTCAGTTCAAGAAAAGACTTAGAATGTTTCATGTTCACAAACTGGGATTTCAGCGTCATAGGAAGATGTTAGCATAGCAGTTGTTGCTCAAGAGCTGAGGTTGTATTAGCAGATAGCTGCTAGCAAACAAGAAAACCTCTGGCTTTATCTGCACAACTACATGCAGTTACACACAAAACCCACCACTGCATAGCTACAAGCTACCTCGTTTTCAAGTGCAGCATTACTCTGTTTAACAGTAGTTTGGCACAGAATCTGCAATATATTACGAATATAGCTTCTTCACGGTTCATGTCATAGAGAAACTGGCTACTACCGTCTCCTCCCGAGTCAGGTAAATTTTCTGGAAATACTTGCAGGTCTAAAAGGAAGCACAGTTCTCAGTGGACTATTTTCAGAGAGTTCAAAACTCACCAGCAGAGAACAGCTTCTTGTCCAACATTAGTGATGGCAGCTCTGACTGTGAAAGCACTGCTATGCCACAGGCAACATCCTCGCCATACAGCTGCTACTTGCGTACAGGTTCAAGAGGTAGAACTGTATGGATTGTGACTTTCACATCCAAAAACCTGTGCAAGCCAGGAAGACACAATAATTTCTAACTTCAAATGGGCTGGGAAATACTGGGAAGTTCAATTTCTCTCCAGAAAACACTACTACACTACTCTTTGTATCAATAGTCTTGCTAGTTTGCAATGCTTCTTCCTTGCATTGCTCCTCTCAGGTGATGACTGCCAAGCACTGCAGTACTGAAACACTGTTGCACATAGCAGCATAGCAAGGTCTTATAGAAGATCCAGAGGTTGGGTTATGTTTTTCACCATTATCTTGCTCTGTGGTATCTTGCCCACTGCTATCAGTAAGCTGGCTGGCTGAGATGAGACCTTCCAGACACCTTGCAGGTGTTTCTGGGCTGGTACCCATTACTAGTTTGGCCACTGGAGAGTTCTGTAGCTCTGCGCAAGCATGCTGGCTTTCCTGGCAGCTTGACTGAGTCTCCTGTTCCCCTCTACCCTCACCTTCAGATTTAATAATTTCAGCCTCTTACTGTTTCTGTTAGGTAACTATAACATCCCATTGTTTATTTAGCTTGTAACCCCATCTCTATCCCTCACCAAGCCCTATGGTTTAAGCTGGGCAGTGTTGCCAATGGTCTGAGTCTATGTTTTAGAGAAAAGACTTTTGCACTGACATTGTCCTTGGTGTGGGCTTCAGCCACTATCCCTCTCTCCAGAAGCCTGGGAACCCATCACAGTATCCCATAGACAACTGGCCCTATCCAGGTGACAAGGTTGTAGAAAGGCAGGACAACCACAGGCTTGCCAGGCTGTGTTTCAAGGATTTTAGTAATACAGAGTGCTAGCAAGCTATTTGCTTATTAACCCTTTAGGGTTCAGGGACAGACATCTTGGCGGCTGGGACAAGAGTGGTGGTAGTTCCTCCAGGAGCTCCTTGCAGTGAAATTCGGGTTCCTGCTTGCACCTACCTCTCCAGTGGCTCTGGTGCCCTAGGGATGGTACCATGAGCCTGGGGGCAGGTAGAAGAACAGTGGTGCTGTTGTGAGCCAAAGGGTCCTTAGGTAGCCTAGGCACAGGAATGCCATGAATAACACGGTGTCTCACTAATAGTTGCCTGGAAATAGGGGGTACCTCCTCGAGCCCCCTCAATGCACTTTTTCATCTCTCTTGACTCTGATGTAGTAGCAAACAGATCTCTATCATGGTGAGCAAAGAATCTTCCAAGGCTGAAATCCTGCTGCTTGGTTTCTATCACAGTCTTTTTTTCTGCTAAAAATAGCCCTGTGAGCACCAGCTATCAGGTGGTTTACTATCTGGAGAATAGACAGTTACTGCACTCACTGAGACTTGCAGGGTTGGGATGTAATCCATGGAGCCCTTTAGTACTTGTCTTTAAAGACCAGTCTTTCCTTTATTTCCCACCCCTTTACTCCCCCCCGCCTTTTTTTTTTTCCACTGACTTGCTCCTTGCTATGCAGGTCACCATAGAAAACATTCTTAACTTGCTCTGTACCTGATACTTGTTTATGTTTTTTTCTCAAATACTTTTAGCCAAGAAATAATCCTCTGCCTTAACTGCAACTGAAGCCAGAAAACAGCAGAGGCCAGAAGCATCTGTCTCAGGGCTCTGAATTTTTTTCTCATTCTTTTTCTTTACTGTGGTTATTATAACTCTATTTTACTTTTCCCTTTTTAAGAAGAATAAAGCTTACTGCAGCACTGAATTACAACCTTTGTTATAGTTTATAATGTTTGTTTTTAAAAAGTTGAGAAAACTTATTAAATGCTTTAAAAAGAGTTTTTTTCCCACTGACCACAGATGGAAACTGTTTTAGTTTTGGGTTCTCTTTAGTAAAAAGTTGGCCTTTTGATGTCAGTCAGGAGGAGTCCTTTGATGCCTCTTGTTTATTGTTGAGAAGAAGCAAAACGGAAGGAAGCAGAATTTCTTGGTATATTCCTGTTTATATTCCTGTTTTCTGTTGGGGCAACATTTCAACAATTTGAAGTAGACTAACTTATGTCCTTATAAGCAGAGTATCTGCTGGGAGAGCAAAAGGACAATCTACTGAATGAATCCAGTTCTATGCCCAGATTTGCTGTCTAGACTTGCACTGAAGAGAGGTATTTTTATGGATAGCAGAGAATGTAGTGGTTAGTTTTGCTGAGTGCAAAGACAGTCTTGGTGGTAGTATGAATGCCTATACAACAGTGGTTGAAAACTTGCATGTAGCATCTAGGACATTAATTACAGTTTTGCTGGGAAAGGGAATGCCAGAATCTTCCAACATAGGCAGATATTCTCTGACTCTATAAGATTAAAATAAATAGTGATTGCCTCTGGCAGTACAGCATTTACAGAATCAAATGCATGTGTTCTATATACGTAGTGTTACACATGTACCACTGTTCTATAAAAGTGCATCTGTGCCTCATCTTGGATCACATGTCATCAGCTTTGTATGGCATTTACTGGCAGGATATCATTAGAAAGAAAATTCACTGTGTAATTAAGGAAACATACACTTCTTACTGCCCATCATTTATCTCAATATCTCTAATAAAAAACGGATCCGTAACATCTGAATTCCCTTAAATAATATGAATTAACATGTGGCCAAGTTGCTGGTTACCATGCTGACCAGGGATTGCAGTTGTCTGATCCCTTATAGCCGACCTTACCTGGCATACCATGTGCAAACGAATCATTCGATTTGCATTCTAGAAGGCAGAAGAAGTCTGAAGTGGTAATTAAGCTCTCCATTGCCTTGCAAGTTTTATTACTGTAGATACCCAGAATCTGATTCTCCCTGTAGGTTAACAATGTGCTGGGGAGAGCCATTAATTTCAACAAAGCTGCAGATTTGCACTTGTAAAGGAGAAGAGAACTGATGTTGTCAATGGTAATGATATAGACTGAAGAAAGGTAAACCCTCTTTGTTCTCAAATTGGCTCCAGAAAACTGTAGCTCTAAACATATACTCTAAACCCGAGATTGTGGTGGTTTATGGCTGTGTAAAGTTACTTAAATATTTAAAACATCCTCTGCCAAGAAAAACAGGATGCATAAAAGACCCTATCATGTTTCAGATGACTGGGATTTCTTTCCTCTTGGTGCTGTATGTCTGTTTATTTGTTTGAAATAAAAAACACCCTGAAACAGCCAACCAGAAGAGAGAGTAGCCCAACAGGGAGATCTCTTCTTCCAGCTGAGGTAAACTTGCAAAATGGGCTTAGGTGAGATGTCTGTAGTAATTCTTCTTGCTCGTTCAGCTTGCAAAGTATTCATTGTTTCCTGCTTCCCACAATCTATGGCAACTGGAAGATACATAGGGAACTGACTGGAACACTAAGGTACAGATTAATATAACTCATTTCAGAGACTTTGAGATGTATATCTACCCATTCTACCTGCTGTTAACTTTTGATTGCTATGTATATTGAATGCAGTAGAGGCTTCAGGTTTTCATCAGACGTTAGAGAAACTAGGACTAAATCTAGTTTACAAAGACAGAAAGAATGCCAGGACCTACCATGAAACAGAATTTCCTATTAGAATATATTCACTTGTATTTGACAGGAAACTTTGTTATAAATAAGCAATGACTCTTTCCTCTCTGATAATTTTATTTTTTGCTATGATTCCACTGCATGGGAATCTGTACTTGAGATTGCAGTGTAATTAAGAAAACATACCCTTCTTACTGGCCACCATTCTCACTGCTGCTGAGGCCTTCCTTCTCACTTCAACGCAAAAGGCTTTTAATTTGATCCCACTTGTTAACAATAATCTTAGGGCATATCTACACTGCATAGCGGGTGATGATCTTGTGCAGGCTGCCTTTGCACACTGACATGCTGTGTCAGTTTTGCGCAGCCTCTGAGATGACACTGACACTGGTAGGACTGTACTGTAGGGCTGTGCTGTTGTTCTCAGGTTCTGAGCTGGTACTGCTCCAAAGGCCTGCACTATACAACATGGACACAACAGCCCAGTTTCGGGTTTTAGGGTTTATAGCATTGCATGACTGAGACACATCATCAAATTAGCAAGCCAAAATTTAAGAGCTGGAATGGACTTCTACAAAGGGATTTGAATGGAACTTCAATTTGAAATTCTGTGATATTGAGTGAAAAGCCTCTTGTCTCCTTCTTTTACTTCTTCTCTCCTCCAACCAAATGGTTCAATCAAATTGTCTGAGAGCTGGAAACGCAGCAGATGTAGCACATACTGACAAATGTATCTTCACATCCATGAGTACTTTGCACCTCCAGTATCTCAGGTAAATTTTTCAAATACCATTAAGCAATGGTACAGTACTGGCCACTTTAGTGTCTGATTGATCAATTTAGGAAATATCAGTGAAATAGATAATTGTCTTCCAATTACTGAGAGAGTATGTGCAGAAATGTAGCTAATTTTCAGGTGTAGCAAGGTCTAATTTTGAAATCTATATCTGTACATTTATAAATCCAGATAGTAAAAATGTCATTTTCTGGGAGTCATATGGAGTTCTGTGCAGCAGCCATTGTCTGATAATAATCAGAATAGCATGAGCCTACAATGATCTGAAACTAGGCCATTTGGCTACCTTGACCTCTTTTGATTTACTTTCCATCATTTTATGTTCCTCAGAACCTCACATTAATAGATGATGGATCCAAATACTGGGTTTTTTTTCCCTTCTTTTTCCAGCAGTACTAACTTGTAATTGTTGAGTGATCAAGAGTTTTGTTGGTCATAGAAGTTTCTTCCCCCTTTTCTCTAAAAATATTTCGGTGTGTCATGTCGAAGTGACACTTTGAATCATATTGAAATTGTAGGATCACTTTTTTCAACATGAAGTTAGAACTTGATGTTAGACTGATGGTGGTGGGGCAAATCTGTCCACTGTGAAGCCTGTTCCATGAGAAAACGTTTGGCAGCCCAGGGGGAAGATCCAGCTATTGGCTAAACTCCTCCTTTATAAGCTGTCAGGAAGCAGTCCTAATGAGGGACAGCTGACCTGGGATGACAGTTCTCTTCCACAGTCATTTGCATGGTTCCAGAATTTTGTTCCACCTTGGCACAAAGAAGAAAACTTTTTGAACTTCTAAATGCCAATCAGACTCTGACAAACTCAGAGTAATGTTTTCCAGCTCGTTCGCGCCAAATCCAGAAAACCAAGAACTGTAATGGGCCTCTTTTGCATCTCAGGTTAGTATGCTTACTGACTAGCTATAGAGTCCATCCCTGTTTTCCTCCCTTTAACTTTGCTCCACGAAGCCACCCTTCCAGATGAAACTCAGCACTTCTCCAACACATCTTAGAGTGCATCTTCAAGGCCAAAGCTTTTGGCCAACTTTAATAAAAAAAGATATGATACATATAAATTGAATTTTACCACCAAAAAAAAAAAAAAGACATTCCAAAATTAATACTGTAAATTCAGTTACAAAAAAAATTATGGTGCCAACAGTAGATGCAAGCTTCGGACCTCCCAGAATGCTGTCAACCCATTTAATAAAAAATCAGTCGAGTTTATGTCAGTTGACATAAGCAGAAAATGTAACAGTGAAATTTCTTCATTGGCTTTGTTCAGTCTTTGGGTGTGGGGAACTAGATCTTTACTGAATTTGATTTTCCTAAGAAGAGCTAAGTTGAAAAAGCAGAATTTGAGAATATGCATACAAACTGATAGAGGAAGATTGAGGCCTTTGCTTCATAGGACAAATTGTGTATCTGTTCACTGACTTCATGTTTGTTTTACTTGTGCTTTGCACTTGGACATAATAGTGTAATTGAAAAATAGAGACGGAGCTAAGGCAGCTTATGAAACAAGCACCAAAAGCTGTTACTTTCTACTGAAATAAGCAAGGGAGTGGTTAAGATACGATCTTTTAGAAGGTGACAGAATAGTAGTCAGATATTTTTTTTCTTGAAAAGACAGTAACTAGGAAAAATAAAATACTAGTGGGAAAATGAAAACTTGGAAAACTTTTTTTTTTTCCTTGTGATATTTTTTAATCCTTCATTTCAGTTTTGGCTACATCAGAGACGATGCAGTAAATGAGTCCAATTAGTTTAGTAATACATGCAAATAAGCAGAAGAATTTACACACAGCGACGGATTGAGAGAGCAATGATAAGACTACCAGTCCAAAAGAAAAATAATTTTATCCACCATCAGGAAATGAAATGGTTTGGATATTTTGAGAGACAGCTGGTGAAACAGATATGACATTTCCTCCAAATGCTGAAAGATAAAGCTAGCCAAAATGAAATGACAAGTGTCTGAAACTACTAAAACACAAGAGAGAAATCTAAATAATCTACTAATACACAAGGACATTCAACTAAAGTGAAAAACCCTAAAAAACTTACAAGATTAACATTCAGTGACACCTTACTAATGAAAAGGGTTATTTTGGTCTGAAATGGATTTATTAGAACCAAATACCTCTGCATAGCTGTGGTTTTGTGGTTTTTTTGCTTTTTTTTTTTTTCTTTGTTCTTCTGCACCCTTCCCCATTGAGGTAGAAGAACAATACTATAAAATGCCTTTGAAAGAATGTAAACCTGTTCATACAGAAAATCAGTGCATGAAGAAATAGATGGAAGAGACAAGAGACATAATCACATGATCAGGTAGTTCAGGTGGGAAGGGGCCTCGGGAAATCCAGCCTCTTGCTCAAAACAGAGCAGCTCTGAGGTCAGACCAAGTAGTTCAGGGCTTTTGTCAGTTGGGTCTTGAAAACCTCCAAGAATAGAGACAACACATCTTTGGGCAACCTGCTCTACTCTCCAACTGTTGCCTTTATATCCAGTTCCTCCTTACATCCAGTTTTGTGCCAGTTTGTGCCCATTGCCTCTCATCATTTGGCCACACACTACTGTGAAGAGCCTGGTTCCTGTTGGCCTGTTCTTTCAGCATGCCTGGGCCCTCTGAAAAGGCAGTCTTGCCGTTCAGCATGTTTACTGGTCCTCCTAGTTCGGTGCCATCTGCAAGCCTGAAGAAGGTTTATCCTGTCAATTCCTCCATGTCATTGATAACCACATTAAAAAGGACACACATGTAACTGGTCTCCATGTAGAGTACAACCCATTAACCTCCACCCCCAGAGCATGATCCAGTGCTGCAGAACATTGTCCTATTCTGGTGTATTCTGACCTAGGTGGGAACAACGTTCTGAAAACAAGATGGCTTCCTTAAAACAATAATTCTAGTTGTAATCCGAATAAGTAGAATGGGGAAAAAATGCTTGGTCTATTCTTGTCCTGGAAACATTTTAAAAGGAACTCTTTTAAACAGTGTTCTCACTAGCAGGATGTATCTCTGGCCAGCATATACAGAGATGGTCTGTGTTATAAATTATTTTACAGAACAGTGCTATTGAGTATGCTGGGAAACTTGAATTGGCATTCTGGTAGCAAGATCCTTCCAGCAGAAGTATAAAAATGGCCAGAATTTGTCAGAATCAAACTGTGTAAGGTATCACCAGCAAGTTCTTATAGAATACATGCTACAATCATTCTCTGAAGGAAAAAGAATTATTCTAGCATGTAATATAAATGTTTCTATCAAAGTAACTACCAATAATTTTGCTAATATGAACTCTGGCTCAGAAAGTTCCATAACATTTAAGCTTACAAGATTTGTTTTGTCAGCTAACTTCAATCAATTTTGGTGCAAAATACTTTTATTTTTCAAGTGACTACAAGGAGAATAAATGCTGTGGAAGAATATAATTATAGAAAAATAAATTTAAATTGGTTGTTAGTTCTCCAAAATCATAGTTTTCCTTCTTCTAAGTTTTTCTCACAATACTCTATTTTAAGTATATAGTGACCTTGATATATATGGAAAAATTACTCTTTCTTACTGATTTCCATAAGACAAAAAAGATATAGTAGGATGTTGAAAAGACAGGCAGAACTTCTCAGAACAATGAATTTCCTAAGTGAAAAAAATTTCAGCCTGCATATTTTCTTTGATTGAATCCATATGTATGTAGCCCTGTAAATAAATAAATGAAGATGATGCATGGTTTGCTGTGAGAATGACAGACCACTGTCAGAAGACAACTGCTGTCTAGATTGCCTTTTCTGCAGTCTTTTCCTGAAAACATCAAGATGACTTTTAAAGTAGAGAGAGTTGTTAAGTTGAATTTAATTGATACTGATTAAAAAAAAAGTCTTCAGAATATGGTGTATGGACTATATTTCTGTTGACTAGTGGTTGCTTAAACAGCTTTAGATGCACGAATTCAAACTGAAGTGGATCCAAAACATTTGCAGAGGCATGGCAAATGTCTGATGTTGAGAAAAACTTACTTTTCCATGAAATTGTTAGTTTCCTGGTCAGAGTGGCTGAAGTAACTCACATCAACATTGAAGAAGCATGTCTTTTCAGTGTAGTGACAATGAAGAAATATGTAACTCCAAAAAAAAAAATTAATTATAGGTTTGGAAAGAAAGGTTAAAGATTGTTATTTTACCTTTATTGTTCTTGCAACTCTTGTGGTGCCCAGTCAGTCCTATATTGGGAAAAACCTTTAGGAAGATGTGAGGGTTTTGACCATTTCAGTAGTTTACAGAATGAACTTGGGAGACCTTTCTGCTAACCAACAACCAATTTTGAAAAACTTCTTCATAGTCAATATATAAATATATATTTTGCTAATTAAAACAAATCTATGAGTATTTGTAAAAGAAGTGCATTACACTTAAACAGCTGACTGTTTTAGCTTACAAATAGAATATTTAATGATGGTAAAAATGAGGCATGAACCCACTCTGCAGTGGTAATAAAGGGATTCCTTTGCACAGCCAATATAAACATCAGAAGAAATAAAACAGTTCCTCTGCAATGAATACTCAGATAAAAAGTCATCTCCTAATATTTTGTTAAACTTCAATATATTTTTGGTGAGCAAGGATGTCTGCCTGTCAGTCTTTTGGTGCTTCTAAAGCATTACTTAGATTCGTAAATTCTTTCCATTTGTTTATCTTTAAGATATTTTGGGCTGCTATTAAATATGTCTTGCAGAAGGTAATAAGCATTGAGCAAAAAGAGTCCTGAAAATACAAGGATAGCTTTCACAATGGAGGAGGAAGTATTCTTCTATGGTTGCGCAGTGGAGGAAGTATTTCTTCTATGGCTGGCTGAATTATTCCAACCTTAAGAATCTTTCAGCATTTTCAAGCCATTTCTTGATTTTCCCTTCTCTTTTTCTCATTTCATGCCATGGATGTTTTGATTTTCTCTTCCTAGACTCACCAAATCTATGTTTTAAAAATATCTTGTTTTGTAAGGAAGTATGATATATGTTAAGGTATATGATACTATCTATCTTCCGATTTTTAATATGCAATGAGATTAGAAGACCAATGGCAGGATAAATGTCAAGTAAAGGGTTAATTTTTTTTTTTCTGTCACTGTAATTCTGCTAAAACACAAGAAAGAGTGAAATTTTAATCTTGCTAACATTGGAATAGATTGTTATGCCACTGTAGCAAGTTTGTTTTTTTTTTTTTTTCTCTGCCTCCATTCAAAAGAAAAAACTTGTATTTGCTGAAATTGCATTAAAACAGATATGGGAGGAAAAAAGTCTGAAAAAAGGTAACAGAAGATGAAAAAGGAAAGAAACAAAAGAGGTACCAACAAAAATGAAAGCTATAACATGTTACTTACTTTCAATATTTTTATTCTCTGAAACACTTGAGAAGAAAATCCTGTCTAGCAGCTGATAATTATGTGTAATATTTGGAACAGACTGCCCAGAGAGGTGGTGGAGTCTCCATCTCTGGAGACATTGAAAACCCACCTGGGCAAGTTCCTGTGCAACCTTCTCTAGGAGAACCTGCTTTGGCAGGGGGGTTGGACTAGATGACCTCCAGAAATCACTTCCAACACCATGTCATTCTGTGATTATATGACAATATGGTGGTGGATGAGAAGCTCAGCATAAACCAACAATGTGTTCTGGTAGCCTAGAAAGCCAACTGCATCCTGGGATGCATTAAAAGAAGTGTGGCCAGCAGGTTGAGGGAGGTGTTTCTGCCCCTCTACTCCACTCTGGTGAGACCCCACCTGAAGTATTATGTCCAGGTCAGGAGTCCTCAACACAGGAAGGACATGGACCCATTGGAACAGGTCCAGAGGAGGGCCATAAAGGTTACTGGAGGGCTGGATCACCTCTCTTATCAAGACAGGCTGAGAGAGTTGGAGTCGTTCAACCTGGAGAAGAAAAGGCCTTATAAAGGCCTTCCAGTACCTGAAGGGGGCTGACAGGAGAGGTGGGGAGAGACACTTTATCAGGGAATGTAGGGATAGGACAAGGGGTAATGGTTTTAAACTGAAAGAGGGGATATTTAGGTATTAGGAAGAAATTCTTTACTGTGAGGGTGGTGAGACACTAGAACAGGTTGCTCAGAGAAGTTGTGGATGCCTTATCCCTACAAGTGTTCAAGACCAGGCTGGAAGGGGCTCTGAGCAACCTGGTGTAGTGAGAGGTGTTCCTGCCCATGGCAGGGGAGCTGGAACTCGATGATCTTTAAAGTTCCTTCCAATTCTAACCATTCTATGATTCATCTGCTCTTGAGACCTTATTACCTTGAGAAGATTGTTGCCACTCCTCACATAAGGATACCTGTAAACAAACCAGGTCACCCTAAGGAGAGATGATGTAACTCTCATTTCCCACGACTTCAGTGATTACCAAGACACTAGAGCTCGTTGTCTCCAGCCGAACTTTCAGTGCCTGATGGTGTAGGGCCATCTGTGGCTCCCTTTGTAATGAGTAGAGAGACTGTGACTTCCAGAGGGTAATTCAGGTCTCCACAGTGAGAACTCTGTCTTCCTCTTACTATATTCCTATTGGGACACCTCATGGTTTCTACATATCTAATAAAACAGGAGAAGTGAAGCCTTTACGATGAGTGATGAAGAAAAGAGACTGTCATACATTAGAAAGAGAAGTTAATATCATATGAAAGAAAGAGAGAAAGAGAGAAAGAGAGAAAGAGAGAAAGAGAGAAAGAAAGAGAGAAAGAGAGAAAGAGAGAAAGAGAGAAAGAGAGAAAGAAAGAAAGAAAGAAAGAAAGAAAGAAAGAAAGAAAGAAAGAAAGAAAGAAAGAAAGAAAGAAAGAAAGAAAGAAAGAAAGAAAGAAAGAAAGAAAGAAAGAAAGAAAGAAAGAAAGAAAGAAAGAAAGAAAGGAAGAAAGAAAGAAAGAAAGAAAAAGAGAAAGAGAAAGAGAAAGAGAAAGAGAAAGAGAAAGAGAAAGAGAAAGAGAAAGAGAAAGAGAAAAAAAGAACCCAGGGAGAGTAAAAATTAGCATGTTTTGCTCAGTCTTTAAGAAGGATGAATGCAGAGTGCAGAGATGTGGACAATTGTTCTGTCTTTTGCTGTCTTTTCCATGTTATCAACAAGTGGGTGATAGGAAAGATAACATGGTTTGAGTCAGATAGCATGTGGGGCTGAGCACTACACTCCCCTTCATGCCTGAAACATTTATATCGAGAAAGGTCAGTCTTTCACTTTGGTACCTATTAGATGAAAGTAGGAAAGATATTAGTAAAAAGACAGTAATTTTGCATTTTTTTCCTAGCTTGCCTATTATTGAAAATAGCATTGCATTTAAAAACACAGCAATAAAATGCATCTATAAAACCTCCCTAAAACCCCATACATGCTCACTTTCTGGATGAATTGTCATGGAATTTTTCAGAAATTGCTCTCTCGATTCTGGTTGTGTATTTTCTTTCCAATTCAGACACTGATTTCATTTTTTTTCTTTTTCTCTCTTTACTCAATAATTGTTTTTCCCCCTTTCTCTTCTATGGGCTGATGGTACAGAAAGTGAAAGAGGAAGGGAGAAGGGAAGAGGAAGGGATAAATCACTCTGCCTGATAAATCACTCTGCCATAAGCACTGTCTGTTATAAAAGAAAAAAAATAATCAGATATTCATCTATTAGTAAAGACTTCTGTTAAGGATACATATAGAGGAGGTGAAATGACTGAACAAAATATATGAAGATAATTATGCCTTAATGAATTCCATTCAAAGTAGGATCATTGATTGTCAGAGGTGAAACAGGAAAGGTAATCATTCCATCTAGGATGTGATATGACACATTTCCCTTCCTATACCGGCAGCTTGCAGTAGATCAAAGCATGCACATAGGGGCAGTTTCCATGGAATTGAAGAGTCCAACCTACAAAACATCACAAAATAAACCCAAAAGAGTTATAGCTTGCTGATTTTTTTTTTTTCTTGGAAAGAAATAATTCACTATTTTGTTCTGCATTCAGCCATTTACACTCAGCAATCCTGCCCATGGGAGCCAGCATCAGTTACACTCAGCAATCCTGCCCATGGGAGCCAACCACCTAGCAGAGCATCCATTGCACGGGCACGGTAGGGCAACAACATAAGAGTGAAGCCAAAACTAAGAGAGAACTTTTTTTTCCGTGCTTCTTTCGTGTCACAACTTTTCAGAGACAGTCATCATACTTTTGGTCTGTATAGCCTAAATCAGCCCAAGAAAGCTGTCTGTCTAGATTTTCAGCTTTCACAAGACAGGCCTTGTTGTTGTTTCTCAACTTGAAGTCCATAATAGGCATCAGTGTTTCCCTCCAGATAAACAGCACTGAGTTTTTGGCTTCTGGTTTTATATATGTATATTTATCCACAATATCACATATCATAGCCATGAAAGCTATAAACTTTGTGCTGATTTATGAGACTTATGTATGCATTACATAAAAACAAAACAAAAAAAGATAATCAGATTACTTGAGTTTTTATTGACATCTTGACTTTATGTCTTTAGAAGCCAATGAGAAATTGCCATTTGACAGCATAAAGCAAGATCAAATCCCTGGAATATTCTTTCCTCCTCGCTCCTAATAAGAGATTTATCTGTTATATACAATAGATATTATTTATTATTACCTAGAGCTTTTTTTTTGCTATTATACAAATAGTACCAGATCCCTATCCTCTAATATATTAAAAATATACGTCCACTGAAGAGCACTTCAAAGATGGCATAAGTCTTTAAAGAGACACGGAAATTTTTAACTCTCTTCAAATGTTACTACTGCAATTATTCTACTAACAGCCCATGTAAAAGTCTGCCCTGAGCAACTAAACAATGTGCTTATTATGACAAAGTTTTACCATTCCAGGGCTGAACAATAACTATCTATAGTGCTCAGTGACATGGTTTAGTGATGGGTTGTGTTTTTATCAGAGTTATGTCGATGGTTGGACTAGATGATCTCAAAGGTTCCTTCCAACCTAGGCAATTCTATGATTCTATGATTCTATTCATCTGAATAGCAAAGGCACCATTATAACAGGCAGCTACATATCGAAGTGATAATAGAAATAGGTTATTACTACATTAATCTTCTTTTTTAAAGTATTTTACCATTTTTAGGAGAGATTATAGTTTTCATTCACTAGATAGAATTTGGGCACCAATAGTTTAGACAATCACTCCTCTTATGGAAGGCTGTTTCCCACATTTGTTTTTCAGAGAGTAAACTCATATTCACTTCCTTCTTTGTTTAAACAGAAACTTGGCAACACATTCAATTTCTGTAGGACATATTAACTAACCTGCTAAGGGGAATGCCTTACAAAATCAAAACAGACCTAAAAATATCAAGAGCAAACATACCTCCCAGTAGAGAATTATATCTAACTGCAAGAAAGGCCCCCAATTTGTTCACAGTGTTGTCATGACATAACATCTCTTAGCTGTAGAAACAATAGTTCAAGAGCAAGAAATGTATCTTTTCCAACGAGCAGTAGTGATGTTTTGCAACCCAGAGGTTTCATTCAGGGTTTTCTGCATCTGCCTCTAAATGCTGGCACACCTCTGACACTATAAAAAATTGTATGGGAAACTAAAATACACACAAACAAAAATTAACTCTTTTTAATGTGCAGATTTCTAGGGAGAGGTCATTGGAGAGCCATCATTCAATCTATGGAGAATGCGAATAAGTGAGGAAGCACGTTATTAACGTTAAGAGAGTAAAAGCACTGGGTCTACTCTTTTCAACCACTGCAAAATTAGGTTAGCTTTGAAAAGCTTTACAGTTTCAGAAAACATGAGGATCTTTTAATTTTATTGAAGGCACCTGTGTTCCTGTATGACAACATAGAATAAACATAACAAATTGAACTGAATTTGTAAATCACTGCTGATCTCCGGAACCTCCAGTTTTTCAAATTAAGTTTTTATGAGGAACCTCAGTAATTATTACTTCTAGGGGTGGACAGTTCTGAATGAATTATTATTAAGTTATTTTATAATTTTATCATGTGAAAAACATAAATGTATAAAGTAGCATTACCATACTTGTAGTCATGATGATTGTTGATGTAAAATATGAAAATAATATTGTAGATAATACCTTCTATAAAACCAACTGAAAAGCTAGAGAAGAAACACAAACTTTCAGGCAAGCCTACAGTTCTAAGAGGAAGAAGCAAATTTCAGTGCTAAATACAGTTTCAGAATACCCCAAATTTAAATGAAAAAAAAAAAAAAAGAAAAGAGAAGAAAAGAGAAAAGAGAAGAAAAGAGAAGAAAAGAGAAGAAAAGAGAAGAAAAGAGAAGAAAAGAGAAGAAAAGAGAAGAAAAGAGAAGAAAAGAGAAGAAAAGAGAAGAAAAGAAAAGAAAAGAAAAGAAAAGAAAAGAAAAGAAAAGAAAAGAAAAGAAAAGAAAAGAAAAGAAAAGAAAAGAAAAGAAAAGAAAAGAAAAAAGAAAACTGTTCTAATCAATCACCGATCTGAGAATAAACATACTTGGTATCCATAGTGTAAAGAAAAGAAGCTTTATACCCATGAAATAACACCTCTGAAGTGGTCATTTGGAGGAGAGAAATCAGTATGTATGATGAAAAATATATCCATTGAGTCCATGATTTTAATGTCCAGAATCATCTTGGATGATTATTCTATATTTTCCCACTGATGTTCAGGACTGAGATATTAGTGATGGAATTTCATGAAAGACATTCTCCTCCCAGGGACTGACTGTTCCTATCCTTTAAAGAGTACTTGAGCAAATTCATTCCAGTACATGATGATCAGTTTGTCATCTTTATAGTTCGTATACGAGCATTTTTCACAATGGGAGAAGTATGTTGCATTATGAGAAGGGTTTGTGGAGCATCCAAGAATTTTGATGGTTCTAGTTTTGGAAGCCTTTACCGTGTAGAGTATATAGATGCTAGAAATCTCTCACATGGCGTGTACCCGTCCACAGTAAGTTTGTTACTGATGTTGCCACTTGCAAAGTTGTGTGTCTGTTTGAAGGCAAAGAAGAAAGATTTGGGGAAAACAGCTTTCAGCAGGATCCTATACCTATGTAGGCTGTAATTAAGGCTGTGAAAATGAGGGTGTGTATGACTGCCCTTTTAAGAAAGGGGAGGAAAGCAACACCTCAAGGAACAAGAGATACACAAGACTAAGATAAAAATTAACAGATGCAAAAGACAGTGGGGATCTGCATGTGGACTTTTTCTCCTAGCAGAATCACCTGCCTATATTGGGATCTGTGTTCAATTCATTTGACTTTGGATAAACCTTGGGAAATTAAATCAGAGAATCAATGCTCCCTTTCTTTATAACTTCAGCATTAAAACAGATTTCTGCAGTTGCAAAACTACTCCCCACCCCAAGACTTCCACTTGGGATAATTTGATGCATAGCTGCAGTCAGTCTTTTTCATTTAAGACAGATTTTGCTGGATGTGCTCTGATTTAACAAAGAAATATTTCCATGCCTTTCCTGAATCAGCAGCTGTTGCTGTCCCTGACAGCTGGCTTAGTCAGGCTGAGGTACAAGCATGCGCTCATTGGATGATTCTTCACTTGTTAAATCACTTGACTAGTCATATTGATGAGTAATATCTCACATGCAATCCAGAAAAAATAAAATCAGCAAACAAACTGGCAGTGGCAGTGCAAACCATGAGCTGGATTCACCAAAGCCAGTTACAGGAAATGTGAGATGCTGGCTCTGAACACACTCAGGGAGCTGAGATAGGGAGCAGGAAGGGCACTGAGACTAAGGATCTGCATATGAAATTGATTCCTACAAATGGACAAGCAATACTTAAGTTAAATTGAAGCTTCCTTTTTTTTTTTTCTTCTTTTATTTTGAAATTTTCTATGGTTCGGCTTCAGTGAAAGGAAACATTCAGGGTTCACAAAACCAGGTGCCTAGAGCAGCTATGGAAAACGAGAGCAAGAGAGTCCTACAGAGACCTACAGGATGGGGACTGGTGGAAAAATGACTCATGGGCTGGACAGAGGACACCACTTTACTTGTACACCATGTCTTTCGCCCCTCTCACACTATTCTTTTATGCAGGTGTCCAACACTGCTTCTGAGCCATCTGCACTCCTTAGGTCCACATGCAATTAAAAAAGCCCTGCTCTAGCTCAAGAATCCTGGATAAAGTGTTAAATGTGTTCCACCTCCCCTAAATTATTTTTCTTTGTCTGGCTTCCTAGGGAATTGCAGGCATGCTGCCCTCACTGTCCATAATAGATACGTTTTTCCTATCTTCTGCATGTCATTTTAGAAGACATTGGTTGAGATAAGATATTATCCTAAATTTCATGAAGAAGTTAGTTCCTACAGCACAATCTTTGTTAGATACAAGAGAGTCCATTCATAGGAAAGCTGTATGATTACGGTTGTACGGGGACATGCACTTACTATAGATGAATCAAAGGACAAGACATAAATTCATAAGAGAGGAGGCTTCCTCAGTTTTCACACTGACAAAAATACATTTTTAATCTGGAAGCTAGCTGAAGTAGAAGAACTTTGAAGACAGCAAGCAAATTTAATTGCTGAATATAAAAAAAAAAAAAAAAACAGATGTAATGGTATTTTCAAGAGTTCAAAACATTAAAAAGTTCTTGTCAGCTGCAGTAGGAGCAATTAAGCCAGTGCTAACTGCTTCTGAACTCTCAGCCCAGACTGCTCTGCCTGGCTAGAGTTGTATATTGCTGCTCTTGGAAATGAATGAAGAAAAGTTCTTTTCTGTAGATATCTCCACCCATCTTAGTCACGCAGTATGAGTAAAGACACCTGTAGCTGAATGTAAATAAGGCCATCTGATAAGGCCATGTGTGACAGGAATTTTTAAACACTGGAATGGTGGCCTCACAATGTCACTCTGCAGAGTCGGACTCTGGTGTTTAACAGCCACCACTTCACTGTGTTATAATGCCTTCTGGATTGTGATAAGTAACACACTTGCCAAAATATTTCTGGCCAACATCTCCAGTTTGGCAGCGTGTGTTGGGTGAAATTCAGCTGTCTTTCTTCAGGCAGAGCTCCCTCCACCTGGAGTGGCAGAAATGAGACATAAAGGACTAGCCAACATTTTGATGCATTTTGTGCAGTGCTTGCATTTTTTTGAGTTGTTAGCTTCCAAATAGGACCAGTCGCATGTTGCTGGGAAAGGGGGATCAACCAGGAGCCTAGCAAAATCACTCTTCCACCCTTAGGCTTATAAACTGCAGGCAGACACAAAGCAAACTCTTCCCCATTCTTCCCCGGCAAGCATGTCCAGTCTCAGATTTAATCAAAGTGTTAATCCTAGGAGATTTACACAGTACGATATTGTATTCAGCTTTGAACATGAAACTACTAAGTGCCACAAATACCCATTGCCAGTAATATGTTCCCCAGGGATCCTCAAAGAAGCACAGACTGTGGAATGAATGGGCTAATTATTGCCCTCGGTCACACCTGTGCAAGCCCTGTTAATTCAGATAACCGAGCACCTTAAACCCTGGGCAGCAGGAGTGAGTGGCTGGAAAATGTTAGTGTGACTGATAACACTACAAATATTTAAAGGAAAAGCCTCCTGCTTGGAGTGTTCAAGTATTTTGAGCTCTTTCTGCCTGCTTTTGACAGGTCCTGGCAGATGCTTGACGTAATAAAAGTTGCTAAAACATCAATGGTCATTAATGGTAGCAGAAAAATGTTATTACTTGTAAACAAAATTTATATGCAAGACTCAGTTACCTATACGGTGTGAACAAATAGGCATGCACAACGTACTTCATCTTAAGATGAAGGGAATACATCTCTTGATAAAATGGAGTCCAAGCCTTGCACCCCATTTGAAGCTTGGCTCATAGTGTCAAATAGTGCCAACTAGACATCATGTCCTCAGATCATCTCTACTGACTGCTTGCTGGTATGAATTCATCTGATTACATGTGGGCTAGCTTTCCTGGCTTGCCTTGGAGCAGGACCTAAACTTCTCTCAGCCCTGGATCTATGTATGAAATGGTTTCCCCTGAATTACAGCATGGTGGAAGGACCACTGCCCAGGGGAGTGCTGGGATCTACTAATTCTACTTGAGCCTATGTGAATCATCCAGAAGTTTTTTGCTGACAATTAAACACACAATTTTTCACTGCCATATTTCCTCCAATCTATGTATTTTTCTTATAAAGAGTCAAAAATGGCAAAATTAAGGATCAAGGAAAATAGGGGGCCATGCCATCACGGGCAAAAACTGTCATGAGTGGGCAAGACTACCCCCATGCCTCAAAACATACTGATACTGGAAGCAAGACATAAGAAGAGAGGTTTTTTGATCACACTGTTGATCATCTCGGTCATGTGGTCTCTCACTTCGTGTCTAGAAGAATGAGAGTGCTCTGCTGCTGCAAAAACACATGGCTCCCAGTTTCAGCTAGCTTTCAGCTAGTCTTTTGATTTACATGAAATGTTTATCATTTGTATATGAAAAAAAAAAAAAAAGAGGCTGAATAGGGGCTTTCTGATCCTCTCAACCACTATGACTATTTTGTCAAGCTAATGCAATTTTCCATTTGCATGCCTATGTATTTTGAATACTTTGAATTCTTCAGAACATTGTGAAGAAACAAAGAGACTGTAGCATTTAACTCCATATTTCACTGTGTATATAACACTTATAACCTGCTAGTTACTTTAGCACTGAAAATGTAGCCCATATTAATTTTCATAATGAAATCCCTCCAGAAGTCTAAATTTCTGTGAAATGCTATTTACAATGAAAGAAAAGTTTCAAGACAAAAATGTTTTATAGAATTACACAGATCTGCCTGAAATTCCAGTTAAATGTCAGATGCTATTTTGAACGTTAGGAATAATAATTTTGTTTTTACATTTCAAAATGCCACCTTTTCTATTATTCATACACATACATACATATATATATGTGATAATAATAAGAAAAAATTAAACAAAACATAATTCTCTTGGAAACATTTGTTTTAAAGATGCAAAGTCATTTATTTTCATCCCAACACAAAGTTAAATTAATTTTGAACTGTGAGATTTTCTCATGGAATAGAAATTTTCAGATTTGACCAGCTCTTCTAGGGATTTCAGAATCAAAGGGGAAGATCATAGAATCATAAAATCATATAATTGTCTAGGTTGGAAGGGACCTTTGAGATCATCTAGTCCAACCATCAACCAACTCTGATAAAAAACATCACCAAACCATGTCACTAAGCACCATGTCAACCCATCTTTTAAATACCTCCAGGGATTGTGCCTCAACCACTTCCCTGGGCAGCCCATTCCAATGCTTAATAACCCTTTCAGTGTAAAACATTTTCCTGATATCTAATCTGAACCTCCCCTGGTGCAACCTGAAGCCATTTCCTCTTGTCCTAATGCCTGTCACTTTAGAGAAGAGATTGACCCCTGCCTCTCTACAACCTCCTTTCAGGTAGTTGAAATGATGTTGAAAATATGTCAAAATGACTATGTTAGAGGGAAATTGTTTGTTAAGTGTTGAAATTTTGTTTGTATTCCTAAAAAAATAATAATATCTCCTTAAGAGCAACAACACGCACACATTCCCTAATTTGGGGGGCTCTAGCCAAGTGGCTTTCTTTACAGTTCCAGGTTACTGATGGACAGTTTCTGCTTTTCACTCAGAAATGGAAGGATCGGAATTAATGACTGTTGTGGAAAATGTTTTCTGAATCATTAAGAAAGTGATGGCATTTATCTCAATGTATTGCTGAATGTCTCCCCCTTAGCTTCCAGAGGTGTCAAGTCAGTCTCCCAAACTGTCAAATCAAATCCTGCTGACTGCTTACCATGCCAGATATTAGCAACTTAATTAGAACAACTAAACTTAGTACGTGACTAGTGAAATACACACTTTCAGATCTTGACACATGCTCCACAGAAAACAATAAATAATGCCAAACACATGTTTTCTATTTGTCAGTAATAAAAGAAAAGCTTGTTGCAATCCAGATATCAAATAACAGTGCCAAAACCCCCTTCAGTAATACACACACAGTCTCCAAGCACTTTAAAACTACACTAGCAAACATGCCCAATGTCACACCAGTATACAGTTTACTAACTAGGTGATGCTTCGATACTTTTTCTGTATAAATATATCTTTTTTTGTTTGTTTTTGTTTTTGAAAGAAAAGAACTTGAGTTTCAAAAGGCAATCAGAGTTTCCTTTAGCACTCTGTTAAAAATTAACAAGCCAATTTATTCTTTGGCAGAAATTCACTGACTATGGTGAATTTAAAGCTGGGATGATCTTAGCCCACCAAGAAGATTGGAAAATATTTGCAGTAAAACTTAAGAAACACGCATACATTTGATTCACTTTCATTGCTGCTCACTATATTAGTGAACGATCATCGAAAGGTTCACTTAATTTGCAGAAAAAACCCCAATGGTTAAACCCAATTCCAAGCAGACCTAAGCCAATTCAGTTTTTCAGCTCATTTCAAGTGAAGTTAATTTAAGATATGACTATGACTATTAAGATATGACTATATCCTGATCTAGGTGTTCCTGCTCTGGCAGGGGGTTGGACTAGATGATCTTTCAAGGTCTATTCCAATCCCTGATATTCTGTGATTCTGTGATCCTGTGACATGCGCTAATTGAAGGAGAATCAAAAGTTTGACATCCGATTTCATGTAAAAAAAATAAAAAATCATTGAACTCTTGCAAACTAAATAGGCTGGTTTCACTCCATTGTGTTTAATAATTTTTAATGAGACTGATAATATGTTCAAGAAATCATATCCACAGGTATAAAAAAAAGACCAGTAAGGTGAAGAGTAATGAAGTGTCATCAGAATATGCAGGGTCAGACGCATTTCCCTTATGATAGAATCATAGAATGATTAGAATTGGAAGGGACTTTAGAGAACATGTAGTTCCAACCCACCTGCCATGGGCAGGGACACCTCCCACTAGACCAGGTTGCTCAAAGCCCCTTCCAGCCTGGCCTTGAACTTCTCCAGGGATGGGGCATCCACAGCTTCTCTGGGCAACCTGTTCCAGTGTCTCACCACCCTCACAGTAAAGAATCTAAATCTTCCCTCTCCCAATTTAAAGCTGTTACCCTTTTCTGCCACTACACTTCCTGACAAAGAGTCCCTCTCCAGTTCTCCTGTAGGCTCCCTTCAGATATTGGAAGGCTGCTATAAGGTCTCCCTGGAGCCTTCTCTTCTCCGGGCTGAACTAAAGGATAACTTGGCAGGAGTTAAGCTACACTTACCTTAGTTACACTGAAAGCAGTAACCTCAAAAAATATAGATCAGCAGCCATTCCCAGTGCCTTCCAACTCACCTAATTCCTGATTCCTATTTCTGGGGAGATCGTATCATTCCACCTGGCTAAATCAATGGTTGGGAAAGACACATGTTATTAAAAAGGAACAAATACTAATCAAACGCTCTTGCAACAATGAACTGCAAGGCTGTCTTCTTGTTTCAACTACACATGCATTAATTAATAAAGGTGATATTTCCTTAATATTACATAACAACCTTTTTACCCTTTAGCTATGCACTGTCCTGTGTAAATCTTATTGACTTTTCTGTGAAGCATGATATTGGCTGCATATCCAAAATGTAAACAAATGAAAAATATTTCCAGCTCAGCAGCACAAAATAAAGTAACATAAGTGAGCTCAGTCCCTAGGCCATCTGCCCTTTCGCTCAGGAAGAGGAAGCGATAGACACCTTTGTGCCTGCATTTAATGAAACAGTTTGGGAATTAACAGATAACACATTAGCCCCATCTCTTCTTAAATAAAAATCGGATGTCCTTTTTACTGTGGTGAAAACTAAAATTGTTTTCTTGTACATCTCCATAGCAAGCTGCATAGGGTCACTGTTTATCCAAAAATTAAGCCCGTGCTCACCAACAGCACATGAAATCAACCCAATGAATTTTTACAGAGTAAACTGTTATGATAGCTTGCTTGATGTGGTATTTCAGCAAAAGTCTCAGATGTGTGAAGGAGTCACATTTACAGAGTCAGAGTTTTGAATCACAAGGACCGATTTCTCACTAGCAAGGCAATCCAACATTAAAATTACAGGATGGGGACAACCCAAAGTGATCTCCTGGGTTTATTAGCTTATGTTTTATTCAAGACTTGATGTTGTCATTAGAAAAAAGCTACAGTGAATTTGGTAAGCAGGATCAGGGCAGAAGAAAGGGGCAGTGGTTTGGAGTTGGTTGGTGGAAAGTAGGACAAAGAGGAGGAGAAAGTGGCAGAAAAAGGGCTGCCTAAAAACACCCAGAAACCCCATCTTTAGAGGAAATGTGGTGCTCTTCATTCCTTTGTATCTGGTAAAAAGCAATGTGAGTAGAGTGGATTTGTGCTTGTGGAAGATAATTTGAGAAACAACCAACCTTGGTATGTCTCTCAATTAGGAGAGCCCTTAAACACATGAGGAAACATTAATAGTCGTACTGACTGCAGGAAAGCTTAAAGTGAAATGGCTTGCCTAGCACGGGACCAAAATGAGGAATGAGTTGCACCTTGGGAACTGAAGTTCTGTGGTTCGTGCAGAAAATGGAATTCAGTTAAAAGCCTTACTGAAAATGTGGTATTTATCATGCTAGGCAGTGTCTACAGACGGAAATCAATTCTGGAAACACTGAATATGCTCAATTCCCATTGAGATCAATGAAAATATAAATCAGAACCTGATTTATCTATTTCATTTAGATCTAGACTTCTGCCACGTTACTTGCTTTGAAGTCCCACGTGTGCTAAAAATTAATTTTTCAGCCCTGACTATACAGTAACTGTGCATTTCATTGAACTTAATCCTTTGCTTATGTATGGCTGCTCACAAACTATGTAACTAGAAAAACCACCCATATGTATTGGGTATCTTATGAGCACTTCTACAAAATAGGCGATGGTGATATTTGACACTTAATTTGACAAAGACATTATCCCACTTTTCCCTCATACCACTGTTGTACAATTTGTGAAAAAAACCCATGTTGCTCTGGGATACTTATATGCTGCTCATCCAGATATTTTGACACTGTTGTAAATGTCATTTTTCAGAATATGCAACAAACACCCTTCCTCTGAACAGTCTAAGAAATGGTGTGTGATATTGGCTAACTGTGCCATCTTAGTATTGTGTAAGTAAGGCTGGAGTTTACATAAACAAATCAGTTTTAGTATACAAAACCAGCTAAAATTGCTGATGCACGTCTGCATGGATAACCACCTATTATTAAGTACATGCTTTTAAGACAACTTCCTAACTTGGATCTGCAATTAGACCTGGCAGTACTTTTGATAAAGTGACGTCACATTTCTGTTCTGAGAATTTCGGCCATTTGGCACTGTAATGTTTCTCAGCTCCAATATACTTTATGTTTAACATTTCTATGCTCATATTATAATAGCACACAGGGTTCCTGATTCTATGAACTTTATTAACATGTGGAGGTCCAGTGAACAATTTAAGACTATTTAAAGGAATATAGATTGCTTATGTGAGAGAAAGGGTTGCAAAACTGAACCCATTACAGGTCTGCATTGCTTAAGCTCAGAGTGTACATAATTCAAGTCTATTAATTTTAACTAACCTAGCAATATAAACAATCTGGGTTCAGTCTGAGCTCTACTGAAGGTTTTAACTCAAATTTAATATCCTAAGGTAATGCTGAAGGTCATGTACTTATTCTTCACTATAATTTTAAATGTTCATTAACCGCTAATAACAAAGATGAGATAGCGCTCATGATATTTGTGTCATTCCTATGCTCACAGGTCCCAGTAGAATCACATTTACAGAATTCTTTGCAAAAAATGTATGAATATAAATTAGGATATTTTCACAAATATTATGGTACCACTATCCATCACAGTCATTTAAAATAGATTTTGAACATTACTCAGATATAGATAAAATATTCATCATGGTTTCTATTGACTGAATCAATCTCTATGAAATATCTTTTCCTATGAAATATCTTCTTCCTTCTAGAGAAATACGTTTTTCTGCTTCTAGGAGTTCAAAACAAAGTTACTGTTACTCTATTTATTCTTTTGCTTTTGATGAGAATTTTATAGTTCCAAAATATAGTCTACTACTAATGAATACAGAAATTCTCTCTTTCTGAACAGAAACAGGTGAATAAATGTTGGGTTTTTTCAAGTTCATTATGAACATTTTCTATACAGAGAAATAACAATAAAAGAAACTCATTTCACGTTTAGACAGCAAATCAGTTATTCCCCAGTCTCATAGACCCTGACCTGAACATAGAGAAGAAAAACACTACCAATTTTTCAGCCTGACCATCCTCCTTACTTTTCATGTTCTAAGTTAGAGAATCATTTGGAATTTGTGTTCTGTTCATCACTGAAACTGAATCAGGCTTCTTTTACCAAAGCATGAATCTATTGCCTTTTTTTTTATTTTTACACCAAAGCACCCAGACTAGTCTCCATGTTCTCCTTTTGAAGATCTCAGGTTTTTCATTGACCTTGAGTCACATCTGCCTGCCCATCTGGATTCTTCTTTTCAGAAAGGAAGAAACTTTTATGACCATTTCATCCTTTATATGCTGTAAGGATGTTAAACTGGACTGTGAACTTTCACCAGTTTGCTATGTAGGAAAAGGATGTTTCCTTATTCATTTATTTAAACCATTAGCTTCACTTCTGTTGTTTTGTTCTTTTTATGGAAAGACAATAATAACTTCCAGGAATTTTTATGCTTTTAAATTGTTGGTTTTGAAAGAGGTTAAGATTTTTATAAGCTAAGTAGTAGTCAGGAAATTATCTCTGGTTTGAATAGAGCATTCTAATGTTTAAAATTACGAAGACTTACAAAGTCCTAGCACAGCTGTACACAGATTTTCTTCAGCCATCCTATCAAACTCAAGTAAAAGTGCTCTGCTGTTCTACAACCTGTGAAGAGCTGTTGTTCCACAATCTGTGAAGAGCAGATGATATGATCTTTTTAGATTGGTGTGCAGTCTTTCTTGTTGGAGGGAAAAGGCAAGGTTGCAGAGTAACGACTGAATACAAAGTTTACCTTTGTTACCTACAAATTTACTTCTAAGGCTTATGTAGTTAATGGAATATAAGGAATATATTACTTTCTTCAATGTGCTGACCTTCATAACATTTTCCAGGGGGAAACTGTTTCCTCTATAATGAATTAAGTCTATCAATGGTGATGATAGAACAACTCACATCTCCCAGAGATTAACAAAATAAAAATCAGTGGAGTAGATATGTTGGAAGGGGTTATCAGTTTATTTTTAAGACTGTGGATGATCTTCAAGAGAAAACCTGTAAGGTTTCTAAATTCATGGCTTCTACGAGTTATTATTTCTTCTCCTACTAACATGTATTAAAAAATTATCTTGATTTTTACCTGGTTGTGTCAAGGTGTAATTAGGGTAAAGCATACAATGACAATCTATAAATCTTTGTGATTTGTGAAAGAGGGAACACCAGCACTATTTCAGTTATCACTTTCTATTGTGTCATTGCTTGGTAGCACTAGTGGGGCAAAGCATAGATAATTGCTTAATACTACATTATTACTTCATATTAGTTGGAAAATATTCTTTTTTTTGTCACAATTTTTTTTTGGTGTCCATTTACCACTATTTCCTACTCTAATACTTAGTTCAGCCATGCTAGTAGTATTTCTGGTTGTATGGAACATGGACTATACCATGGTGCGTGGACCTCCACACTAGCTTTAGCTATGCCTCATCTAAACTGGAAATTGTGTAGATTTGTCAACCCATGATGGAGACTAAATCCACCCATTTGAAAAACAGGCTTTATTATTTGGGGTTCAGAACTATGCTAATACAGCTATACTGCATCAAAGCACAAATTAGCATCTCTGGAAATTTTGTCTTTCTTCTTTTTGGATATGTTATATCAAGTCAGAGTTAGCTCTGGAGTCTCTATCTTTGCGTAATTTAGAGGAAACCTACATAATTAAGGAAAACGTCAGGCTTAGGCAACATCAGGCTTTCCACAAGTATTCAACACAGAGTAAGTAACCTCTTGAAAGTCTTATAACCTCTAACAGTCTTTGCCTGTTAGACTGGAGTAGCTGGATCCTGCCCAAATCATTCTTCATATACCTAACCATCTTTTCTGGATCTCGCCAAAATAGTACATATTCACAGTTTTACAATATTCTCAGCAAATGAAAAAAAGTTTGGTATTTTTTTTCCCCAACAGTGAAAGATTTACAAATTTTAATTAGACAACATCTAAAACTTCAAGGTACATACTTTAGTGTCCTAAGCACTATCACCTTGACTATCACCTTCTCGCTTGTCTTCTTAAGAAACAGTCAACAAAAAAGACTATGAACTGCAGTTAAAAGATGAGATGTTTTTGTTGGTAGATCAGTGATGACCAAGAAGCAGTACAGCTCATGGGAAAGTCTGAGCATGTTGATCACTCACACAGGAGACAGCTACTACAAAAATTTCATTACAAAGAGCAGTGGCACAACTAGAAAGGGGGAGAGTCAACACAAGAGTGTGAAGCTTTTGTAAAGGTCAAAGGATAAGAACTAAGAATAAAATTTAGGTTGATAAGGATGGAGAGATTAAAAAAAATATACCTAACTTTCCTTATGTCAGTGAGCCCAGAGAACATTTCAGGAAAGCAAGATAGAAGTTTCATTTTCCAAAAATACTTTTGGATTTCTTGTCACTTAGGTCACTAATCTTGGCTAATGAAATCTTACTGCATGAAAAACAAAGGGGTTTGGGTGGGGTTTTTTTTTTCTGTGTTTTGTGTAACAACCACTGTGATTTAAAATGAGAGAGAATAGAATTCCCATGAAGAAACAGAGATGCAAATTAGGCTCTGCTGACCTATACCCCTGCCATTCTTTAACGTTGTGCTTAGAAAAGTTGTATCTAAAATGTTATAAATGCTCATGCTAAGGATATGTACCCCAAGAATTTTTTAATCTTAAGAACACCTAAATCCATTGTTCAAAAAAACAGTACTACATTAACCCACTGTTGATCTGACTAATCAGTGCCAAATTATCAATGAATGAGTTTGCTGTTGCATGAGACTCCCTCACATGGGAAAAATAATTCACACTGAATTGCAGAGATCACGAGCAGTTATTACCAGTTTCACAGTAGTTAGATGGTCTTTTGATTCAGCTATAAAATTATGAAGGAATGTTTCTTTACTACAAGTAATCCCTGTCTAGTAGAGAAACACATCCACACATCATTTTCATTACTCTGCCAGTGGTAGTATTTGAACAGATAGTATCACTTTGCTGCCAGTCAAGGACAGTGACTATATCATGTCCTCTTGCACCAAGAATAAAGTTTCTACACAGATTTATTGCAACTGTGTTGCATAGGTGCTGTGCTGTTCTTTTAGCCAATTTTTAACTTCCTTTAACATAATCTCTGATGTTATTTTTTCCAAGGGACAAATGAATTTCATGTGGCAGCAGAGAGAACTGTTAAATGACTGAGATCCACCAAAAGACAAGCTGAGTTTGAGCATCAGGAATGCAACAGGAAATATTTCATCAGTTGAGGATTTTATTCTTTTTCTAATTTTTTTAACTATATTTTGGAGGACTTATTTATATATAGTCTCACAAGAGGACAAACACTACTCATTTTTCTCATGGCATATACGGCACGTGTGTTAGTGTATTATTAGCAAATGAATTCTAGAACATTTTGAAATATCTTTTAAAAATTAATGAGTATTCAGTTTTAACAAATGTAGACCAGGTCTTCTGTGGAAATCTTTTCAACTACAATGTGTTCGTGTCCACACTTCCATGTAAGAAACACAAAAAAATAGAAGTCTAATGATGTAAGGTTATCTGCCATCACAAGTCAAATCCCAGAAGGTGAGTTGTGAATAGGAAATGGTGTGGTTTCAAAAATATCAATACTGCATTCTGGTTGAAATACATCTATTACTATTTTAATGTATGCCATTTTGAAAGTGACTTAAACTAAGGGGTTAAGAATCTCCCTTCTGTTTTAGGGAACAACCTAGTCATCACTACTATATTTATCTAACTATATCTTTCTGCTGTAGCTGGAAAAAAATCCTCTATGCTGCTTGGCTTATGGAGTGGGAAAAAAGAGACGATAAACTACTGTAACTATTCTTAAATACTTAAGACGTCTTCAAACATTATAACAGTAGTGACCTTCATAAGCTTCTAAATAAACAGAAACAAACAAGAAATGTCTTGCAGGATTTTTATTTGTTTCCTTTTTTTCTTGCCTGAATTCCTGACTTTCCTGTTCTCATTTAATGGGCTAAGTATTATTAGTGACATTTTGAAATATCAAGGGCCTTTTAATCAACTTCACTTTGCAGAGCTTCTGAAGGCTTAGGTTTCTCTTGTTGCTGGTATCATTTTAGAAACAGCTGATGTTTTCTGTTTGGGACATGTCACTGATGGTATTGTCTTGGTGCTTTCCTTAACCCTGAGGAATATATCTCTCCCAGGGTATGGATCTATGCTATCATCTCCAGTTCCCTTTTACATTGACCTTAGACCACTATATGAAAAAGATTTCTCATTACCACTGTGTGACACTAAATGGATCCCTCTTCCGCCATTGGTTTTTTATAAATCTGACTACGAACCAATCAGAATCAGGTTTTCATGACAAAACAAATAAACTCTGTCATATAACCCCCTTGTGAAATTAGTAATTCAGGAGTAAATTTTCAGTTCCACTTAGGGTGCATAATCTCTTAGAGACTTCAGTGTGATGAAAGATGAAATATGAAAAAAGGATTAAATAAGGCCAGTGTCTCAAAGACATAGAATCATAGCATTATAGAATTGTTGGAAGAGACCTTTGAGATCATCTGGTACAGCCATCAACCTAACTCTGATAAAAAACATCCACCCATCACTAAACCACATCACTAAGCACTATGTCAACATGTCTTTTAAATACCTCCAGGGATGGTGCATGAAATTCCTCTTATGAAGAACAGCAGATTTTGCTAACAAGTTAACATTAACTATAATACTTCACTGTGACAATAATGCATAATTGCAGCTTCTGACCTGTTTTATTATTTAAATTCAAGTATTTTCACATGTAGTTCTGTAGCATTTTATCAGCAGCTTTGAACCATCAACGCAGCATATCATAATATAACTTCCAGTGCAAAGTTTTACTTTAATACATGTTTTAGCTATGTCTATTGACGTCAGTGGGAATGGAGTGCAAGCAACCAAGTAAAAGATTTAGTCTCAAAAGATACAAAAGTATAATTTAGCTTTCACTGCTTAAATCACTCTATGGAATTTTTGTTTTCCCTCATTTTATTAACTCATTAGACCTGCTACATTGAATGCAGAAAAGAAGTTGCTTGCTGTCTAATGAACAAGCCTTGCCAAGTAAAAACTTCCGGAAGAGTTACTCATTTAACTGGTTCATATTCATAAAGAAACTATGGCAGTGTTCCTATTATCAGTCAGTTGTTTATGCTTTAATAAAATACTCATTGGTGTTGATCTGAAATACATCTTTCCATTTTTGTCCTCTCGTGCTTTGTTCAACGCTTAATAGATAATTCCAGTCTCTTAATCACAGAGTTGGTCTAACATGCAACAGACAATCAAGATCACCAAAGCTAGAGACAATGAGATACAATGTAACTGGCCTCTGAACTCATAATAAAACTCTGTCTATGCTTACATATGCCAATTAGGAGTTTTTAGATTGCGTAGATCACAGCTCTCATTATAATGAGTCTTCAGTCCATGGGAAGCCATTAGGGGAGGCCAGAAATTATTTTGGTGGGTGGAGATTTTGCTGTATCTGTTCATCAACAATTACATGAACACGTTAATACAGGTGGTTAAAATTTTTTTTTTCTCTGTTGATACTAGCTTTTCTCTAATCTTTCCTCTGTACGCTTTTACAGACGTTAAAAAAAGAGCTCTGCTAATAGCACCCATTCTGGCTGAGTCTCCATCCTTTTTCATAGACTCAAACCAAAAGGGGCCCCATAGTTACCATAAATCTGAATGCAGTTCTTGACTTTGAATACTATTTTAGGCACTGCTGTTGTACAGAATTAGAGGGTAATCAGATTTTTGTATGCCGATATGTTTATCTGCACTTTTCCAGTAGCCCAGAACCCCATATGGGGATTTTTTTAGCACGATCATATATAGATCTGTTTCTGAACTTCTGATCTTGAGATTTAAACCAAAGTTTAGCTACACTACACTAAATAGGTGGTTTTACCTGGCCAAATGCTTTATAGGACTGGTATCTGCTCCTTTCACTTGTGCTTAGTACTTGTATGTACTTAGCATGCAGAAAAAGATCTCATCAAAAGAGGCCTGACATTCCAGCAAGGCTTTTGCAAGACTGTCAAAACATAAGCATATGTTTTCCTGATACATATTTTGTGCCAGAAAGGGTGTAATGAGTCATCACCTCCACAATATTTAATACCTCAATTAATGCAAAGCCTCTTTCAACCTTTTTGCTGCTAGTAAACCTGTTATAATTTTAAATGAAATATTTATCTGACCAGCATTGCCCAAATACACTACTTAGTCAACAGTGTGGGTGTGTTTCTTCTAGCTAGTCGCCCTAGAAACATTTATGGTGCTTAATGACTGACCATTGAGAAGTTTCACAGTTTCTTTGCATTAACATGCGGTAACAACTACAGCAAAATTAATATGCATTGATTAAATGTAATAATTCAAAATGCTAAAAACCCCTATGTGTACTGATAATGACTTGAAATCAGCGGGGGATTTTCTCCTAACTTCAGAGACTATTGGGTCAAGCCAAAGGCAACAGGTGTTTGCTTCATGCTAACAACATCTGAGAGTATTGCTATATATCATAAAAACACAGCCTTTCAACAAAGAAGTATAGTTTTTCAGCTGAAGAAGAAATGCAACAAATTGTTGATTTCCCAACACTAAATTTGTTGTCCAGCTGCTTGTAACATCTGTCTGAAAGTTAATTTCCATACTTTGGTTGAGCTAAAATCTTGAGGAGTCATTTTTTTGTTCACCATGGGCAGTTTGGTGGCAAAAAAAGTCCTGTATTTAAGGACTTCGCTCACAAAGCTCATTATGCAATAAACCAGATTTCAACTGTCCAGGGTTTAAAAGAGAAATTAAAAAAAATCATTGCTGAATATTACTCACTGTTCACTGTGTGCCATAGAAATGTGCCTACATGATTACGTTGATGAGACACAATTTAATGCACTTAATTCTGTCTTTCAAGTTTTCATTACCTGTTTAATCAGATGTTCAAAATCATCCATGGCTTGAACTTGGAGATTTCAGAAAAGACATGATCCAGGGAAGGGCAACAAAGCTGGTGAGGAGTCTGGAGAAAAAGTCTTATGAGGAGAGGCTGAGGAAGATGGGTTCTTCTGTTCTACAATATGTCCACCTTCTTTTCTTAGGTGCAAATCATGATTTCGCAGTCTGAAAGCCTGTGTAATGAACTTTAGCATTTGGGTTGCATCTGGAACCAGACAGTCAAAGTGCTATGATGGTGACTTCACTGACCCTTTTAACAAAAAGAGGAATATCAAAAGGGAAAGTAATATATATGAAAATAATATTCGTTATCACCATTTATATGGGACAAGGTCTTACCTGAAGGACTTGGCATTTCAGATTTTCACATTTCATTCCAATAATTACTGAACACCATTATACAGTGAAAAACATCTACTTTCCAATCTCCATCTACACATTTCCACCAGTATTATCCTCGTTTATGTATCATTGTGATCAGTAAGACTCTTATTTAAAGCTATTCTCTTGCTTGTGCTGAAAAAAAAATTCTGCAACATTTATCAAACCTTTGTTTTGTCTAAAATAGATTTCTAACATTAACTAAACTACATTTTATGTCTAGCTTTGAAATTATTCTCTTTGAAAAGCCTTCAAAAGTGCTGAGACACTGAGTGGTTGTCAGGAAAGCATTTACTCATTCACTTGCAGATTGACTTGATAAAACCTCTACTTTCTACCATTCCATTATTTTATCAATGTTAAAGTGCCTCTCGTCAAACTTCAAGACCACAGTTTGGGAAGTAGGTTTTGGACATTATCTACCACTACATTGAATACAATGAAATTCAGGGTTAGCCTTTCTCTTAATTTCTTTAAGATTTCCCCTGGTATTTTAATGTAAAAAGCTAGACAATTGCAATGAAAAGCTGTCATTATGTTTTGTCCTCTTTTTTGACTTGTGCACTGTGTGCCATAGCAATGTGCTTGTAGTTATGAATGCCCTGAAGTTCCAGCAATAAGTGAAAGCTGAACAGAAGCAACTTTTCTAGTGCCAGATTAAGTATTGTTATTAGGTAAGGAAAAGTAAAGTTTTACCTTCTCTTGAAGCCTTAACATACAGTATCATGTTAGCCAGCTGGATACGTGCTGTGCAAACCACAGATTCTTACAGCATTTGCTCTTCAGCTGTCAGATCCAGAAAACCCAGACACTCCCTACAGCCAGCTGATTGCAGCTACAACCATGCGTGACCTGTTATACAGTATGGGTAAAGATTTGCCCTGGAGGTTGTCAGTACAGCAATCAGCTTTTGCAGTCCCAATATATGAAGGGCAGCCGTGTCCTGTAATATACCAGTTTTCCTGTATTATACGGGTAGCAAATTAAAGGAAAGATCAATGCAAATCTGATTTAGGCTGTCAACAGTGTGAATTATGCTCTTTTTCCCCCTCTGCTCTCTGTCCCCACCTTTAAAATCTAGGCTATCAATAACGTCTAAACCGTTCTTTGTGCTGTGCAATGCCATATAGACATTTTGCAAGACCTAAAGCTCTCAGATCCATTTCCCCTAGAAACAATCATGGTGGAGTGTTCTGTCTTCAAGTTTTCCTCTCTGTATGACCTTCAGCCACATTATATAGCAGATGTATTATAGAGCCACCTTTCTTAAAGACAGGCCTAAAGTCCTATAAGAATTAACTTCTATCCATTCCATACACCGTGCATGAAAAACTACCTTCATTACCTGGACTTTGGACTGTTTCAGGAAAAAAATACACCTTATAGGTAAGTATAAAAAAATGGTAATTTCTACTCAGCCAGCTAATCTGTTTTAGAAATAGATAAACTCAGGCTGTCAAAAGATTCCAAAAAAAGTTCATATGGTGGAGAAAAGCCAGCAGATTTTTTGTAATTCTTAAAATATATTCAAGGCAGAACAGTTAATGCTCAGGAGAAAACAAATAGGTTAGCAGAGCTGAGCAGATGGAGAAACTAAACATTTCCATCAGTCATAGGTGATCCTTTCAAAACAGCACACTCCAGCGGCAGAGGGTCTTGCACGTGTCCCAGCAGACCCACATAATTGAAACAGTGAAGTTAGCATTTTGAAAGTGTAAATAATTCTGCTTCCAAATCAGAATGACTAACTCCTGAGAGCCTGTATTCAATCAGGGCACATATGCTGGCTATGGTCAAGCACATCTGCCTCTGTTTCTGAAGAGGTTATGTAGAATTGTCAGGGTGAGTCCAGGAAGCAAGGGACGTGATTGGTCATGCAGCAGTCAAGCCATCACATTGACCAGCTGACTTAAGATAAGCTTCTTTTTTAGGAGATGTATCTCTTGTGCTTGATTATGATTGGGAGGGATGAGAGCAACAGAGCACAGTGAATGGCATGGGCATGAGCTTGCAGGAGGCAATGGGTGACCAAAAGAGGTTAAAGAAAGCAGTTCAAATCAGCTAATTTTGTTTGAAACAGTGATGACAAGATGTAGAAAACAGGAGGCAGGTCATACAAAAAATCTCTAACATCCTATAGAAAGCCCAAACAGAGGCTTGTCTGTATGTCCCACGACACAGAGCAACACAACATAAAGAAGAAAAGCTCCAGTGATTTATAGGAATTTACACCTGTTGGGCATTTGGCTTGATATTAGACAAAAGTTATATTCTATGGCCCAGCTTCCTGTTGCCCCATCAAGACACCCTAGACTGTTGTCTGGGTTCTGCTTTTTTGCAAATTAAAAATCCTCACCCTGTGCAGGACAGATCTTTCTCAGCTGTCTTTTCCTTTCCAAGCTCCACCCTACTTTGAGTTTCAGCATGTTTTAAGGGTAAGTGTAAACAGACATTTAAACCAGTAACAGGTGTTCCCAGAGAGGCATGTTTTTGTTTCATTCCAGGAGGATGAGGTTTGTGACCGTCCGCATTTCCTTCCCTTATATGACCAGGACCTTCCAGGCAGGAAATTTGTGCTGAGCTAGTGTTAGCCAGCAAAAGCAAAATTCGTTAAGGGGATTCACAGTATCACCCTGGAGGTCTTTGTGGAGAATAATATTGAGACAGGTCACAAAAAAGATCAGCCTGACATCTGCAGCCTCCCACATGGATAGTATGTGCTATGGGCTCCACAGGCATATGCGTGTATGAAGAGGGGTAATATTCCCCTAAACTTTCTCTCTTCTGCAGCTTTTAACAGCAATTGCACTTCTATCTGTCTCTTACCTGTGTGTACAGGACCAACAGCAAGACTATAACAGGCAACTGGTACACATGAGGCTGGTTTTCCTTTCTTTGTGCCAGAAGAAGCCCAAGGTCTTTATTAAAAACAGGAAGGGGAGGTGGGGACACAGCTGAGAAAAATGTCATAACCAAATATAGCTTGGGTAAAATAAGGGTAAAAGAGAACGCATTGTCATTAAACTATTGATTCTCCTGAGGTTTTAACATTTTTTACTGTATATTTAGAAATTTCACCTTTGATCTGAGAATAACTGCTCTGGAGATCCACACTTCCACTGTAAAACACCATATATTTATGCAACAACCCCTATCTATTTAGAGAAATTTTCGCTTTCTCCAAACTCTCACCAAACATTTTGTACGAAAATTCCTGATGAGGCCTTTCCTTACATCTTCTTCCTCGAAAAGGCCTAATCCTCATCCTACCGAAGCCCTTGGCCATGTTGCACCATCACCACTGACCCCACTGCATTTTACTTTAGTCACTGGGTTTGTTGCTGACATTCCACGTATCTGTGCAATAACCATTATTTTTTAACTTTCCACCTTCCCTCGTGGCTTTAAAGATCGTTTAGTAGCACAATAGCTATGCTTCTTTGCAGGGAAACTAGGCTTTCTCCGTCGGTTGGTCCAGATACTTTTGGGAGTTCCTCACAGAGATCTGCAGATGTGAGCTCAGCTACTAAGAATGGCTGGGCATTGTCCCAAGTTTTCAGCTCAGCGCATGACCCTTCCCAGAGACAAGACCTCCAGTCTGTGTCCCAGGCCACATCTCTCCCGCTAGCAGAAACCAGGACTAATACGCTCTGCCAAGAGCAAATCCATTGGGACTGATTCCCATCTGTCGCTGGGGTACATGACTACCTTGTGTGAACTTTGGTTACTGACCTTTGAAAACTGACTTAACTTCTCACTAAACATTTAGCAATCAAAACAGCTTGAAATGGAGCCCAGTCTAAATGGTTTACCAAGACAGAGAAAGAAAAGAAAAAAAAAAAAAGGGAGGGGGGAAATTAAAAAAATGGAGGAAAAAAGAATTGTATATGCCCTTATACTATGCACAACTTCTAGTGAATATGATTTCTTACTCTCCGACAGCAGGGAAAAGAGAAATTTATTATGTCAGAGAAAAGAGAAGCTGGTTGTCTTCTTTGATTCAGGCCGGATCCAAATGAGTCTAGAAGTTTCCAGGAAAGATCTTGCTGGCACTGAACTGGTGTCTTCAGGTTTTAGTGTATGTGGCTCACAAAATCTTCTTGTGGGGAAAGATCTTGTTCTTGGGAGAATTACAATAATTCTTGTAAAGAAAACAAAGAATGTATTTTTGTTTATTTTTCCTAATGGCCCTGATCCAGCCAGGTTTTGCGTGCTGGTAACAGATGTTTTTTGTGAGTGACCCAACATCTGGCACAAAGATCTTCTGTTGTAATTGTTATAATGAAAACACAAAAGACTGTAGCGTTAGACACCAAGAACTGCACTTTTTTTTAATGGGTCTCCTACTTTGAAGCCATAAATATGTGCACTGGGTTTGGTCCAAAGTCTTTGGAAGTCAACAGAATCTTTCATTGATTTCAATGGTTTTGGGTCAGTCCTTTTATGAACCACTCGTTGTAAATGCACAAAGACAAAAAGAAAACTACTGATCTGTATATGTTTGGGTTTTTCTTTTGTTTTG
>VXBJ01003451.1:382051-439964 GCA_013400055.1 Nycticryphes semicollaris
GGGAGGGGAAAGGAGAGGAGAGGAATCCATACAAGGTAGTTTGACTGACAGCCAGGCTGTGATTCACTTTACAAGCACTAGAGTACTAAAATCTTCAGTAATATTAATGTGCATTTTATTCCTGAGTAAATTAACTTTAAGTTCCCATCAAACGATGTTACTAAAGCAAATGTAATTGAAATGTATTAGCTCCTTATCCAGAGCTCTTCTCCTATACAATTCCATTCCTTAAGCATATTTTTTGCCTCCTTTGCCTTTCAGAAGTTTTAATGAAAAGTCTCATAGGCACAAACAGTACATTTCCTTACCTAATATAAACACAAAAGACTTTTTGCCTTGGAAACAAATGTAAGGGAACAGCTGTGCTGATGAGCTACTCAGAGCTCCTATTGAATCTGCAGCTGCTTCTCTCTGTCCTCAGAAAACTCCTGGCTTGATTGACAAATGGAGAGATAACCACATGGAAGAGGAGACCAGAAACCAGTCTCAGGCTTAAATTGGAGCTGCCTTAAATCTACAAAAATTGCAGTTCTTATTTTTAGCTGCTGATGTGGCAGTCATTTAGTCACAAATCTGAAAATTCTGCCGACTAGGTACAAATCCCTCTCCCAGGATATGAAGACACTTAAAATTTAGCCAGGTTCAAACCAGTAGGTTTGCAATGTTGGCTTATCAGTCTTAGCAGAGAAGGTTAAAGAAGGAAAGAAGGTTTCTTTACATCAATAGATGTTGAAGGAATGAACTATAACACCTAGAAACTTTTGCCACTCTTGTTTCCTTTGTGGGACTGCTTGATATGGTGGTTTCATTAGAGATTTTAGCCAGCCAGGTGGGAATATATGAAAAGCATAGACTGACTGCTGTCAAAACAGTGATTTTGACCTGTTCCAGTCTGAAAGGTGCGTTTGAGATGTTGGGTAGGTTAACAACACTATGCGTCTCACTGTTGTACTCCCTGGTGACTGAGGAGATGCGGCACTCAGCAGTCTTCAAGACGCAGTGGCTATTTCTAGATCCTCATCACATATCAGTTTAGCAAATCATGCACAGGAAATAGATTTGCCATAGAAAACTAGAGATTTCAGACATTCAGGTCACAGAGGTTGCATCCTAGGTAGCATTTATATCTTTATAACAGCAGAGCATATAGACAGGCTTTTCCCTGGCCTTTTTAGGTGTTTATAATAGATTAGGTTGTTTCTCCCAAAATGTAAGGTCATAAATGCCATATTTGGTGCCTAAACAGTTTACTGAATTGCCATCTTAAGACGTGATTTCTTTTCTAGAAATGCAAAAGCATTTATATGTTTGCTTATCAGCTGCAGACCTATTACTCCACATTGAAAACTACTACTACTATTATTATTATTATTATTATTATTATTATTATTATTATTATTATTCAAATTGGCAGATAGATAGGAACTACAGTGGGTACTTGAAAACTTAGAGGTGCAATGTAAAGTACGAGAACTGGGAACATTTCAGAGCTGATGGGTATGGATAAGGGCCCTGCCTCCAAACCAGAGCAAGCCTCCTCCCTCTCATCTGTTTTCCATAGGATGGTTACCTGGGAGTGCTGCCTGGATGGGAGCCACCACATGCTTCCACCAGATTTCTGATTTGGGGCATACTGCGGTGCACACCTGCAACTCAGTTGAGATGCAGTCAAAATTGATGTTCTGGCTATGTTTCAACTCTGCGCTGATATGCATCTGTCTGACCACCCATGTAGGGATCCTGTCACCAGTGGCTTACCTCAGCATTGGCACATGCAGCCTTTCAGCACTGCCTGTGGGATGAGGACCTTGTTTGTCTCTGACACTTGTTTTGATTTCTCTGTCCTACATTTAAAAGAAGAATTCAACATTTCTTTCTTCTGGCATGACTGAAAGACCCCTCTACATTTTTTTTCTTTTTTTTTTTTTTTTCCTACTCTCTCCTGATTCACATCCCTTTTGCATGAATCCCTTCATTAGTTTTATTTGTCTGAATGTTAAAGAACATATTTTATTCTTGCCTTAAGGGAGGGCAAGCTGCCAATGAACATTAAACACACTGTGGTCCAGTCATTGCACAAGAAACCATCATTTGATGCTAACTAACTTAGCAGTCAGGCCTGGCCTTAGAAGTTCAGTGCTTTAGGCAAGATAGGTTTGTTGGGGTTTTTTAAAGTTTTCTTGCCACACACTCAGCTAAAATATTTACCATGCCCATAGATATATATAAATATATATGTGTGTGCACGTATTGGTATGTGATTGTCTGCAAGTGTTATGTGCATACGCACTAACACACACAAACACATTATGCCACATATCTAAGTATCTGGGACAGCTACCTCATCACTGAGTTACAAGTTTTTACCCATCCTACATGACATCGCTCTTTGCTTAGTATTCCTCAATCCCTTAGGAAAACTCTCGGAAACTAAACACACATCTGAGCAACCTCAGATGACTGTCACAACTTCTTTTATATGTGACCATAAAACATTTTTGTCTTTCTTCCCCAAGGACTGAACACTATCTGAAAAACTGGGTCTAGTATGCAGCTACACATCTTTATCTATAGTTCAGTAGTTAAAATTAAACCCCCTCAATTATTTTCTGGTCCTGCAGAACCAGAAATACTAGGTTTCTCCTACTATAAAAAGTATATTCCCAGTTTCAAAAGGGACTTAAGGACCAGATTTTCCAAGCACAAGAGTGAGTTAAATAAGCACACCTTTGTTTGTATATGTATACCTAGAGTTAGGTAATTTTGTGGTCCAATACATCAACACTGGCTACATGTAAGATAGGGCATGCTGGGAATAAGATTTCTGGATTACTTGCTTGGATTACAGAAGACTATGTTTGCACTACATCCAAAACAACGCAGTTTTCATGTGGTGTCACTGTTTCCCAACTGTTTTCATCCTGGAAATATCAAAACTATTAGACTCTAGATTAAACACTCAGTGATCCATTTTTACAGATTTTATCACTTTCTGAAAGCCCTCTACAGTCAGCTTTTTAATAAGATGGAGATATTAAGCAAAATTTGGAATCTCTAAAGAGTATCTGAGGAATAGCTTTCTGCAAAATCTATAGCATATGGAGAACACAAAGCTGTCTAATATGGCAGAAAGACAAGACAGTTTTCCATCCAGCAAAACAAATAAAAGTATGTAAAAAACATTGGGCACCTGAATACTATCACTGAGAGAAGAGAAAAAGTGAGTTTAATTAGAATCAGTGAGGCTGCTCTTACACTTGAAGTAAAACAAGTGCCTAACCACTTTATTGTGTTGCAAAATTCATCTGTTCTAAATGCATAATTCCTATTTGAATTTACCAAAGTTTATAAATGTCTCTGCATTCACAAACTATATCATATACAGTCATGTTCAGATGTATAGGGCTCAAAAATAAATCCTCCAAAATACAATCTAAAGATATCTTCATATTCATTCTGATAAAATTAGTTTATATTCTACCCTCTACACTTCCAGCTGAATATTTTCACTTCTCCTTAGACCAGTTTTCTATGACTTGAAGAAGAAAGGGAATTAATGACTCAGCTTGTATAAAAGGAAATGTGGATAGCTATTACTCTGTTTTGCATTTTAATTCTGTTGCAAGTATTTTGAAACCAAATACATTTTATGTGAGTCATTTTGCTTAATAGATATTTCTACTGTTGTCTTTAAGAAAAAAGGTAACAAAAATGTGAATGTTTCCATCTTAATGTATTTGTGTATTCAGTTAGAGGTGTCTGTATTATATTCTGTATAAATATCAATCTTTTATTTAGGAAGAAAATTGTGCTTTAATGTTAACATTTTAATTCCTCATCGCCCTAGACTTTTTTTGAGCTAAGGTTACAACACATCTCCTTGTTGATAGTCTAACCCACTCAATCTCTACTTAGAGTTTTTTGTTTTATTGATTCAGTCTCCCAGCGCATGTAATATGATAAATATGTGGAAACTTGAAAATGGTATCTTGTTTACATGGCTACACAGCTGCCAAAACAGCTGCCATTTCAATTTTTAAAAGGGAAACAAGGGCCTCTTATCTGATGTGGAAGAAAAATAGACCAATCTTTCAATTCATTTTTAGTGTGTTTCAAACACATTTAATAACACAGATGAGCCAACATTTTAAAAATATATCAACCTCTATGCATTATACTGAAAAGCCTTTCTAAGAATTAAAAATATAATTTTTCTTATGTTGCAATATTTTTATATATCAAGGTTACAAGGAACTGAGAACTGCAGAAGATGGGGTTTCTTCCAAGGAGTCCATCACTCTCACGAAACTATATAATTTCTGCCCAGCAGCTATCAAAGGAAAAATAAACTTGTTGATGGGTCCTGGTGGATGCTGGATGTTTCCATTAGAATTAAAGTGTAATATTTTTTAAAAACAATTATGCTAAACTAAATGAAATATTGTAAATGTATTTTTTTAAAAAACATTTCTTTGTAATGTCATTATTATTGACAGTAAAATGGTCTAAAAGCCAAAGGACTCTAATTTACACTCCTCTAGATAAGAATGCATGTGACTCATAATCAAAGCAAATTAAAAACATTTCATTGTTTTTGAAACAAGATAATTTATTAATTTTCACAGAAAATGTTGTCAATACAAATATATTTTCAGGAAATATTTTGCTTTTGTTGAATCAGCATTTATTAGTGGAAAAATGTTCAGTGAGATGTTCAAGCTCCGGTTCTGAGCATTCTTGCCTGGGAGAAAAAAAATCAGTCTTCACTTTGAGCTTGAGCACTCAATGTCCCACAAAAGGATGCAAGACCAGAATTTTAATAGGGAAGATTCATCTTGTGATGGAGGATATAAGAATCTCTTTACTGCCATAGAACAGCAGAAGAATTACCTAATCTGCCTTCAACTGCTACATTTAGGGTCAGTATTTGCCAAACCAATTCCATGGGAGCACAACTTGAGTTATTTGTGTTAATGTCATCATACATGGGCTACATACTGCTTGTTTCTGATGAATTAATAGAGGTCGTCTTGGTGTATTTTAGAGCATGGCTCACTGGCTCTCAAACCTTTTCCAATAACTCTTCCAGACCAGTGATGAGTTAAGTTTGACCATGCCAACTAACCTCTAAAAAGCCAGGAAAAAAAATTTATTTTTTCTTTGCTAAGAATTACCATAAAGACATATCTACATATAAAGTATTCTTAATTTATATCTCTAGTTCACCTGAATTTAGTTCCTATAGAACCCACTGTTGATGTGCTTCAGGTTCTTCATTTTATTTCAGTGCAACTTTAAGCATGAGACACAGGCTATTATTTGCACCTGTTTCAGATAAAAAATTACTTGTAAATCATTAAATTTGCACTCTAATCAAAGTTACAATCAAAACTAAGTAGGTAATAATTTATAATTTACTTTGTAAACCAAATGTAGTAATTTAAAAATTGGAACTATTCTGCCATATTTTACTTAAATTTAAAATCCTCTGGGGGCAAAACAATACTTTTTCTATAATCACCTCTCTCAGTGCATTCTTAATATACTACCAGTAATGCAAAACATAAATAATATCCCTTCCAGCTACATGATAACATTTTTTCTGTAACGAAGCAGTAGGATTTATTCCTTGAAACAAAATGCTCATGCTATACTTTATGAAACTAGCCACAAAGTAATGATATGGGGAACTGTACACATTCTTCCCACTCCACATTTTCAAAAATAAAAAATATATTTTAAATAATAAAATGCAGCATTTGAAACTATTGTCTATGGTGTTTTTTTTTTTTTTTTTCAAAGTATGACCTAATCTGGTGTCCTGTCATTGTTTTGGCAGAACATGAAACAGCAAATATGTTAAATTTGAGTGGTTTCCTGCAATGTTATTCTATCAAACTGGCAATTTCCGAAAGGATTTGGAAAGGAGTTTGCAATTCCTTAGGCACCAGGGAGGTCCAGCAATGGCTGCCAAGATGATCTGCAGCTCAAGCTGGTCCTAATATCTGAGCACATAAAAACATTCTTTTTACTCCAATTTATTTTTAGGCCTAATCTTAAGCAGATTTGAGAAACCTTCTGAGTATCCAGTGTTAGCACGTCAGGATGTAAAGGACTTTGCACCACAGAGAAAAATTACACATTGTCTTCTCAGAAGGTTTTTAAACAGCAAAATTTTAATTGCAAGCATAAAACCACTCTAAGTGAAAAAAACAAGCAATACCCAAACAGTAGATACTACAAATAAGGACAGGATGCACCCTAGGATTCTTGTATGTGTAGTCATGTACTTAATCTGTAGTCCATGTACTTCACATACTTTTCATTATCGCCAACAAATCATGATGTTTCCAAGATGGTAGCAACTGGGAAGAAATCTGTGATTCAGTTGTGGTTTGGAACCAACTCAAATTGCAACTTCTGAATAAGATCAAGTTGGAAACCTAATACTTCAGCTAGACTTCTTGAACCCCAGCCTTTGGAGCAGCGACAAATGCTACATGGGATAACATAAGTCTACAGGCTTAGTCCTATTTCTAATATGATGGATGAAGCAGAAAAGCTTTAAAAACCCCGATGGTTTAGTGTACTCTATCATTGCCATTTCAGATCACCATAGCCTAGCATCAACTTACCAAACCCTCTGAGTGTCTGGGAGTGCCAAATCATGAATGTAAAACTTCTGAGGACTTTTTGTTTTCTGTGAATTATATTAAGCGCAGAAAATGCATCCATGTAAGAAAACTTCTCTCATATCTTACCTGCATGAGGGATGCTTCTACTTTAATATTTCAGTGACTTGTTATGAAATATAACTCATTTTCAAGTGATATTGAAAAAATATTTTATTTGATGGCAAAAGCAAGCGCAAGCACCAATTATAGAGAAAACCCCTGACAAACACACAGTCCTGAAGACTGCTAGACATCTTGCTGGACAGCACAGAAATTAAGTAAAATCTTCTAGGTCTCCCTGTGCAGAAAAGAAAACTCACAGAGCTAGAAGAAACCTAAAGAAACGTATAGAAGATACAATACTGGAGCAGTATCATGTAAAAGTCTGAAGGGTACATTTAGGGGTTTTTGGTTTTCTGTCTGTTCTGTTTGTTGTCATGTGCCATCCTGTCCCACACACACCCAACCCCACAAAAAAACAAACAAACATACACACACACAAAAAAAACCTCAAAACCAAAACACTAGTGTTTTGGTCAAGATGTTCTAAGATAAGTTTGTGGAACAATTTTCTTCAGAAATCTCCATTTCTACAATGCAACAATACATAGCCACCTACAACTTCCACTATTTTAATAAAAGCAATTTAGTCTTGATGCACGTTGCAGAAATGCTGATAAAAACTGATTCATCCACTTGGAATTATAAGAAGTTTCATGCAGGTTCCTAGTATTCAAAAACTGTTGGTTTTTTTTTTCTTTTTTTTTTTTTTTTAGTACAAAATAGACTAGGGACAGAAAGCTCAAATTTGGACCTAAGAGCACTGGATTGGATTGAATCAAGTTGTGAGACCTTTTAAGCCATATTTTGCACATAGTCAGTAGATTTTTTTTTTTGTTAACGTATCTTCAACATACTTGAAAAATAGCTTTCTAAGGACAAGCTACAATGTAACTTCAGCATTATTAGATTACTCTCATCTAGTAAAAAAAGCCACATATAACCAATACACAGAAATGCAAGTCTTGAAAAAATAATAATTCTGCAATATACTACATGAAAATATTCTCTCAACCCACTGTCCCAACTTGTGATGAAGCAAAGCTAACCTTCTGATCAGTAAGGGAGGCTCTTGCTTATATTTGTTGCTGTGGCAATCAGTGTTAGCTGATCTGATTGTTTACCCCATGGAGGGGTTGCACCTGTGGGGAGGTGTGGACAGGTCAGCTGACCCAAAACTGACCAATAGGATATTCCATTCTATCTGCCATGTTCAGTGTAAAAACTGAAGGATCAAAGGAGTTAGGCTGGTTTTTCTTCAATGTATGTTTCTTTTTCAGTGGCTGTCTTTCCTTGAAGACTGCTGCCTGAGAAAGGTTCTGTCAGTTTGGCTACTCTAGATCCCAAATTCTGCATGCCTTAATGTACATCTGGAATCCAGTTCACACTTGTCACTGAGTCTAGTCTGGCACTTCCTTAATGCCTGTTTGTGACATCTCCCTGTGAGCTTGATATGGTTTTGTATATATTGCATTTCTTTCATTATTTCTTTATTATTCGATTATTACTATTTTATTACAGTAGTTCAGGTTTTTCTGAACTCATAAATCTCTTTCTCTCTCCTTTCTCTCCTTGGAGCAAGAGGTGGGGAAGAACATCTGTTGTCTTGTCATCAGCTAACCTGGCCCAAATGGCAAAACCAGAAAAAATAACAAATAATGCTGAATTAATTTTTTGGTTAAAATCCTTTAGGCAGAAAGTTTTTGTTTAGAAGTATAAGGATGAACTGTGAATACATTATTTGTGTACCTATCTTATTGACTTTCTCATGTTACAGACATTAAATGTTTAATCATCTTTAGGAGAATCATTTATCTGTTCAGTTAGGTTTTTTCAGTTTTGTTTTTAAACAAAAATGTTTATATTTAGAACTATGTGTTTCATTGGACTCCAAATTATGTTCTGTTCTAATAGTTCCAATAAAAAGAAAAGTCTATCTAACCATTCTAAGTTGTATTCAAAACTCTTCAGCTTGCCACATCCTCAGACCTTAACAATGGGTAGCAGATAATCAAATGTAAGACAGTCAAAGGTTTGTTTTCTGAAATGTATCACATGTGGTAATAACTGACTTTTTATATGGTAAGTTTAGGGATGTAATCCTGACCATCAAATTGAATTTAGAGAGGTACTTCCCTCTGCTCTTCAAAGAAAAGATGAAAGAGAAAGAAGACTTGTACCTGAGTAGACTAAAGAAAACCATGTCTAGCTTTTCTCTTGAAGAGGTGCATGGCCAGACACCCAAAAAACATGGTTCCAGAAGAAAAATTGCCAGGAGGGACAGTACTTACAATATCTACATGTAGTATGTTTAGCTAGAGAGAGTCTCAAGATTTTACGTAAGGCACATATTCTCACTGAAGAACCTCATGCAGCGCACAGGGATTTTGTGTATCCACATCTCAAAAGAGCCAGAGTCTGTGCTACTACTACTTCATTATAAGTCACAGACGTTTTACTTTAACTTTCTGCATGGCCTATTGAAATACACCTGAGTTTGGATTAGTGTGTTGAAGACAAAGACTTTATTTCCTCCTGGTCTGGTCCTGAGCAGTCTCTGTTCTTCTCCCACTCCTTGATAGCCAGTCATATCAGGTGACAGGATACAACATAACATGGGAATTCTCCCACACTCTAGAGGTCCCTTCCAACTCTGGAAATTCTGTGATTCCGTGATTGAATTAAACCTTTCTTAGCAAAATTGGTTAGTTCCTCATGCATCCCAGCTACATGAATTTTTATGTAGCTGCAGATGATATATAGAACTATAGAACACTTAACAATGTTAATCCAGCTGTTTGAGGCCTCTCATCCAGGAATATCCCATGAGATGCTATCCAAAGGAGGCAAATAATAACTACAGCTCAAATTAAAGAGTATGGGATAAATTTAGACAATTTCACATCATTACATCAAGGTCAACCACATGGTTAGTATTGTTGCATTTAACCTATTATTTTTGATAAAATGCCAAGTATCTGAAACTGAAGGGAAGCTGGATTGTGGTGATTTCTGTGAAGGATGGACTGATCCCAGTGGTGTTTAACTATGCAGTTTCAGATTTATAGTGAGATTGCTTGTACATTTGAATTGTACATTTTCTGTAATTCTTATTAATTTTTATTGAAATTCCAAGAGAGAAGGTACGTATTGCAAGAAATCAAAGATTTTGTATGCTTGAGATTTGGTACTGTAAGATGCTCTCAGCTTTTCTTGGAGTCTTTAATTGCTGGCAGAGTTTTTAAAATCACAGGATCACAGGAAAATTCAGGTGGGAAGAGAATCCAGGAGTCCACTAGTCTGACCTTCTGCTCAAAGCAGGGACAGCTTTGAGGTCAGACAGGATTCTGCATGTCTTAGGAGTTCAGCGTCTATGCTGAAGGGTGTTTACACAATTTTCTGGACTTCTTTCAAATTCCATAAAAGAGAAGAACTGAGTGGGGAATAAACAATCAAGGTGAAATAATAGGAAACATTTTTTGATCTTTGTTATCTGCAGCCAGGAGCGTGGAAAATGCTGCATGTTTGTGCCCTTTGGAACTGGGTACACAGTCCAATGCAAGAACAAATGATGCAGGTTTGGTGACCCTGCCCTTAAAAAGTCTTTAAAGTGTCAATAGTGTTGTCAATTGCTCTACATCCAGTGGGATAGAATCTCATGATCCATCAAGCTTTATTAATTTCCTAGGATTAAAGGCATAATTACTGTGTAGCTCCATGCTGAACATATGTCTTTGCCACTAGTTAAGACTCAGGGTTCTGTTAGCTCTTGAGACGAGTAGCTACCTTTTGAAGGTACTCTCATTCACTGTGGATACTAATTCTTCATTCATCCATATTTCACAAAACAATAAAGTGCTGTGTTTTTAAAAGCAGGTCCTTTCCTTTCACTCAAATACTGACTGTTTATTAAACACAAGCGATCTGCTAATGAGTGTTGATTGGGTTTGGTCTCAGCTGGGAAATTTCATCTTCTAGTTTTTTCACCCGGAAAAAAAATAGTGGCATAGTGAACTTAATGACAAACCTATATACAGTAGGAAGGGAAATTTCACAGAGTACAATGACATACTTAAGAACAAAGAGGAACATATAACGTACGATGCGTAGGGGTTCTAGGATAAGGCTGCTGTTACATGGTATCAGTTGACTTTAAAATAAATTGCAAAACATTATACAAGTGTATATATATGCACATCTAATACATGTGCGTATATCTATCCTTGTTTGTAACAACTCCAGTGATCCACAAAGCATTCTAGTTACAATATTCCTGAGGAAAAAATATGATGATAGAAGAGATATACCTGAGATTGATAGCTGGTAAACAAGAGCTTGTTGAAGCCCATTGGTACTTCAAGCACTTCAGTACTTACAGCTCCGGTCAGAGAAATTATTTAATGAAAAGATTTGTACACTTTTAATAATCTTTTATGCAAATCAGAACCTTGTGCACAATTTCAGGCAACTCAGGTACAAATGATCCTTAGAAGTGCCTGCAAAGCTCTTCTAGTAACAGAATCTGAGGTCTCAGGTAAGTGACCAAGTTACACCACCTTAAGAATGTATTGTCCATCAGTTAACCAATGACAGCTGATTATGCACATAGTCATAGCCTGCTCTAAATGCAAAGTAGTGTAATCCAAACCATAGTGGTGATTTTTTTTTTTCTGACTAAACCTTCAGTCTTCAGTTTGGTTAAAAATACACTCCCCTACCCTGACTTACAGAAAAAGCAGAATTAAAAGTGAAAAGGGGGAGAGGGAAAAGAAAAGGACTCAGAAGGAAAAGACAGGTAATGTGTTCCTGTCACTAAGGACAATTATGAAATTCTTTCCATTTCATCAAGATGTTAAATAGCAGGCTTTAAAGTTAGACACTTTGAGTCATAAGACTATAAAATTCACACCTGTGATGTTTAAAACATCTGGAAGAGGATTTCTTTAGAACTTCAGTGATGTTTTCAAAGAAGTCTTGGAAAATGGGAAGTGCTAAGTGCTAAATAAAACTATCATTTTTCCAATATATAAAAAAAAAACCCAAAAGGAAAATATTAGATACCGAGAGCTAATTGATCAATGTAAGGGAGAGTAGATTGGAGAACTTACCAGTATAAAATGAAAAGAGATTACCACAAGTAATGGCAGTTGTGAGGAATTTAGGGGAAGTAAAATATTAGACTTATGCAATGTCATTTAAATTGAGAAAACAAGTTTGAGAAAACAAGTTAGAGAAAGTATGGAACCAATCTTATCTAATCCCACATTACTGCAGGACTAAATACTCTCTACCTGTAAAAGATTCTCTTCCAACTTGATTTTAGAGATACTATAATACCTAAGTGGTTCCATTTCTGTAGTACCACATGTCTGTTCTCAAATATGTTGCTCAAATCTCATTAGCAGTGAAGTGGATTTTTGTCCTGTTTTTACCCCTGTAAATTTGCTGCACTGATCACTGCTATCTTACAACATACTGAGACAAGGTTGCTCTTTGTACTGGCTTTCGCTATTTTAAAGAACACTCAGGGCTTTCACAATTAGTGTATGTCACTTTTTCTTATTTCTGCTCATCTTTCATGTTGCTGTCCTCTGGACTGTTGTCTTCTGGTCTCTAGTCAGACTAGCTATACCTTTCTTTTAAGAGTGAAGTTGAAAGGCACAGGAAGCCCAGCTGAATAGATTATGATGCAGTAGAACTCGAATTATTATTTCTAGCATTTTGTGCAAATTATATACATGTTTTGGTCCTTAATGACTTTGTTTTTCATCTTAACTTAAGGGCTTTTTTGAAGTTATTTTACTGGTAAAACCTGCAGGGTAGTATGTTGACACTTTTGCTTTACAAAAGCAAGAATTTATTTTCAGTTTCCTCCATATAGCACTGGTCTTTTTAAAATTCCGTCTTGTTAATTTGAACGTTTTCTTAATTTTCACTAATTTGTTTTAAATTCTGATCATAGGGTCTTAAAAGCATACAGCCTCTGTGGCCTTGCTGTCATCTGTGGATGCCATCAATATATTCCATATATTGATTCTTGATTCCACTGATTCTCTATTCCATAGCTGCAATTGCTATTGCACAGAATGAATGAAACCAGGCTCAGGGTAGACTTTTGGATAACCCTATTTGAAATACTCTGCACATTTTAGATGGAAATATTGATAACTGTTCTTTGAAGCAAGATACACAGATTTTCCCACCCATGACTGACTGAACTAGATCCAATTTGGAAACAAACTAGCCACACTCACATTGCTAGGCTTCTTTCAGTATCAGGTTGGTACATCAGCAGAGGGTGGTACTGGAAGATAAATCTTCCCAAGCTATTGCCAACCCAGAGATTGCACAGTGAAGACCTGCCCAACAGGTCTGAAAATATTAGAAAAAGTCAAAGTACACAACAACCTGTTGCAGTGTTGTGTAATTGACTGAGTGCTCATAATCACACAGACTTTATAAAGGTTTTCTATTCAACTTCACGTACCTTCCTGCCTAGACAATTTTAATGATTTTCAGTGTTTATCAGATCAGTCTAGGTAGATCTTCAACTTTTGTAGGTTTCCACAGAAACTAAAATATCTGTGAAGGTACCAGATCTCTATCTCAGTGGACCTTATCCTCTAGGAATCTTGTGTATTAAAGTGTAAAATCAATGAAAAAAGAAAAATGAATTTTTATGCAATGTGTTGAAGGTACTGTAGGTTCATTTGGGGAAGAGAAGTACCATGAAAGTTGCACCTTCTCCTTTCATGAATAGAAAATTTTTATATATTAAAAAAAAAAAAAAAAGGTTATATTTCTCAATCGATTCATTGCTTGGAAACCATAGGACATTCCTAAAAGACCTTCCTAGTCAGAATAGAACCCCTAACCACAGGTTGTAGATGAACAGAAAATGGATCTCTGAAGTCTGTCACACAAATATGAAGCCCTGGAAGATACAATATAGTGTTACATGGTACAGGTGCATTGCTGAGATGACTTGCTGATGGTAACTTAGGTGAGGAAGGACTATTCTTTTTCACAGTTGAAGAAAGAAATTTGTCAGTGACAAGAAGGATGGCTTACATGCCTCACATTCCTCAGCACTGAAAGTAATGAAGGAAGGGAGGAGAGGGGAAAAAATCAAATTTCAACTAAGGAATCAGCAGTGAACTTAATACAGGTGCAATATTTCTCAAGACAAAGAGTTTTTTGTTTCACCTCTACCTTATTCCATGAAAATGAACCCCTCCCCTCTCCCTCTCTTTATCAGCACAAAGTAGATTAAAACGTTGATACCCTTTCCCAGCAAAGATATTTTTATGGTCTTTAGTCAAGTTGTTGGCGCAGGATTAGCTTCCTACAGAACTTAAAATAGCTTCACTAGGTGTAGCAGCATAGGTTCATTAACCTACCCAGTTTTGTTAACTACTCTGCTGAACTACTTTCTGCATCTAGTGCTGTACAACTGTAACCTTTTGTACTCTCCCAGAACTATTAAAAAAGCCATATACTTTGTTGAGCCAGCATATCATTCCAATCACTGAAATGACAACTACAAATATACTTTACCTCAAGACTGAATCAAGACTCTGTTTAACCCCCGTGCTGCTGGAATTTGTAGTATTTGGTTCTGACTAACAGAAAATGTAGGCTTTCAGTAGGTAAACACTTGATATTGTTGAAAAAAACTCTTGGTAGTCTTACCAGGAATTATCTGAACTGTATATTCATTGTAGAATATGGCTTCGCTTTGTCATAGAACCATGGCTTAAGAAATCTATTCGGTACTGGGAAGAAAGTTTCAAACCATGTAAAAGGACAGCAGATATTATCACAATTACTAGGAACGGGACAGAAAAAGTGAACCTACTTTCTTGGGGAAGTGGATGCAGAATTAATGACCTTTGTTACTTTCCCAAAAGTGTGTAATATGTAGTTTTGAAATGGGTTAAATACAAAACAAAACGAAACAAGAAAAGACATAGGCTTCTGAACAGCAAAAAAAGTTGTATGCAAACAACTTTATCTTCTTCTCAGCCAACAAAGAAATAGACTGAATTCCTGTGTTTCTGTCTGAGTTTTAGAATGAAAAATAAAATCATACTGTATTTAAATTGAGAAGAGTTGTACTAACAAGTTGACTGGAAAGGCTGTGCCATCTCAGTCTTCAGAAGTTTTCAAGGCCCATCTGGATAAAGGCATGATCGACTTGATCTGACCTCAGAGCTTCCCCTGTTTGAACAGGAAATTGGACTAGAGACCTTCTGAGCTCCCTTCCCACATGATTTACCCTATTATCCTGTGTTAATAATAAAATTAAAGAACTACCACAGTTTGTAAGCTTACAAACCATGAACAGAGATAACTGGTGGAAGTGGGAAAAAAAATAATAATACAAGCTTTGCTTTTTGAGGAAAACACTGTGAAATGTAGATGTTTGTTGAAGCAGAATAAAGAGAGGTGAAAGATATCCAGAGCAAATACATTCGCAATATGGATGTCACACAAATAAAGGCAGCCCAGCTTTGCTTTGCATTTAAAAGGCTATCGTGTGAAAAATGAGAGCATTAACAGCCTCAGGTCATTTGTCATTAGTACTAATAGTCAGCATTTGCTCAGTAACATTTGACATGAGAGTTCAACTTGCACCAACTAGTCCATGTCCACCCAGACAAACTTGCCACCTGCCAGGACCACTGGGGCTGTATGTAGACTGCTCAGTGGTGGGGTTTTAGCTCTCAGATGAAGTGCAGAAATTGTCTGGGAAACTCATCTTGGCACAACCCAAACTTCAACTATTTAACAGGATAAATCAGTTTCAGAGCCTGGGAACATTTCCTGGCACTGTTTAAGCTAGTAAGGACCACAATTTGACTTTGATCCTCATACAATACATGGAGGCAAGTAGGTCCTTTGGCAATGGACAGAAGCTCGTTCTAGAGGTCTTGCAAAGTCCTACAGACAATTGTAGCAAGGTTAGGCCCTTACCGTTTGAAAACAGCTTCCGAGTTCTTTAATGTCTGCGTGTTAGAAGTCTAAATTGACTAGCCAGATTCGTTCTCATTAACTAGGGCATTAATATTAACAAATTGAGAGAATTCAGAGGTGCCTGACTGGCTGTACAAAACTGAGATTTGCAACTCCAAAATACCTGAATTGCCTGTATTCACAAACATGAAAAGGTAGATTCTTCCATAAAAATGAGGCTGTCCTTCCGCATGCATCTTGATTAAAAAGTGTTCTCAAAATTACTCACAGATGAAAAACCAGAAAAGTATGAGGTTCAGAACTGGTAAAAAATACTTGTAATTTTTCTATTGTTCAGTTGGAATAAACAAAATGACAAAAAAACCCCAGGGTTAGAAGCTTACATGGGACAAGAATTTCAGTTTATACCTATTCACTTGAACCATCATGCAGTTATTATTTAGCAAAATTATACATGTGCAATAGAGGAGTATTTACATTATTTTTTGTTGTGGTTTTTCACTCAGTATTGTGTGTGACAGAATACATAACAGAACACATTATGTGTGTCTCTGCTCAGGTGCATAATTCCATAGTCTGAAAGTGGCCTCAAAACTCAAATGAACAATTGGCAAGTATGATACTATTCCATGCAACTGATACATAAGATCCGATATATAATCATATCTTAACAAACCTGTGTGATTTATGTTGGACTAAATAAGATACTATTCAGGATAAAAATAAATCTGGATCATTATTTAAAGAGAAATCCTAAACCAAAAGCCTTCCTTGAAATATCAGGATGCATTAATATACTCATTAATATCCCTTCCATAATACAGCTTCATGTGCTTTAATTAAAGGTAGATCTCAGTCATTGTGTCATCCATTTATAGATAATTTATAGTTTCTAAACTGGTATACTGACTGATTTACATACAGCAAAGAACATACATAACAAATGTAATATAGTGCACATGCAGATACAAAATCACCAAATGTCCAGGTCAAAAGCAATACATCATTATCTAAATCCATTTAAATTTTAAAACTTCCATCACAATATAGCTTATATTCTGTGTAATCAAATTTATCTGTGTGGAACCTTATGATATCATCAGAAGAAAAAAACTGGTGCAGAACAAGTAAAAAGTAATTTTTGTCTTTGCAGCTTATATTTACTACACAACTCCTCCTCCAGTGCTGAGGATGATTCAGAGCTTGTTTATCATAAAAAGCAATTTTTGAGAAAATACTATATACAGGTCTCCATATATCATTACTAGAGAGCAGAATTGTCATTAGGATTAGGGTTTTTTATACTATTAACACTTATCTAGGAAAAAAGAGTACAATTCAGGCACGATTTGAAGACCAAAGGATATAGTTTTCCTTCATTTATCACACTACAACTGCACTGAGGGAAAATAATCTCAATGGTCCTATAAGGCGGTCTACAGAAACTCTGACAAAAGAACACATGAAATGCAGGTATAATATTTTGAAGTATGAATAGTGAATGTATCTTAGTCTATATTTTGTTTTGTTATGTTGATTCATATCCAGCCTCTTCCCTGTGAAACCAGTAGAACTATTCCAGCTTTACACCACTATAATGGTGCGGAGAATGCAGTCACTTTACCTTTTTCTTATTTTGAAAAGAACCCTGAATAATCGTGACACTCTATAAAGAAGGAAAATTATTATGTGAAATCTGGAGCATACAACTTCCATTAAACAGGCGGAAAGAACGTCTACTATTTCACTTTGAAAATGCACCAGTAAGAGTTAAGTGAGGTGGGAATGATAGCCCATAAACCAGATCACAACAGCTGCACTCCATGTCCACTGCCATTCCACAGAAAGAAGGAAAATTAATTTTAATTGTATTTCAGTCATTGGCTTAGATGATCTGGCGGCAAAGCAGGGACATTGTTATAATTTTGTTTCTTGGCTGTGGTCCACTTAGCCTTGACATTAAAATAAAGGAATGCAGCCATAATACCAGAAACACCCTGGAAGAGGCTTATGGTCTGTCCAGGGAAAAAGAGGATTCTATATGTCTCAATTTAGCTGGAAAAGCAATTGCCAGCATGTGGAAGTCTTGAAGTGTAAGTGAGAAAAGAAAGGTGTCATTAAACTGTAGGGAAAGCCTTGCTTCCTTGCAGCTATGCAAAGCTACAAGAGAGAGCCAAGTATTCCCCATGAAATAGTAAGCGTTTGTTGTTGTTAAAAAAAATAATAAAGTAAGTATATTTATATGTGCAGGAGGGAGAGTGTGTTAAATGATTAAGACATAATGATCTTATTTCAAGGAGCCAGAGGAAGCCATGATGTGTAAGGCAATTGTGGACTTTAATAAAATATGCTCAGCAGATTAATATAAATATCTGAAGAATAAAAGTTGTAACTTCAACATGGACAAAACACCAATACAGGACTCATTTCTAGTGCTAGAAATTTCTGTCAGTGTCATCTAAAAATCATGTTCAACTGATTTTTTGAAGTCTGATATAAGACAAATACTGTCCTTGTTATGGTTTTATATTTTCCTTATCTTTCCCTATGCTAAAGGTTCTCAAATAAACAATGCACGTTACGTTAGTGAGGTCTCCAGAGTTTCTTTTCCTCTTCTCACTGCAGAAATTTTTTGGGTGTATCTCTCACTATCACTTTCAGCTTTAACTCTGACTCTGAGTTAGAGCTTTTCATAGTGAACTACGCTGAGGAAATATGGCAAATGCCAGTGACTCAGAGAGTAACACTGTGTTTCTCATCAGCTATTTTCTTGATGACAAACTTTGTTTTCAGAAGCAGAGCTGGTTTTGGAGAATAATTTGTCTCCATAGTTATGTATGTGAAACAGAATAGCCACTCCATAGTTTTAATTCTCTTCCAGCCTCTTTTATAAGACAGATTATGACCGGTGGTAACATCATCAAGCCTAAGAAAATCCTTCTAAAATGCCACAGGTGTGATCATATGCCAGAATGAAAATTATCCAGTCAGTTTGAGGCAAATGAAGCAAAGCATTTCTGTCAATGTGAGGGTTCAAACTGAAGTGATCTCACATAAACTTTTTTTTTCTGTTTTCTCTCTTTTCACTTGCCAAAGCTTCAAAATGGTTTGGCATGAAACCTGAAAATCAGTTTAATTTTGTTGGACAAAGGTAGAGGAGACAAAAAGAGCTGTGCCATGGGGCCAGCCTGGAACTAAAGGGGATGGTGAGAGCCACATGAGAGAGCAGTAAACTGCCTAGCAAGGTGTGTCCTGGGAATAACAGAACACAGCTCCTGTTCCACCAGTTTTGGAAGTTTTATGATAGGACCAGAATAAGAAAAGACCTCTTAATGTAGCTTTATGTTGTATAAAGAGGATCTCCGTTTTGGAAGTATTCTCAAGGAACTATTCACACATATCTTTCAAAGCTTCTTTATGTAACCAACGTTGACCAAAGAGATACTAGCACACCTGAGAGTCAAACAGAAAGCAAAACCCATAATAATTTAAGGTGCTTTCTAGACACCTTAACACCTTTTGCAAAATCTCTTACCTCTGCATCTTCCATTTGTGTCCATTTGAAATGTCACAACTGACCTTTGCACAAAGTAGTATAGCAGTGGAAGAAGGTTGAACTACTTTGGAACCTTAAGCACCGGAGCAATATCCACTGTTTAACACTTGCTTTTAAGATGCAATTATATTTTTAAGAGTAATTCTTATGATGATATAGTAAGTTTTATGATATTGTCTCAAATTATTTTCTTAAAGGCCCTAGCCCCAGTGAATGTGAAACCATGAAGCTAAGTCTGAGGGCTGATTCTGCTCTACACCATTCTTAGACTGGGAAAGTCTGTGCTGTCCCATCAAGTAGCCTATTAGCATTACCTTATGTGTAGATTTTGCCTCTGGGCCTCACCAAGAATTAGTTGTTTTCCATTGAGTGGGCTTTGGTTCATGTTTATTAAGCACCTGAACACCCCCTAAACAAGTATCCTCTCATGGATAATAATCTTCATTCCAAGTTTTGGAAACCAATCACCAAGGAAGGAATATATTTTCAGTTCCAATACTGTGCATGTAGGTAGGTATATTAAATGAACTGAACTGACATAGGTCCTCCTTGTTGATATCCTTCCACTGTGCTGTAAGAAGGATATTAGTTGTCATGGTTTAATGACCTACTCCAATGTAAAAAAAAAAAATAAATAAAATGTGTTTTTCATGTTTTGTAATTAAGCCTTTTTAGTGCTAGACTTCCTAAAGAGCAGCTAATGATAAAAAGTTCCTACTCCAAAAAACTTGCAAATCAACTAAGTTGCCTAATACTAATGTGCATAACTTTTGAACAAGATAGCCACTGTATTCCAGGTAGTCTACATGTCCTGTTAGGGATCAAACATTTATTTCAATCAAACAAATCTGTTTTCCCCCACTAAGCAGTCTTATATGTCTGTGCTGAGTTTGAGATTAAAAGATCATGGGCTAGGCAAAACAATTAAACATTTGTTCTACCGTACCCCTACTTGAAAAAGAAGAGCTTCTCTGGGAAAGAAAAACAACAAATTCATAGTTATTTTTGAGATAGGATGCAATGATCTGATATAGATAAGATGCACTCCTTTTGTCCTATTCAAATGTTAAGCTATCTAATGCAAATATTATTTTCAAGTAACTGAAATCATTCATTTACCCACACTTCTAGAAAACCATGAATGCAAATTTCAGTTACTGAGGTAGCTTTCGCTAGCTTATTTTTGTAAGACACTAATGGCTTTGTACTGTGACTGTTGTTTTCCCCCTATAATAATGCAACTTTTCAAGGGCTGCGTGAAAGCAAATAGTACTTTGTGGTTTATTATTTTTATTTCCTCATATTTAATTATCATATTTATATTAACAGTCTGTGTTGTGAGTTCTGCAATTGCATGTATATTTTCATTTCAATAGAATTTATAGATATTTTAATATATGTGTTTTGGATATTATATGTCATGTTATTATTTAGGTGCAATTTACCTATAAAGTCATCGTCTGTGTTATACTTAATATCTCATTTATCTCGGAAGCCTTTTTCTGTTCTGTTTTGTGCCGGTTATTTTACTGTTAACTTTTCAAGAGACTTAGTGTAAAATGTTTTATATGCCTTTTACCCTCGGTTTCTCTTTATAAAAAATTAGCAATGATTTAAAGCCTTAAAGCAAACAGGAGTAGTTCTTCCATAAGACAGAGAAGCCAGGGAACAAGAACCACTTCACAAACATAAGGCAAACAAGCCGTCCTTAAACTCCCTCCTATTGATCACACAGAGCAGCCTCAAATTGATTGAAGGGACTCAGCCAAAATAGGAAGTTCTTGTGGTGAGACGGCTGATACGGTCAGGCTGGAAAACCTCTCAACTGCTTCCTGTGGTCACCCAAATTCCAGGGCCTTGCCGAACCAGAGGACACTCTGAATAAAGGATTTCTTAGAATTTACTCTGCCGTAGTCAGGGGCTCTGCAAATGGCATGTGACTCAGTCCTGGATGATTTCAGTTCCTTGAGCAAACTAAGATAAAGTAGAAAAATGTTTCCCTGCTTACCCTGGAAAGATTCCCATGAATAAGAGGTACTGCAGTCAAGGGAATTTTTTATGTGTAGCTTTGCTGACATTTTAGTGGTATATAGCAGCCTCCAGCTACAACTGGCTTCAGCGTAAACAACAGAGGAGCTCTACTGACACCTGTTACTGCATATTCTTAACATGGACATGTCATCACTTTGAGTTTGATAAATAAAATCGCTTTCACCCTGAAAGTCTTCTGTGGAAAGGATACAAGACATAACTTGCAAGGTATCAGGCGCTACCTCAAAGCACTGTACATGCTCAAGTTTCCAGTTCTTGATTGCAGGCACAGGTGAAAAGACAATGACCCTCACCTGCCTTGCTGAATTAGAACCTGAATGAAGAAATACCTACCACTCTATTGCCAGGATTTTGCCGGAAAGAACTGATTTTCTTTACAGGACCCGGGCCATAGCATATTCAGCTCTGTACCTTGGGTCACAAGCATTAGACTGCTCTAAACAAACAAGCAGAGTAGATAAAGGTAACATTATAAACTCCTCTGTGCAGAAGAGGAGCTAAGCTGTGAAAACACTTCCCTGTAGTGACTCTGCAAAGCTGGAACAAAGCTGGCCCCTGGGCCTCCGAGGGCAGGACTGCCAAGACCTGCTGTTTCAGTGCTCAGTCTCCAGTCTCTCTTACTTGATCCCAGGTACAGGAACACCTCTTTCCTTAGTAGATCTAGAATATCGATATATCTTCCTCTAGTTTCTTTCTGTCTTACCTTTGCCAATTCTGTACCAACTGCATACAGATCTCTTTTGCCGACTGCTATTGCTTTGTTTTCACTACATGTGTGCAGTGTGTGAAACAGAAAATAAGTATTAAGTCTAGCATCTAGTGTGACAGAGTAAGATGCAGGCTGACTTAAATTTTAGGCATGTAGCTCTGATGAGGAAGAGATGAACTAATCTTTTTTTTTGAAGCCAGGTGCTCGCCTGAGTCCTGATAAAGTCAGTGGAGCATATACACAAATCCTTCAGAAGTGATCTATTTCACTTAAAACAACTGCTTACACTAATCATACCAGCTCTACTGATAAATAAAAGAGAATGCCAAGGTGCTGGCTTGTGGCCAAGAACTAGACTCCTTCAAGCAGATAAATATGGGAGAAATCTAGATGGAGAGGTCTAGCACAGAGCCAGAGAGAGGTAATAATTAAACATTGGGAAATCAGAGTTTCAGTGATCAACCTTCTCCCTGACCCTCTTTCATTTAGCATTGTAGACACACTCAGCCGATTCATTGCTTGTGTTCCAAGGGTTCATTTCATCGCCCTAACAGATAGGTTTTAACCTCCTTCACCTATATGACCAAAGAAAAAAGTGAGTCAATTGTCTGTAAATACAAATATAGTTGCTCTGAATTGCCTCACGCAGAAAGTTCATTCTTGGACAGTGTGAAATCCATGAATCCTCAAAATAAAATTTCCTTCTACAGTTTCAGATTGAATCTTGAAACGGAATCTCTTGGGCTACTGTTTTTTTCAGGTTATTGATCTCAGGAGATACTGGTCTTCCATGTGGAAGCAGAAGAAAACCAGGAGAGGTAAGTGTAGGAGTTCCAGAGACAGTCTGTGAAAACATTGCTTGGAGAAGGCTAGAAACTACAGGAGCTTGGTGTGATTGCCATCACAGAGCAGATGCAGTGATTTTCTCACTAAGAAATAAAATAATGACAAAATCTCTAGTTTTCTTTACAAGAGCATCCTCTGAAGGCTGATATGAGGCAATTTGCCCGGAGGGAAATGAGTGGCTGTGCTTGCTCAGCCTCTTCTTCCTGCAACAATCTTTGACAAGGGTGTGGTTTGCTGGAAGGCTGAATTGATGCTGATAAAGCAAATGAAGTGAATGGAAAATATACACTCCAGCTACAAAATGAGAATCAATTACAGCACAGTTTGCTCTCTCCTCAGTGTACCTACCATGCAAGTGAGTCATCCTCAACTACAATCTCAGTCCAGTTATTCAGAGGGAATACCAAGGTCTCACTTCCAAATTATTACTCAGAATCAAGTAGGAGGAAATCCTTGTTTAGGACTGTGGTGGATTAGAGAACTCCATCCCAGGACACCTTGGCAGGATGGAAACACTTTCTCTTGGACCCATATTGAGTCTGAAATGTTTAATGAGTTGAATCATATCATGAAGTGAAGTAAATAAGGAGGAGAAGCAGATCATTTGGGTGAGGTCCAAAATGTAGCATGCCTAATCTGTGCTTCCCTGTCGTCACGCAAAACGTAGTAGTTTCCCCTCAGCAAAACCTTTTTTTTTTAAAGTAACTTTAAAAAGCCAAGCTTTCAACAAGAGTAATTAGCGGAGATCAGCTGCAGTCTATTTTTACTCTTCTTCAGGAAACAAACTTTTTTTTTTTGTTTGTTTGTTTGGGGTTTCTGTTTGTTTTCCTTCTTTTCAGCATCAAACAAACCCCGTTTGTACAGAATGATGGAAAAGGCTAAAGGACAGCCTTGATCTGACACCAGCAGTGTGTCTGCACTTCAGCTGGAACAGACAGGATCCAGTCTACTGGATACTTCTAGAAAAGGTATATAACAAAATACATTGCTAGGTGTTTATCTGGAATTATGTTGCATTCAATAGTAGGCAATTACTCCACTAGAATTTTTGCCTACTTCTGTGCTTTGTGAAATCTGGCAAAAACCTTCTATGGATTTCCCTTCTCACAGTAATTACTACTGTGTTTCCACCATTAACCTGATTTATGTGGGTATTTACGAGTACTTGGAGCACAGTGCTAAGAATCAGAACACGTGGATTCTGGTTTCCCGTGTTACCAACTTATCATAGGCTTGGGCAAACCAGGCAACTTTGCTTTCTGCACTTCTCTTTCCCCACCTGTGAAGTGAAGGAACTGAAGGATTATGATGAGTGGCGAATATTCATAACACTATGACAGGAGCATAAAAGCACAGCTGAGGTACTGAATAAAATTACACAGCCAAATAAAACTGAAGCTGAATTATACCAACCAGCACGTCTTACTTGGCTGCGTGAGCTCCACACATTGCTAGATTCAGAGGCCTGAGTATAAGAATTACAGAGAAAGGCTTAAAAACAAGCAAACACAAGTTGCTTTTAATGGCAGTGAACCATCTGGAAATGAGACTTGCATAGAATTAGTTGTGTTGATTGAGTGGGAATAATTGTTATTAATTGTTATATAACAGTCACATCGGACCCCCATCTCATGGAGCTTACCTGGATGAACAACACGCTGGTTTTAATTAAACTATGGAACTTTCTATATGTAAAGCAGAATGATTGCAGTTCAGATCTGTAATCCACAAGGGAAACCACGTTTATCTCATGGATCTAGGTCCAGTTTCCTGAAGGAACATGTAGGCCTAATTTTTGAGCCCACGCTCAAGAGACTGTTCCTTCATGCCTTATGACTCTTTATCTCTTTAATATTTGTGTCTTCTCTAGTAAATTTATATCTGCTTTGATGCACCTCCGCAATAGCTGCTATCTTGGGAGGTGTGGGCAGCACGATTCCTATACCTAAGCCCATGAGGAATCCTCAGACTAATCCTCAAACTAATAATTTCTTTACCTAAATCCCTGATGGGCTCAGTCTGCTAGACTTCACCTCAGCAAACAGATATCATGATAGCTGAGCAAAGAGAAATAACAGCTTCTCTTCATTTGGTTTAACCTGAACAGGCTAACACAAGTGCTAATGCTGTCAGAGCACTGAGCAGCAGAGTAGGACATGTTTTTTTTTCTTCTTTTATTTTGTTTTTTTAATTTTTCAGTGAGAAAGAGTTTCCTGTTTTTTTTCTAATAGGTTGGAAATATGCACCTGTAGTTGGAAATCCAAGCTTGGGAAAGACTCATAGCCACACATTCATGTTCCTGAGCATAGCTGGCCATACACTTCTCTTTATACTCCAGGTTCCTCCATTCCTGAACTTACCAGAAATTACATAAATCACATCTCCTTAGCAGGAAGTGGCATAGAAAAATAGAGAGGTGCAGAAAAACTTTGAAATAGTGTCTTACATGCAGAGAGGCTTGTCACTGTACATGCTTAAATTGCATTTCTCAATCCTCTTTTTGATATCACAGTAAGGACCTTTCCAGAATGCACACTTTTTCTCCTTTCCTGTTCAGTAGACGTGTTATACCAGTCCAATATACCATATGGCGATCTCTAATATTTCACATGGAATCACCATCAGTAGAAATAAGGCTTTCATAATATATCTTCACACCCTTGTATTTAAGAAGTAGTACTGAAAGGGCTTTTATTTAAAACTCCTCTATGTATTTCTTCTCCTGCAATCTGAAAAGGTTCTTGTAAATGATTCAACATCTAACAATTTTTTTCATGTAGAAAGGAATGGATTATGTTACATATTTTCTTGTTTAATAGAATACAATGTAATATTTAAATTAACATTTTTTTACAATATATAAACATAACTGTGGCATATAGTTGCAGTAGTAGCTTGTATTAGAAACATCTCAGACAATTCAATTGTTATGGGATGAAATCTTCAGGTGTTTTTTATATCCAGGCAAACTTTTCAAGCAAAATCTTGTGGGGAAAAAAAAAAAAAAGAAGAAGCAGCTTTTTGTAACTTAGATACATACTTACATATATCGATTTTCACTAGGAATTTTTATTTAACAAGACCATTTTAAAAATAATTCTACTAAAATTCAGCAAGCAAATGTCAATAAATTTTAGCTCTATAAGAAGTTTGTTTGAGAGGGACATTTATTAAATAGCTTATAGAAATCTAAACCATGAAGACTGAACTTTTCTAAGTCCTTCCTGGACTCTAAAGAGAAAAAAAAAAAAGGGAATAAGTAACTGGTCTCCTTTGCAGGTGGGGGAAGGGGAAGAGGGGAAGACAGAAAAGGATTATGCCACAAGCTCTCTGAGTATTTGCCCGAGGTCTCACTGTAACTATCTTTTCTAAAAACATTAATTAATGAACCAAAGTAGAGTAGGATTGGGACAATGTGCCTGTGCTATGTGATTTCCTTATTTATATCTTTTTTGACTGAAATTTGCAATAAATGTGTCTCATTTTTTTGTTTGCTTTTGTTTTTGTTATAGTAAATGTTCAGCATTTTGTGTCATGATGGGAATTTTAATGAATGCAAAACAAAAGCATTAGTGAGGGGTAATGCCCAGTATATGAATCAGGTAGGTACATGTATTCATTAGCACTGATTGCTAACACTCTTTCATGCTATTGTACGTCGTAATGTGGGTCAATCAGATGCACCACAAAAAGACTTATAAAAGAGTTCCTGACACTTTTCATGTTCACTTCCAACTCTGGATTGATCCAAAGTTTGTTCACAAAAATGCTGGTGTAATCTCAGACCAGAACACCAGAGCTTCCACTCTCTTTTTCACAAGTACGGCTCTCTTGAGGGGTTTAGAAATGTAAGTGCCCAGAAGAAATGAGTCCTGAAAAGAATCTGCTCTGAACAGCAGCCTTTACACATGTCACAAGTGAAGGAATGTTTGTGCCTACCCATGGGGAATTAACTACTTCCCCTCGCAGCCTGGCCACTTCGAAGATAAAGTAGCAGCTTTTTTCATTCTTTCATTTTTTTTTTAATCTCCTTCAGGTTGCTAACATCAGCAACAGGTACGCAGTGCTGATGAATGCGGCTTATATAGACTCTGGAACTCAAAGGAATTCCAACAGATTGGTGGAAAAAGTCACACGTTTGATATACAATATTGCTGGAGTCTCAGCAGTAACCACAGTGAGCAGAAGCAGCACAGTCTCAAGACCTTTGTCAGAGGCATAAGAAGCCAGAATCATAATTGGTGCAACCCTTTTGCTTTCAATCAGATCGTGAGTTCGATAATCACCCCTTCTAGACAGCTTTGTTTTGCCTCCTGCATAGATAAAGCATATCTCTGCTGTTCCCTTTTATTTTGTGCTTTTGAATTGCCAGTTCCTTCAATGAAAAGTTGGTAATATGTTTTCATTTAAAAAACATAATATGTTTTCATTTCATTTTTTTCCTTAGGAGAATAAGCTCCAGTCAATAAAAAGAATAATAATAAAAATCTCTTAAGTGTAATGGATTAAATCCTTCCTGTAGCTAACTGGTTCCTCAATGCTGTTCATCAACATTGCTCAGTCTAAGGCCATCCATAACTTTTGATACTGAATTCTAAGATGTAGTTTTAAATTGGAGAGGACTCTTACTATCACCATTTTTTTTCCCCTGCCCTCTTCCAATTTTACCACTGAGTTTATGAACTTTAACAGACCTATTTATGACAAAAATGTGCTGCTAAATAACAACATTTTGGCTAAAAAGGTATGAAATAAAAGCATGGTTTAGGCACATATAGAGTCACTTTCTCACCAACAGCTCTTCTTATGTTGAATGGGCTTTTCTGGTTCTCTCTGGGAACCTGAGAGCCATCAGATTTGAAATCACATCCTAGGGAACCAAACTCTGCTTAGCATCCTGCCTCTAGCAGTAGCCAGTGTCAGATGAAGCAGAATGGTAATGATGATGACTTCCACAGATCGACCAATTATACAGCGCGGTATATGCACAGATGCCATTTCTTTCTGGTCTCCAGCTGTGTGTTCTTCTAGATCCTGGTGCACAAATAAGATCTTCCTGCATTAAATGGATTTCTTCCAGTTTCAGTCACAGTGGCCTTTCGTTGTAACTTATAGTCCTTTGTCTGCTTTTATAAAGTTGTTCTGCAGGTTTTACTCATTTGTTACTCAGCTTGTGCTCAGGAAGGTTCCAAATTACTTCCTTTTGAATTTTATTCTGCTAACCTAAGCGATAAACTAAAAAGGACCTTAATGATCTAATTTCTCTCTTTATACCATTTAATATACTATTGATTTCTATTAATTTATTATTAGAACAAGTACTAGAGTATCCAGTCGTTTTCAGACTGTATCTCATTTTTCTTGTCTTTCTGCAATATAGGGACTGCAGCTATGAGCTCTGTAAATACTCAGTGCTTGCCTTCCTTATGGATGAATAATTTAATACCTTAAAACATTTTTGAAAGAAAAAATCTTCCTGTTTTTCTTCNATGATTAAATGGAGAATAAAGGGATGTGGGTTAGCTTTTTTAGCAGTTGATTGATGAGAAACAGCTGTTAATGTGTATTTCAAAATGTATACAATGCTGTCCAGCAACTAGAGTGGTCCATGTGGGATGAGATAGAAGTCATATCAGAGCATTGTGATATAGGATGGACTTGATCCACATCAGACACTACACCAGGTGGTTTAGGAAGCACGCAGTGAGCCCAAATTACCTAAGTCTCTGAGCATTGTAGAATAATTGGTAACTGTTGCAGTTTATTAAAATTCTCTTTTTTTTTTTTTTTTTTTTTTTTAAAAAAGCTGCCTCAGAATCAGTGAGACTTTTGTTTAAGGTAGAGCTCTGGGCTTTGATGAGCCAATTACCTTACTGTACCTGCACATTGGTGGAACAATAGCCAACTTAGGTAAATATATAGGTAAAGACTACAGAGCAGCTGATTTAGAATGATAGAATCATAGATTGTTTAGAGATGGAAGGGACCTTAAAGAACATGTAGTTCCAAACCCCCTGTCATGGGAAGAGACACCTCCCACTAGAACATGTTGCTCAAAGCTCCATCCAGCCTGGCCTTGAACACTTTCAGGGTCGGGGCATCCACAACTTTTCTGGACAACCTGTTCCAGTGTTTCACCACCCTCACAGCAAAGAATTTCTTTCCAGTATCTAATGTAATTCTTCCCTCTTTCAATTTAAAACCATTACCCCTCATCCTATGACTACATTCCCTGATAAAGAGTCCCTCCCCAGACTTAGATGCTGAGGACTTAAACCACAGTTCCTGCTACTTCCTGTATTTTCAGTCTTATTTCCCCTTTAAGATTACCAGATAATTACATTAATTCTCTAGATTAAAACCTGCCAATTTACATTTCTATATTTTTAATAATTACTTATTTATTTCTACTCCTTTTTTATGCACTTACTTACTGTAGTTCCTTTGTTTTCTGATTAATATATGGCAGAAACATTCTCATCTGTAATAGCAGACAAATTAGCCTAAGGATGCAAATAGTCCTGCTTTTTTTCAGTAAATTATTCAAAAGATTTCACAGATAGTGCCACAGGGTCAGGTTTATCGCAGACCTGAGAATTTTGCAAATGAGCCCAGGATCGTTGCAATTGATGTTTGGTAACCTGTAAACAGAAATGCTATAAAATGAAGGATAACAACAGAATCTTTGATACAAGTCAGTCCAGGCATAGTGAAAATGAACTGAATCCTGGATGGTGCCATTTCTCCCAGGACCTCAGAATGATTTCTAGAATTCACAAAAAAGTGAAATTTTCTTCAGTGAAATTGGGAGAAACGTTTTGGCTTTTAAATGATTGCCCAAAATGAGACACAGTTCAGAACTGGAAAAATTCACCTCACATGTTCTTTGGGGTCTGATTCACAGATCAATGAAAACAATACAAAGACTCCTTTTGATTTTAGTGAATTCCTATGTGAATTACAGGAGACATCATATCAGTGCACACAGAGATAAGCATCCAAATGCACACCTATGTTTGAGGGTATTGAAACTAAATATCATGACATTTTAGACTCTATGCTTCAAATCACTTTCTCTTATCAGAGGTTATCTACTGTAAGTAGGCCCACATGATTATTTTTCTGGTAGCCAGCTCTGACCATGTTCCTCTGTTCCCTACACCATTTGTGATAAAGCCAATGTATGATTTTATACCCTTGATAAATGCATTCATAGCATTTATCATTAGAAGCATGATAAATGATGCCCTAATGGCATTATTTAGTGGGTCACTGGAATGAAACCTTCTGGCTTCTGTGAACCCAGCCTTCCTATAAAGATTTGCAACAGCATCTAAAAAGAGAGGGTAAGTGAAAGTTTTCTTTCTTTTTCCACATGTCCAGACACTACTGACCCAAAACAAGATCCCAGTGGTCTTCTTTACTAATGTCAGTGAGGAAGCTGGGATGGGGCATACCTAGAAGGGCAGGACACAGAGAGCTGGGAAGCAGTACGTCTATACCATGCCTCTCCCACTCAGGTTAACTGAGATTTTTCCAATTACAAAGATTCTTATTGACCTAGACTGGGTTTGAAGTAGAGTATAGCTGCTGGTATTTCCCATCCCAACCTCTAAATCACACTTAAAATGATGCCCTTGTGGCTTCTTCTGTGCATTACTGCTCCAACAAAAAACATTTCATAACAGCCTGACTGTCTACAAAAGAGACAGAGGCCTGAGAGTTCAATAAAGAAAGCTCTCAGGGGCCTGTGAGGGCTCCTTGCATCTGAAGAGACCTACACACAGTTCAAGGGATGGTAGATCTGGGTACTCTAAAATCAGTTCATAACGATGCAGCCTATGTCAATGCAGAAGGCCCAGAAAAATGCCAGATACTTAATTCACAATGCAGTGGCTATGTTTTCTTCAAAGGAAAGGGGTTGGGAATTGTTGCTTCATTTTTAACATTAGAGATAAAATGCCATTTCTTACTTACAAGTTGCTTGCTCTAGTGCATTTTATAATATATAGTGCTGAGCAAGACAGAATTAATCCCCAGGCTTTGTTACTTCCTTCTAGCTTTTTTCTTACTCTATGGTTGACTTCGCTTTGCAGAGTCCTTGAAGCACAGCTCATCTCTTTGTGAGTATCCGGAGATCTCTTAATATTTTATAGACGTTACCGCAAATAGCTTTTGTTTCTCCTTTGGTTTAGATGAGAATCATCAGCAAAGTGTAATTTAAGCAAAGGCATCGTACCTGGGTCACTTCTTTTCCATGGCAGTATTCCAAGCCAAGACTGCTTTGCAGTTTCTCAGACGCTTGCTAGTCATTAACGGTTCATATGAAGAGAATAAATGCTACAATTACTGAAATGGGAAAAAAAACCAGAAAGTGTAAACCGAACATGCATCTGGTTGTCTTTTAAAATCATTAGTATGCCTTCTAGACCCAAATTCCTTGACTAAACAGCAAGGCAATTTTGACTATAGGAAGTAATTTCTTTGTAAAACATTCAGGTCTTTCATGCAGGTTTGGGGGGATATATGTTTGGTTTAGTTTGTGGATTTTATTATATTTTTTTTCCAGAAGAGGAAATATCAAGAATAGACCACTATTTGTTTATTTAAATGTTGCAGCCTGCATACTTTATAATTAGTTTGTTTCTCTCAGGAAAAAAAAAAAAAAAAGAAAAAAAGAAAAGCCTTTTACTGTGCACCAGTTAAAAATGCAATTACATAAACTAGAAAATTAGAGGTTCCCCTTTGGCTGGATACAGATGACCACAATTGCAGACCATGCAAACACTTCCTAACCTTCCTCTACTAACCATATTTCTGTTTTTTCCAACTGTCACAAGTGAACCCTGTCAGGCACTGTAAAAGAGATTATTAAGACTGCCATGGTAAGCTTTATACATATGTGAAATGCTGGTCAAACTGATAAAAAATGGCAATATTGGTAAATAGAGAGATGAAGTAATAGAAGTAATAAAGGAATTGATGTATGTGTAAGATATCTGTGTTCAGCTTAATTTATTTGTGATTATCATTGCTCCACTTCTGGAAAGCATGTCTCTGCAGGATAGCACTTCAGCAGATGCTTAATTTGAAGCCCATGTTTCTCTTTGTGAAATCAATTAATATGACGTTAGGTATTAGTTTGAAAGCAAAAAATTTCACTGCACACCTAAGCATTTTCTTGAAACAAGTCCACAACAGAGTTTAACAGAATAAATATTTTCATCACTGTGAGGAGGATTTGTACGAAGAATCAATGATTTTTATTAGATGAACTGTTCAAGTTTGACAGCACCTTCAGCTACATAGTGCTAAAAAGGGCTTCTTCACTCAAAAGCCAACCTGCTTTTTAACTCAGATAGTAAACGAACAAACTTTTCTGCAAGAATAAAAATAGCAATGGGATCCAATCCTGTTTTGATTATGCAACAAACCTACTTCCTAATGTGCTACCCATTGGGACAACACCCCACAGAGACAAGCCTGTTATTTTTCTGCACACATTCCCAATTGAGTGCTATCCAGGTGTTCCTCAGATGACCCAGAAAGAAAGCATTATATTATTATTTTTTATACTCCATTAAACTTGATTTCTGAGCCAATCAGAGGTAATGTGTGTGGGCTTCATATCTGGTGCTCCTAAATCTCCTCAATTAATATCTACACTGAACCTTTCTATTAGAATATTTTACACAATGAACAAAAGAATGCCATTTGCAAAATACATAAAAACCTACTTCTACTCTATGCTATTCCATCCTCTCTTATCTAGCCACTTTATCCACATGGATTTCTTCCAGAAGATAAATCTTTCAATCAGGATTTCTTTATGAGCTGCAGCCCTTGTACTGTGAAGTGTATATCAAAATTTCAAGACAAATTTTGTTCTCTTGATTTTGGTAAACAGTACAAAAGCTTAAAAAGCAAGAAACCTTAGATGTCTATTCATTCCAGTTACAGAAACATTTTGTAATTTTTTTTCCACTCAGCACAAGTGAACAAAGTTACTCTGTGTATTATCCTAAATATATAGAAAGTCCAAGATATTAGATCTATTTAACTATGGCACGAAAAAGAAGTCAGACTAGACATAGTTGTTGTCTTAAATCAATTGCTGATGTATCTTGTTAACTTATTTATTCATTTCACTAATGTGTGATGCTGCACAAAGGATGTTCTCTTAAAAGATCTATGAAAACACTTTTGCCCTCAATGGAGTTTAAATTTAAAGCTCATTACTGTTTACCTACGAGGACATATGCTTTCTTCATCTTTCTACTTCCCTGAACTTTCCTCCTTCCTTTCTCTCAACCAGCTTTTTTCTGCTACTTCCAAAATTCCCTTACATTGTTGCCAATCAAGAGGTAGTTACTAAAGCTGGATAAAAGCAATAATAATTTCCATTCCATTAGAAATCCACATATTTTTATCTTGCAAATTCTTCATTTTCATGTATTTAAAATAGATAAGAAAACTCTACAAAATCTAAATGACCAAGCCTATCTGGAAATATACATATCTTTTACATCCCATACATGTCTAAATTCAAATATTTAATCTCAACCAAGTCTGATATAAAATTCCTCCTTCTGAATTTCTACAGCATTGCGTATGAAGTGTTGTTGTTTCCAGTTGTGTCAGGTGGGCTGTCCTGGTTGGCCAGGCAATGGTTACCACAATGCACCAGCAAGCCCACACTCTTCATCATGCATGTTGCTCTTCAGGATCTCTGCAAAGACTCATGGGGCAATGAGGTCTTCAGAAACCTTCATTTCCCTTTGTGTAGTTCTTGAAGGTCTGATTTAGTTCCACTCTAATCTCAAAACGAACATGAAAGCCATAATTGACAGTCAAGGGGTGAGTTTAATATCCTCTGAAATGGTGATTTTAATACAAAACCAAGGTGTGCATTGAAGCCTGTGTGTCTCACCTGTTGTCCTAACTGTGGAACAGTGGGAGTAAATTCATCAGTGTTTCTGCAAAGAAAACAACCATCAATGAGGCAATGGAGGGAATGATGAGGAAATCTATTCAAACTATTCTTGAATGAGTTGCTAACAAAGATAAAAATAATTTCTTTTAACATTCTGGAGAAAAATTGAAACACCTAAAAGCCCTAAACAGGAGAACAGTTGAACCTTGAAAAGAAAGATTATTTACCTTGTATTCTAATATGACATTTTTCAGGCATAAATGAACATGAGTAGTTCTGTTTGCAATTAAACAAATTCTTTTGCTACCCTAAAACTTGGTGTTTTATAAACCTCATAGAATTTGGTCTCAGACTAAATTTGATATGTGCTGACAGCTACCCCTTGGGGTTGTGTTTTAGTGCAAAATCTTTTGTTTAAAACAAAAAACCTCAGAAATAATTAAAGATCTAATTGTGTATCTGTCCAAAGTGCACTCATATTTTCCACAATGCAATTACTTAATTATGACATTTTCATTTTATTAAAAATGGCAAATTTAATATGGTGCTCACAGTAAGCCACTGCAGAAGGATATTGAATCTTTGAAAGATCTTTCAAAATTATGTAAACATCACTTTATTTGCAGTGTACAGTCCAATCTTTCCTATTAATGAAAGATTCCTTTACCAAATTCCCATAGTAAAGTAGTTTATAGTATTTTCTAAATGAACTGAGCAACATCAGCTTTCAATGCAACAGTGTTGCTTTGAAGCCTTAGGAGCCTTTTTTTTTTTTTCATATTCCACCTGGGAGCTGATTTAAGGACTGCTCTTTTAACAGTTATGTCTTTCTTAATATTTTAACAAGTTTATAGACCTCCTGGGGGGCTCTGTAATATTGAAGTCGCTTCAAGAAAATGTTCCTGTTTGAGTTTTAGAGTTATCCAGGAAGCTTTCTGAAATCTTACTGGACTTAAATACAGTGAGCTAGATGATACCATACTGTTTGTTTCATGCCATTACAGACTTATCTCTGCTAACTATTATTTTCCCTTCAACCTTCTTTTCCAAATTTGTAAGTTTTCTCATTCACCCTAGTTTTAAAAGTTCATTCTTGAACCTTATTTTATTTTTCCAAATGAGGTCCTCCTGAAATTGTCATTGGTGTCAGTGGAACTAGGCTGGAGTACTGTTAGTGCTCACAGTTAACATGACAAATATCCAATCTAAACTTGCACAGACGTGACCATTGTCTTTCTTTTACCCCTTTCCATTTCAAGGCTGTGTAAGAAAGATGTTGTATAGGTGGATAATTTCAAAATGACCGAGGTTAAATGGTATTTAAGCAATGATGAAGGAAAAAAGAAAAATCTTTCATAGATGGTCTTTAATACAAAACATGTTCATATCAGGTACTCAGATCAGTAGAGAACACAAGTTAATATTTGTTGCTTTGCACACCATAGTCATTTATCATTACACAAAATTTAGTGGAAAATTATAATGAATATTACAAATATATCCATCAAGTATGTTTGACTGCACAAAAGATAAGATTTGGCTAGTCAGATGCAGTATATTTCCAGACCTGAAAGCATATAGAAAAGGTGCTAAACTACATGCAGAGCACAAGAATTACATTCCTGTATGAACTTTCTAAACTTGGTCCTTTTATATGTCTAAACTAAAATTATATCAGGGCATACCTGACAGTCTTTTCCAATCAGAAAATATATACAAAACCAAAATTAAAATCTACAGTTCAGCTCCTGGAAAATAAAAGGCCTGATATTGTTAACAAACCCTGTTCTCATTGTTATCAGAATAAACATAGAAAAATAGAAACTAACAATCTCTGATTTTGATAACATCAAGTTGCTCACCTCATAGATACAAAAAAGAAGTGACTTCACCCTTTTAATTACTGCTATGTCACTGACAAATACCACTATCTGCTTTCTTCTCCCTAATCATAACATGCAAGAAATTCTGGAAGCGTAGATCCAAGAGGGACAGGAAATTAAGTGTGATTTTTAGATTAAGAGTATGAGAATGAATTTCTTTGTTCAAGCTCCTTGCTTAGGGAACCCATCTGACAGCCCCCTCTCCTTCAGGTGACTGCCCCCTCTCCTTCAGGTGACTGCCCCCTCTTTGAGAGTCAGCTGTGACCCACAGTCTGGCTACGCAACTCAGTCACAAAGTGCTTTACATGTCAGAAACAATTTCTTAAGTTTTACTCATAACTCAGTAACAAGACAGGATGCATCAGAGTATTGATGTCATATATATAGCAAAAACTGTCACCTGGTCCTTCATGAATGCCTTCATGTATCTCTCTATGATCAGTTTTTGAAACTACATGTAGACTTCCTCTTTTGATACCCATCCCAGCACAAGACTGAAGGCACATGTGTGGATTTGCTCTGTAGAGAAACTCACGTAAGAGTGGTAATATGTATGTGGTTTGTGTATATATACTATATATATGTCCATCTGTGCATGTGTGTGCAGATGTGTATGTGTATATATTTTGTGCTGGTGCAGACCTGGATCTCACCACTATATGTAGCTTAGATTAGCGAGGGCACGCACTTAGCCATGAAGAGGCATAAGCTGAGGTGATATAAAATGCTATTCCATGAAAACCAATTGGTAATCACATCTAGAGAAAAATTACATCAGCCTTCTGGACATTTCTTGGACTCAAGATTCATGAAAAAAATAGGTGTTACACCATTTCAGTTACAGACAAATATGTGTTGGTTTTTTTTCAGCTCAGTCCTCCTAATTAAACGCCAGTTCATCTACTTGTAAATTCGAGTCCCTTGGAAGAAACATTCGGCCATTTGTCCAGCACATTGGCTGAATTCTCTACATGAAATAGAAACTACTTTCAACAGCCCATTGAAAACATTTACACAAGAATGACACAATTTTAAGTATTGATCTATCTATTGATATTTCTATGTAGAACTTAATATAATAATTGATGTGATTTGCCGTTGTAGACTGAGTAATAATCAAGGTATACCATCTGTGCCGTAAGATATCTGTTTATTGGCTGACACAGGTCAAGTCAATCCACATCAGCCGCTGAAAGCGCAGTGCTCTCATGAATCCCAACATAGCCTGGCATATTAAACTCTGGACAAATCAAGTAATTGCTAGACATAAATGTCCATACAGCTTTTCCTTCTGTGAGATAAAAGTGTCTACCACTGGAGAAGAAGCCACGCATACCAGCTTTCCATCATCAACAATTTTTCATGCCAGTTGCCTCAGTGGTAGAAGCAAAAAACCTCAGAATAGTCAGTTACAAGATATTCTTTGACCTGGGGAAGTTTTATTTTAATATCCCATAGTTAGAGGTTGACTATTGCCCTCAAGTATGAGGTCATACTTGCCTTCCAAAACTTTTTAAAATTGATTTTATTTTTGGACACCTACTCTTAGAAAGTAGTAGCTGGCAGTTTAACCTTAGTGACAGACTCATTGACAGTAGCTTTAAATAATAGACCTATTTCTTCCCCACTGGTCATTAGATGCCAGAAATATATGAATGAGGCATTTAATTAAAGAAAACTCAGTGTTGAAGTTCCAGTACCCACAATTTAGTCAATGCAACCAGAAAATTAGGGCCAGATCCTGGCCTGCAAAGTGTTCGCTGCCTCTGTCCTTCACCCACATAGTGTACAGATCTAGTTCACAAGCAATTTCACCTAAAAGGGATTTCTGCTTTAATTTCAGCTTGTAAGGCTAAAAAATACTTTAGCAACTGAAAACCCCACACATCTTTCTAATCTCCTTTCACAGACTTACCTGTTTGGCAGTGTAGAGAAAAAGTCCAAAATAGTCCTTTTTATGTAGAATCTACATGCTGCTGAATAGCATGTTACAACAATCGTATTCACTGGGTCATGCAGGTTGATTACTGCTTGACTTTCTTAGGCCACACTTGTTTCATCAGACCTCAGATTGCATTCAATGCCTGAGTGAGGCACAACTCTAGTTCTGTTGTGTTTAGGGCTTAGGAACAGGAATTTTCAAGTTCCACTTAAGACAGTAGAGAGGCCAGACCCACCAGGCAGGACTCTCTATTGCTTAAGTATGAACAGAGCCTTAGATGATTATGCAGCAAAAAGTTGCTTTTGTCTTCTCACATCCCACACCAAGATGATCAATAATTGTAAGAAGTTTACAGGAAGGAATCGTTTTCAAGGGGAGACCCAAAAGTCTGAGTAAAATGTGTGTAGAAAGAGCAGATGGACTGGGGTACATGTGGATATAAACATGCAGTAAATCCACTGTTTTGATGCTACCACTGCTGTCTATCAAATACAGATACAGGTTTCCATTAGTATGACAAGCATGAAAGAGTAATAAATTATGGAAACTTCAGGAGGGTGGAAGAGGCCTCAGGTGAATTGAATGAATGCTCAGTGACTGAAGGGGAAGCTGGCTTTGAGGTTATTGTAATTTCTTGGAGAACTCATAGAAGAAAGATTTACCTGCTGCTGGTGGAGAGCAATGAGGACAGTAATGCCTTTAAGACACCGTAGGTCACAGCATAAGTTGCTTGGGAACAAAATATGTGAAGAACAAATTGTCCCACTCCTCCCTTTTTCTTCTGCCCAGCCAGATGTCTGTCTGTCATCTACACTATCATCTACAGTATCATTCAGTGATGGGTTCTTGTTTTTTATCAGTTAGGTTGATGGTTGGACTAGATGATCTCAAAGGTCCCTTCCAACCTAGATAATTCTATGATTCTACACTGTTTTCTCTCTCTCCCCCTGTCACCTTCACACCCTGGTCCCTGGAAATCTATATTTTTAATGTCCATCTACATGCTTGATAGCTACCATTTGTCCTCTTCCTTTGAGACATGAAAAGCCTTAAGAATGATTGGCGTCATCCCAACTAAGGTGCAAAATAACCCTTATGAAGGGCCCTTTAATAATGTTATCCACAAGAAGCCATAGCAAATGTTCCAGGAGAAACTCAGCTCACAATTTCCTGGCTGTGTCAAAAATTTCCTAACTGCTGCTGCAGTAAATGGAGCATTTTGCCTTTAATATATTATTTTGTGTGCAGGGGTGGAAAATTTTTGGTCATTCTTTACATTCTTTTGCTGAATTCCCAGAGTAAATTTATCTAGCCACTTCAACAAAAAAGAAAAAGTGGGCAGGAAGTAATTTATCTTCCTTCATGATTGCATATGGTTGGTCTTCTATTAAAAGGGAAGAGATAGAACTATAAGTTGACCTAAGTCAAGTACATCTGTTATTTTCTTGCCACATACTATTGCTCTGGTTTATGTCCAATTTGGTCATGTTCCCGAGATCATCCCAGAGAAAATGTTAGAGTAAAACATGTCTTTACAGTCTGTGTATGTTGATTGTAGGGACATGGTAGAAGGACACACTTTGTTATGAGAAATGATAAACATGTCTGTACTCCTCATGTACCTTTGATATAATAAGTACTTATTCACTTCCTGTGGTAGCATTTTCCCAATGTTAATTCGCTGTGTGAGTTATTTGTGTTAATTTTATCACCAATTTGCTCAATTATAACTCAGCATATGTTTCATACAATTCCTCGGGGAAGGTGTCTGTGATCACCCCATTGTCTAGTGTTCATGAATATAACAAAAAAGAATTGGAGACAACCAATTCTTTGTTGGTTTTTCTTCTTTTTTTTTTTTTTTAATTCATCAGTAAAAGAGGAAAACACAAGAAATTTGGTATTGAAAACTGAGATTTCAAATTTCCTATTTGTTAGGTAGAACACAAACTGCCATCAAAGTATTAGATTAAAGAATCAATTTTCTCAGCCAAAACAACTATAAAATTTCAACCACCTTTACTCATCATCCTTCTACTTTTCAGAAAGAAAATATGGAATTTGTTAGTTCATATGTAATACAAATGAAACATAAGCTTCCATTTATGATAAGTAAGAGATTATTTTTTCTCTTCTGTTTTTAATTCTTCTGTGATTCTGCTCTTCTTGAGCCTGTCCAAGGCCAATTGTTCACATTCCACAAAATATAATTTTTATGTTTAACAAACAGGAGATTTTTTTGTTGAGGAAAAAATAAAGCAAAGCACATGAAAGAAAAAACTTTTGTTTTATCTGGCAGTCTTAAAAACAAAATAGGTTCCAAGCAATATATTCGCTTCTCTTTTTTCTCCCCATTCCCTCCAAAAAATGGAAGACTAAAAGAAGCCTTCTCTAGAATGTATTTTGTCAAACTCATGTATATTTTAATAAAGGTTAATCTTAACTAATAGAACCCAAAAAATATGTGTGACATGAGAATTCTTTGCATAACATTTATTAAAGAAGAAGTTTTGACCAAAGATTGACTACCTGAATTGCCAAACAAATCTGGGGCATATCTTTATTTTCCTTCATAACTCTTCTAAACCAGCAAAATAAAGAAGAGCACAATCCTGTAAAAGCCAATCATAGTATTTGCATTGCAGGACAATACCTTTTTTCCCCCCTCTGTATCAGCAGATCCCATTCTTGTCCTCGGAATATTTTCCCCAAGGTTACAAGAATGCAAGTCAGAACTCTTCCTTGCACCTCTGATATAAAAAAGTTGTACTGGTTCTGTCAGTAAAATACCGTGCCATTACATCACCTCTATGCAATGACTAACTGGGGTATTTTCTAAAACTATTCTAGATCTCTCTGAACAGATAATGGATAATTATCACATTATCGTCCAGCATTTTAATGTCTTTTTATCAAAGAAAAGTACAGAAGGTTAATATATCCATCTGCTTTTTACTTATCTGTACATTTTTTTCTCAGTGAAATGTCATTCCCAATTCATACTTTGAGGCTTCTGGGCAGAAAAAAATAAGCTTAGTCAAAGCTCAAACATAATGGAGTAATCAGAAAGCAAAAAGCTAATGGTTAAATCCAAAGCGACTTATTGTGTTCCCCTAAACAATACTGCAGGCTCAGATGCATTAACCAAGGTTAAATCAAATAGTTATGATGTCTGTATCCTCAATTATGCATGGCCTGGGCCAGAGACTCATTCTGAGCCAATCTTCCACTACTTATGCCAGTTTTACACCTGTCATGATCTGGCCATGTCTCAACCTATCTCTACTTTTCCTTCAGTGCAAAGCTGCAGACCATGTCACACACAAAAAAAAAAAAAAANTATTTTTTTCTTCTTAAAATAGCTTGAATGTGATTTTTCCAGTATTTTTACAGTTTAAGCTTCTTTTGCAAGCCTTTTGTCCCCACATGTATCTGAAAAAGTGAGCTACTTTACACATCCCTGAGCATTGTTCAGGTCAGTGTCTCAATGTTTGACAAAAGACTGACCACCACAGCTTTTGGGGTGAACAGGGTCAGCTACATGAATTACCACAGGACAGGTTTTTTCAAAGGAGTACTTTTAGGTCTTTATATGAGAAGTGGAAATAAATTAAGAAATTTATTGAAAGTGTTTTATAGGAGTCTAAATTAACTCATCAAGCTTGCAGACAGGAGTACGCTATCAGCTGAAGAGTCAATAAAATATCTATATTAAAGAAGTCATTAGAAATGGTAATCACCTATTGTTTTTGAAAAAGCAACCCTTAATAGTGTGATTTATCTTAAAAAAAAAGTACATAAACTGGAGGGGAAAAAAAGTGTCAATATTTTATTTATTATTAAAAGTTTGAAGAGAGAACAACTATGCAAAGAATCCAGGTGTCTCAGTTACCAGTTTTCAGCCAGGTATTCAGATCTCTGCTTTAATCTACAAATCATAATACAATGGTTTGAATTCTAATTTATATTGTTTATATTATAAGGATTTTACAAAAATCACATATATCAACATAAAACAATTCCTTAATTTATCCTCTTAAAAAGATACTATTCAAAATAAAGAACTGAAACTCATCATCTTTATTTTTTCCACTTTTTGCTTATTTCAAAATTCCTAATTGCATAAACCCACTTTTCTTATAAAATTGTTAAAGGTCTTGTCAAAGCAAATCAAACGTTCACCTTTTAATTACATGATATACCTAATTACACAGCTGAAGCTGAAAACATTTAATTTAATTTTCCATTTATGTATCCATATGTATTTCACTGACATGTAGTATCAATCCATTCATTCATATAAAACCATCCATGGGCTTTGCCATGTAGTGTGCAAAGGATCCCTTGGGCAGTTTCTTTAACAAGGAAATTAGTCTCAAGGATTAATATGCAATATCATATTTCCTTTTCTTTGCTTCTTTCCTCTAAGAAAGACCTGACTGTTAATTTCCTCCTTCCTGCCTATACACACCTGGGTAATAAGCATAATATTTTTGAAAATTCTACTTTGAGAAATTGCCTATAATTCCAGATGTATTAAGACAAGAATGGGATGCCTTTTGCTACTAAAGATATGAGATCTCACCCCTAAGAAACTTTTGGCTTTCCTTGGGAACTGTGTCTGTATGGCAAAGACTTTTTACTTCCTCAGAATAATACTGATATTAAACTCAAAATACGTATTAAACATTTGGAAATGTGTGTCTTTTTTACATTTTACAATATCCAGTTTGGTCTCTGCTTTTACAATAAACTCATTTCAACTGAATTCATCATGTGTGATTATGGAACTTACAATTTGTTGCTCTTATTTCCTAACACTATTCATTTTCATTAATATTAATATTAGTCTCCCCAAAAAAATTAATGCAGACTTTTATTGATGGATCCCCTCTTACATTAGGTTTACCTTCTTGCAATTTGTGTCTATGAAGATACTTATTCTTTACAACTGTCAAAATGAAAGATGAGTCTGAACTGCTTCCACTTCACTAATATGATCAAACTTCAATGCGTTAGTTAGATCTATCCATGGCTTTTGAAATTATTGTAAAATTACAGAATCCCAGACCTGGAAGAGATCACTAGAGTTCCTGTAGTCTATCCTACCATTCCTGACAGTTTTTTGTCAAATCTGTTCCTTTAGACCCTAGAGAGAAAATTTCGTAGCAGTCGCCTCCCTTTTTGCTCATCACTGCTGACAAACATTTCACAGTAATGCACAGAAGAGTGTTATTAAAAGGTTATTTACATATTTTACCTTTCCCTAGTGTGATGACCCTTGTTAGTTTCCTGGAGCCCATAAAATCATGCATCTGGGAAGCAAGCTGTTGCCAAAAATCAGTCAGTCTCCAAATACTGCCAATATGCAGTTTATAGCTCTATTCTATTCTAGATACCACAATGACTGAAAACCTTTCTCATGTAAGCGTGTGGATAAAGGAAACCACGAAGTATTTTAAAAGCTACTTATTAAGGTAATTTATTGAACAAGTCCAAATAGATACGTGTGAAAGTCTGTGGGGACATTCAGGATCATTTAGTAGGGAGATTATAGCAGAGAGCGTTATTTTCCTTTTCCTTGTTTCCTCTTTCATTCTGAAGCCACACAGAGTGAAAAGAAAAAGCAGGTTGTTACTGTATCTGTCTTGAAGCACAAAGCAGATCTACTCATTAATAGGAGGTCAAACTCAGCATCAGGAAACATGGAGTCACACATGAAAAGATCAGCACTTGTAATGAAATGAAGGGGCAGGTACTGGGTAGGCCCCAGTGTCCATTACATCTCTTTTCCCCTGAAAATGATGCCAAGAGGATTTATTTTATTTTTAATACTACTAACCTACAGGATACAGATTACCATTTGAAAGCTGTAATCTCTAGTTGCAGAACCACCTCTCTTCCTATTCAACATGTTTATTTACATGGTTTCTACTAGAGTTGAGGTTGTTCAGTCTGGAAAAGAGCAGGCTCTGAGGAGACCTTAGAGTGGTCTTTCAGTACTTAAAGGAGACTTACAGGAAAGACGAGGAAAAATGTTTTAGCAGGGCCTGTTGCAATAGGACAAGGAGTAACGGCTTTGAATTAAAAGAGGGAAGATTTAGATGAGATATGAGGAAGAAATTATTTTACAGTGAAGGTGGTGAAACATTAGAAGAAGTTGCCTAGAGAGCATCCATCCCTGGAAACATTCAAGGTCAGGTTTGACAGGGCTCTGAGTACCTGTTCTAGTTGAAGATATCCCTGCTTATTGCAGGGAAGGTTGGACTGGATGACCTCTAGAGGTCCCTTCCAACACAAACCATTCTATGATTCTACTAGAAACTTTTGGGTCATCTCCCATTGGCAGCTTTGTTAGAGGACAAGAGTTGTGCACTTGTACTTTGTGATGGTCTTGTTTCTAAACTGTGAACATGAGTGTTATGAGAGTAGGCCCTATTAAATCTATTAGGGTGCCTTATCCTCCCTTCTATGGGAGCAATGCGGGAAGAGGCCAAGGACCCATCACCACTGCATACTTTTGGCATGTGCTCCATTGGATACGGTCTAAGAAGTGACAATATAGCTATGCAGAACCATGAGAAGTGGAGGGAAAGAAAGAGGGAAGGATAAATGTGTTTATTCACACAAGTGTTTTTGGTCACATGCAGGAGAATATGATATTTTAAAAAGAGATGATGAAGCTGCTGACTGAAAGCACTGAGACAGCACAAGGGAAAAGAAAGCACGGGGTCCAACAGCTGAAGTGATGTGGAAAGGGAGTACTGCAAGAGGACTCATACCAAAGTGCCCATTGCTCCCATATATAACGGTGAAATCCGGTATCCAGTCCCATTTCTTGTCTTTTCAGTGCTATTTTCAAAATTCGCACTGGTTAAATAAGAGCTCTTGAGCCTATTAATGTATTTATATTAAACTCTGCATCTGGCTGGTGTGTATAATATGTCTTTTGCTCATGGTGTTGGCTGTCTTAGCTACGTAGACCAGATAAAATGATTTGATTCTGGATTGAAACATGTAGTTATTGTATTAATGCAAAATTTTATCAAGTGCTACTCTTCAGCAGCAACTGAATATATGTAATCTTCTACCCTTATAAATAAGTGTACTTTCCTGAGAATTTCTTGTTTCCATTCTTTTTGAATAATGACACACTGTCTTTAGTACTTTAGTATGACCACGGTCATGACAAAAAAACTAATTAAAATATTCTACAGCTACCAACAGCATATGGCTTCTCACCTGCAAATTCTCTAGACTAGTAACTTTGTCACTGTGCAGGTTATAAGGATTCATCTGAAAAAAGAAAAACAGAGAACCAGAAAGAACATTCTTTATTATTTCAGGATATTCTTTCCAAGGTCATAATTATTTGCAAAACTCTAGGAGCTGTAGGCCAGGGGAATATCTCAAACTTTAGCGTACTAGTACAATTTCTGTCCCAGGACAAATATAGTGATATTTCATTTATGAGAAAATGCAGATTAAAAAAAAGCAGTAACTTTAGGTTTGCATAACCTTTGATAATTCCTCTTGGCTTTGTATTATGATATCTTGTGGCATCTTACCAATGTCATTCAGTTTCCCTAAACTCTGCAAAAACTTAGGCAATCAGAGGCTTTGGAGTACAGTCAAGCCACAGAATATCATATTTCCTGACCGAGTCACACCCAATCAGTCTGCAACACTCAATATTTTAACAACCCAATTAGTGCTACCAAATCAAAGGCAACCCTGACTGTAACAGAATTTAAAGATAACAGCAAAAACATATTTTGGTAACAGAAAATAAGACACTTATTCAGGTTAATTTCATATATTACCATTTAAATGTCATTCTTAGTCGACAAATTGCTTACTACTATTATTAAAATAATTGCATTCATCCATTTGTATGAAATAAAATAATTAGCACACTTCTTTTTCTAGAAAGTTGCTCACTCAAGTGAACTGAATAACAGAAGAGCTGATATCATAAGAGAGAACACTGAGATGGAAAGTCTGACAACAAAATAAAAAAAGCAAATTCCAAGCTTCTTTCCTTCAGGGACGGCAAGGTCTGCTTAGTTTTTCTCATATAAGAATGATGCTCCTTCTGCTAATATCTTGTCAATGCCACAATACAGGCGGCACATGGCAGAGGACTGGTAGAAGTGCAGAGGTGTAGGACCATGGACTATACTAATGCTGATATAAGAGAAGTAATAAAGGATAAAGTTCATATCCCAAGTCTTGTTAATCAAAAAGAGAGGAATTATATTCTATCAGGTCTCCCAAATGAACTGACTAACCAGTTCAACCACTGCAGTCTCTTAGAAGCTTCTACCATTTCCAACAGCTTCCTTCTTAGCACAAGTAGTTTAATTTCATACATCTCTGCTAGTTCACAATTTTCAAACTACTGTGTTTGACCAGACAAACCTCTGTTACACTTCATACTCAAGTTTTGTCTCATGTCCTGAGTCCTGACTGACCCATTTTTAACTGGTGTGTGAAAGACAAGTTTTGGTAAAATAAGGGCAGCAGATAGTTTTGTTACACATTAAAATCTTAAGCAGTCAGCTGTAGATACTGACTGTAATGAAGTCTCATATCACAAACAAACTGAAACTATTATGTTGACTGATGCTGCCACAGACCCAGGCATGGTTCAGATTTCATTCAGTTCAGCTTTGTTTTCAGGGTGAGCAGCAAATATCCATAGCTGTTTGTAGATCATTCTCCTCTGCACCCCTACTGCACTGTTAACCTTTCTGCACTGCCAGCAACATCAGCACCATCAGGCTGTGTCAAAGACAATTGCTCAAAGTCAACACCTGTATTTTTCAGAAAAGCTCTCTGCTTGTGAGGAATATAATATGCAGCAGCATTATCAAAGTCAGTGAAATTCAAACCATTCTGGATTTTATTGGTTTTCCAACAGGCACATTCTGATCAGCAAAAGTTAATGCAGCTTCATGCCTGTCCCACTGAAATGAGTACTCAAGTGAGTGAAACAGTATTAATAAACATAAACAATAATAAAACAACGTTAAACAGTAATAATAAATGTGAAAGGAAAGGAATGGTTTATGTGAGCTGAAGTCGTGCATTGTATGTCTTACATACATAGGCGGAAAAAGCTATCATTGCATGAGACCAGTTGCTGTGAACATCTTGCAAGTTTCCTGGGGCTAGGCTGTCATCAGACAAGTGGTAATGCTAAGAGAGAATACAAAAAAACTGAGGAGAACCCAAATAGGAGCGGATATTTTAAAAAGCTACAGTGATACAGAAATAGCTGTGAAAAATGGAGGATAACTCAGAATATCACAAACATCCAAAAGAACTGATTTCTTACTTGTTTTCAAGAGTAATTACACCAATAATATTCTGAATTTCATCATTTATAAAAGTGCATTAAGACATTTTCATATGCCAAACTCACGTATTCGGAAAGCAATATAAATCCTTTAAATATAACAATGAAAATGGTAGTGATTTTACTTGTATATAATAATAGAATATGCTCCATGTGTACAAATTACCTATGGTAAAAGAGATTGGTAGTCTCTCAGGTCTATCTCAAAGAACAGCATCTGTGTACAAAGAAGAAACTGCCTTTTCACTGGAACCAAAAGAAGTGGGGAAATCACTTTACTGCAAGAATCGTTTGCTCCTTATTAAGGGAAGGAACTACAAGTTGTATTTGCTGTCACTGATACTTCATCCAAAGCAGTTTGACAAAAAATACAAAGTCCTTGATTTAGTAGTCTGCCAGTTCACAAGTTGCTGTGATGTTTTTTGTGGTTTGCACTGATGTTTTTTAAACAAGTAGTTCTGTCATAAGTGATAAACCAGTAAACCCAGACTGTTTCTGCTTGTTTGTTTATTTTTTACATTATAAGTTAGGTTCTATATAATCCTGCCTCTGTGTCATCAACTCTACTTCAGTCACAGATCATAATACAGCATTCATTGTACTGTTTGCACTGAGGATTACTGCTTTCACCATCCTGGGACAAAACAATGATTGAATGGGACTTCTCTTTACATTTTACTTTTTGTCTAGGGGAGGGTGACTGCAGTCACTTGTGTTTAAAACTCTAAAACAAGCATCTAAAGTCAAAATAGAAGGGGAAAAGTGTCACATCATTTAATCAAATACTACCTGATTTCCCCCAAAAAATGTTTGGCTATACCTACCGAACCTCTGATAGCAGCTGAATGAAAAAGAAAAAAAGGAAAAGAAAAACAAAAAGAGAAAAAGAAGAAAAGAAAGAAAAAGGAAGAAAAGAAAAAGAAGAAATATACATTAATATTTGTAAATGTTTTTAGACATGCAGTTTATGCATTGGTGAATGGTTCTTTATACATGATATTTATGGGGTATTTGGTTTGTTTTGTGATTTTGTTTCAACTTTTAAGGAGTGCCGTTAATGTGATTAATTAGCAAGAATTTATTGACTAAAAAATCTGCACAGCCAAACATATATGATTTTTAAAATGTATTTTTTCAGGTGAAACTATAAACCAGGGTCCTAATTAAGCCCTGCTGTTTCCTGAGATTTTGTGTGCACTATGCTGGGAAGGAAAGTTACATGGAACTTTACTTGATCATGGAAGAAAAATCTGGAGAGTAAATTCAAGCATTCTATTCAGTTCTCAAATATAGTCTTCACTTGAGGGCTACAGTGAATTTATGCCCATGTTAAACATTAAAGCTCTGTTATGGGGCCAAATAAGGGGAAAACTCAAATCAACTCAGACATCATGAGGGTGGAACTTCAGCACCACTGAAGCAGGCACCACTAGTGTTACTAGATTTGCTCTGAAATACTGTAATTGTTCAGAAAGTTTGCTATTATGACATTCTATTACATACGTTCTCTTCCCATTACTTTGCTGAATTGGGAAGCTTATATTCTATAATACAAGACAATTTGTAGCAAGCATAGTGTATTATAAAAAGCATTTGAAGCTTTGAAATTTGCTTTACAGTGAACTTGCAGGTATCTATAACTGAAACTATACTCCACTGATATCTAACCCACTTCAAAGAGAAGTTCTTTATAAAATTGGGAGAGGGACAGGGATGAGCACAATCACTGATTTATGCAAATTACTGAAAGAATCTAGGTTTGTGTCTCCTATGAGGTATCCACACAGTTATGACTAAGATGTTAAAATACAAACATAGACAGTTGAATCCTGTCAAAAAGTACTGCTACTTTAACACAGTGCCATAAATTGGCAGGGAGTCCACAGAAAATGATAAGCAGAGTTGCTAGAATTATACAGAAAGCTTTTTTTAGGTAATTCAGGAAGAAACTACTGGGTTCCGCTTTAGGGAAGGGTTTGAATTGAATTCACTTGTATGCATTTATAACAAAAACAATATCATCAACAATTTTTTTAAATAGATTTTTTAATGCAAATGGTAAAACATTCCTGTTGACATTTTCAGCTGTAAATCCTGTCTCAGTTATTTTTCACTGAATTCATAAAAAGGAGTCTGGATGAAATTAAATTGCATACATGCAAATGTATTTTTATATAAACTATTCTATAGCTGAATCCCTATCTCTTAAATAGCTCATGTTTAAAAAGTGATCATGGTATATATCAAGGCAAGTAATTGCCTTTCTTGTTCCCTTTACTCCATACATAGCATATTTTGGAAAAAAGCAATTTATTTCCATTTTCTCTCCCATGATTATTTTCATTTTATCTCTTCTACATTGAACTTCTAGATGCAGATAAAGTTCAAGATGCAGCTTTTGGCTTGAAAGTGAACAGTTTTAACATTTCATATAGATATCCACAACCTTTCTTCTAATTTCTTTTATAACTTTATACCTGGCACAACCTGATACCATCCAACTGGATGCAGTTTCTCTAAAGTAGGCCTTGAAACAAGGCACTTGGGCTTCTTCTGTAATGTACCTCACAGACTTGCTTGTATTCCTCTTTAGGCACCAAGGTAAGCTCTAAAAATCCCACCCCTTGCCTGTAAAATGCTGCCATCTTCTCTCAGCTGGGAGAATGGGGAATCATACAAGGGCGCACCACCGAACAATAGCCCTATGACAGCCAGACACCCTCCTCCACAATGGAGTGCCTTGACAAAAATCTTTGCTGACCCCCTTCAGCACAGTCGAACTTGCCTTGTCATGGTCTCTGTGTCAATGAAAGACCCATTCAAATGAATAAAACATTAGGATGTACCTAGTCTGTCCAGCTGGACTAGAGAAAGGCATATAAGCTGCTTTTGCTAGATGCACTATACATAGCACAGGCAGAAACATTAAAGAAATTCATTTTAACTGGATGTCTGAAGTCTCTTCAGCTGTTCATATCAGTTAAGTCTTTCAGTTGTGAGACTTTGTAATGAGATTGAAAGGTATTTAGTACAGCAAAGATCCAACAGGACCAAATCTGACTTCTGAAATGTTTTCCCCATTGCCCTGTCTTCAAAAAGCCTTAAACCACTGTGAAGGATGGTTTTTGCTTAGGTTTTCCCTCCTTTATAGCAGGTTTTAGGCCTTGGGCTATTGGTATCCAAGTAGTTAAAACTACATCAGCACTAATAGCTATGAGCTCATCTTGTATAAGCACATTTTTAGTTAAACACCGCAATCTTGGAAAAAAATGTTAGTGTGCTTAAACAGCCTGGCTCAGAATAGCTCACAATATGACGCATACCACAGGAAATAAAGTGGTATGAGGCACCTACAAAATATTTTTCAAACAAGTCATTGAAGCTGTAAGCCCCATGCCTCAGCTTTAGGAAGTCACTTATTAAGAATCAACACCAGCCGTGCCAAGCTAAGCTCTTGCTCTTGGTGATTTTCCAATTGAATATTCAGGGCCCTGTCTCAGTCTTGTTTTCAGGGAAGTACATGCCTGGAATGTTAGCAAGCTATTTGCTGGAAAAAATGCCCACAACAGGCCCAATGTTGATCACATTAATGCGTTTGAGTGGGTATAGAGTGCGAATGATTGAAAGTGCTTCCAGATCTTGGTTGCTGGGGACAAAGCAGGCTCTGTTCTCTGATCTGATGGTCATTTTTTTCAGCGGAGGATGTGGTGCAGGAAGAGGGAACAGTGCCAATCTCTGTCTAATGGCTCCAAACACGGCCTGGGCCTAGCTCTTTGGATGCTGATGAGTGGGAAATGAAACACAGATGGGTCAGATGGGTAAGGAGAGGGGGGATTACAGGTCAGGCCAAAGAGTTGGAATAAATTAAGTGCTTATGAGGTACAGAATGGCACATTGTTAAAGTAAATGGACAGGGAAAAAACATTTCGGCATTGTTAGGCAGAGTGAGCAGAAAAAAACATCCCGTCTTCCCAGACCACTCTCACACATCACATCCTCATTGGGCTTACCACGTGTTTGATACATGAATTACTTTCCATAGCATGGGCACAGCAAGGCTGTGGCATTCTGTAGTACCTAAGAGGCTGATTTTCCAGTAAACACTTCAGATGTCATTTACTGGGAAAAATACTTCAGTTTGTGCTCCCAATCATAAGATGGCCAGCTTCCGAACTCCCTAGAGATTTCTGACAAAAGGGTAAGTAACCACATATGAATACTCTGGGAAAACTAAGCAACAAAAGGAGTATTTCATGCATTTTCAAAATGCTGAGTCCATGTTTGTTTTTATCCTTTTCGAATCTTTGCATCTACATGAAAGAAAAGGATTTGGTTTAAAGAAATATTCAGAAAGGATTCTGGCTAAGAAACAAAACTGAGGGATTTTCCTGGAAACACACATCAGCAATTTTACCCTTTATACTGAAAAAAAAAACCCACTCTGATATAAAAAATGTTTTTATTAAATGATATACATGGAGGTTCACTGCACTTATTTTTGGCATCTCTATTCCATATATAATAACCAAAATTCCACTGCCAAACTCTGTCAACTTGTACAGCTGTATCGTTACAGATTTGAAAACCCTTGCACTAATACAACTTGAAAAAGAAATTGGTGTTCATGAAGTCAAACTAAGTTTGGAGGGAATTTCAACAGCTTTTTGTCTTCAGTCCTTGAATCCAGGTTCTTTGTTGACTTATGGGTATTCCATCTTGCAAATGTGGTAAGTACAACAGGTAAAATAAATCCTGGTCCTTCCACAGAGCATGGCTAGAAATTAAGTGAGTCATGACAATGTGGTAGAGGCATGTATCAAAAGTGAGATCAAAGCTAAGAAACGTCAACATTAGTGACTGAATGGTTAAAAGAAGCCCTGAATAATAGGCAAGGAACCTTTTAAGTCCATTTTACTGAGAAAAACAGTTGCCTCTTGAGCAGCAGAACTGGTTGGGCTATGCATCTGCCTCTTTTCCACCAGCTACAGCAGCTTTCACATTATGACCCATCTGAGGTTATGTCCATGGGTAACAACTCTGAATTTCCCAGTATCCCTCTTCTTTTCCTGCCTTCCTGCTTCCCTGCCGATAGATCATGTGCTACACATGCTGATGAGCCAGACAGAAGACACATGTGGAAGGGCCAGCTGACATGCCAGAGCAGGTACTGAGGAGGTCAGTTTTTTCATGGGTGGAGGCAATGAGAGGAAAGGAAGAGATTAGACTATCTATCTAGAATGTGTGACCCTTAATCATACATTGATCATTACAAAGCTTGAACAAACTTTAGATTTTTAAGACAAGGCTTTATTGAATTTTGTTGAGGTTGATTTCAAGAGGTATTGTGAGTGGGGGATCAGTAAATCATAGACAGACAGATACATAGATGATCAGAAATTTGCAGGAAATAAGGCCAACAAGAATTGGGGTAATAGAAGTAATGGAAAAGGAAAAAAAAGAAAAGAAAGAAACAAGGCAAGTTCCTGAAAGACTGAAAGAAAAGGCAGAAACACAGCTGTAAGAAACGGTCTGTGCATAGCAAAAAAAAAAGCAACAAGCAGCTGGGAGAAGAAAAAGGGAGGGCAGAGCATGGCAACATTCAGAATGGAAGCATTCCTGAAAGGTTGCCTGCTAAGAGGTACAATGTGGTAATTTTTAAGAATTGTTTTCTGAATTCTATGCCCCTGCCTGATCAAGAGAGGAGCTCAGACTTGGTAGGAAGAAGAACAGAGTAGGCACCAGACTGGTCTGAAAGGCTGTTATTTACACAGTCAGAAGGGAATCAGGAGAGCTCAGGCTGGAAAGCAGCATGCCTTGTGCTCCCATACAGTACCACACTGTCTGAGCTCTGCAGTGTTTCTTACAGCTAATGGGATAATGGGAAAGATTTCTTTTTATTTTTATCTTTTAGGTACTGGTGTGAGCAAGTGGTAAGACATATAGGAAGGCAAGATGCAGACACATGGATCCCTCTTCCTTCCAAATTTCTGTTTAACCTAGACAGTTATTTTCTGAATAACTGCAATTGGTCTTTTCTTCACTCAAACTCTCAATAAATAAATCTCAATTTAAATCTCATTTTAAATAAAGCAGCATTTTCAGAGGTTTCAGTTCTAGATCAGACTGAAAGGAGATTTAATATTAAAAATAATATAAGATGAAGGAACTGCATCATGTTTACAAAGGGTAAGAGTCCAAGTGCAGACTATCACAAAGCATGGCCCATTGCAAATTTACTCTGCCTACATCTTCTGTCATTCCTTGCAATACCTAACATGAGGCCTTCTAGTAAGATGCTTATTTGGCTTGCTTACCTGACCTTGACTGACTGATAGTCCTATAAGGCATCATCAGATACAGAAAGAGTGACTTTGCTGAACAACACTGGTTGTGGTTATGCCCTGCCCACACATACTGCAGACATATCCTTGAGTCTGGTCATCCTACAAGGGATAACAGACAGAAGTGTCCACCTAGGAAGTCTTATAGAAGACACATTCATAAATGTGTGCAAGCATGGACCATAAACAAATAAAAAGCACAGAAGTTAAAATTGTTGGCATACACTTTTGTTCTGAAGAGCCCCAAGACAGCACAGACACAGGTCAAAGGTGTCCTTGTGGTCCTACAAAAGAAATTCCAGTGGCAAGAGCATAGCATTAGGTGGTAGCCATCAAAATGACACTGCGGGAAAGTGAGACCATTGTTTTGTCCCATTTTTCATGGCCAGCAAAATTAGTTGGGCATTGAAAAAGAAATACATTTTGCCTTTGCTTTGCTTCGATATGTCCAACCCACCTGTTGTTCCAGCATGAGTGCCTTCTCTAGGAGGAAATATGTCTGAATTGTTCCTCACGTTTGTAGGACAAAGTTTCCCTTAGAGAGCGGTAAAATTCAATGTGGAAAGCAATCCACCTCAGAACTAAATTTGTCTACCTGCTCAGCAGCACCTGTTGGCTTAAAAATAAATGATAGTTATTGTTAATTATTAGGCAAAATATTATATCTCATTGGGACGTTGCTGTTTATTTCACTCTCAGGGGTTTTTGTAAAACCTCTTCAGTGGTTTCATATGCTGTTAAGTAACTTAGACCTCAGAAATTAAAAAAGCTTTCCATCTTCCAGAGCAAATGTAAATTTTAGGCCTAATATTTATTCATAATAAATTAATGATATTAAATAGCCAACCCCTAAATGACTCACTAAGATAATGAGAGGTATTAGATACTTAGGATGATGGAGGCACTTAGGTAATGAAGTGAAAGAACCTAGACAGATGGAAAAATCTGATTTTCAAAACTAGCGGTTTGTGAAGAGTGTTTTTCTAAATAAGAAGCTCAAGTCAGTATGTAAAAACAGCAATGGAAAGGGGATCTGGTCCAACTTATGCAAAAAGCCTCACTCTTCAGTATTTGCTAGTTCTCAACACTGCCTCTCTGGCCTTTGCTTTTAGAACAAGGCTTCTTTAACTCCTGCTGATGCAATAACTAAAAGCAGGGCTCAGCCTTCAATGCCTGGTATTAAACTAGAGCTGTGCTGCTTATGTACTCCGTTGTACGGCGCTGCAAACAGTGGAGCCCTCATACAGTAAGCACCCTCATATGAAATGATCCCATTATCAGATACATGTCACAGAGGATTTCCTCCTACGTAAAACATTGTCACAAATTGCTGAGCTACAAGATTTATCCATTTACTGTGCCACATTTTTCATAAGATTTTACCTTCTTGCACACAGAAGTTGCTTTATGAGCCTATTTCTGTACAAAGAAAATTCGTAAAAAAAATTATAAAAAAATCAACATAGCACTTATTCTGTCAAGAAGTGTTTTGCCTTGAGTGGGAAATTCTTGAAACAGATTTGGCTGAATACAGTATGTTATGACCTTTGGAAGAAAATTAAAAGCCTGTGGGACAATACCAGATTTTGGCAGGATACTGTTGTTGCTTTCAGTTTTCACTTCAACCACTGGCCAAATGCCACACCACAGCCTTGTTCTAACAGTGTAAGTCACACCACAGCCATCACCATTCCATGTACCGAATGCACTATACCAACCACTACCTACACTGAAATAAAACATTACCTGTCAACTCTTGCTGCACATTCCTCATAGACTAATAGCTGAGGTGTTATGTATGTATAAGTTGTAGATGCCTCTGAAATATTCATGTAGTTCCACCTTTGCACCCTGTGCCAGACCCTTTCCATTCCCAGTTTGCTTTTTAAACTTGTCAATATCATTTTAGTGGACAGATTATCTGTCGTAGAGAACTATGAATAAAGCAAAAAAAAGTCAATTTCATATTTTCAAGGATCAGTTTGGCTTGTCTTAGGTATTCATCTGGGTAACTGTCAATGTACAAACATATCACCCAGAAGTTCTGAATCTAACATGCACTACACTGGCATGGAAAACCTATCTTTAAAAAATTCTAACAGTCTTTGATCTCAAAATTTTACCACCATCCCACAGAACACACCCTGTCTCTGTTTACTCCTTTTCCCAAAATCACTGGGCTAATAATAGAAAGGAAATTCTGAGTTACTGTGAACCAAGTCCTGAAGGACCTTACTCAGGTTTTACTCAGACCCAACTCGCATAATTTCCCTTGAATGGACAAGAGCTAGCCAACATGTGTTAAATCAGAGTGAAGATCACAGGATTTTTCTGGAGTTATTCACTTAATTTTCACTTCCTCATTGTGCTGAATCACACATGAAATAGATCACATCCTACATAAAAATAGCAGCATTCATGTTTGCTGGAGAGACATGGATTTGATGGATGGACCACTCAGTGGATAAGGAGCTGGCTGGCTGGCCACAATCAAAGAGTTGCAGTCAATGGCTCAATGTCCAAGTAATGACGAGTGACAAGTGGCGTTGCTCAGGGATCAATACTGAGAATGGTGCTGTTTATTATCTTTGTTGGTGACAGGGACAGTGGGACTGAGCACATCCTCAACAAGTTTGCTGAAGACACCAAGCTGTGAGACGTGGTTGACATGCTGGAGGGAAGAGAAGACATCTAGAGGGATCTAGACAGGCTTGAGAGGTGGGCCCATGCAAACCTCATGAAATTCAACAGGGTCAAGTACAAGGTACTGTATATGGATTGGGGCTATCCCAAGCACAAATAGAGGCTGAGCAGAAAATGGATTGAGAGTAGCCCTGAGGAGAAGGACTTGGGGGTGCTGGTGAATGAGAAGCTCAACATGAGCCAGCAATGTACACTTGTAGCCCAGAAAGCCAGCTGCATCCTGGGCTGCATCAAAAGAAGGCCAGGAGGTTGAGGGAGGTGATTCTACCCCTCTACTCCACTCTGGCAAGATCCCACTTGGTCTACTGCATCCAACATAAGAAGAACATGGACCTGCTGGAGTGAGTCCTGCAGAGGGCCATGGAGATGACTAGAGGGGTGGAGGCACCTCTCCTGTGAGTACAGGCTGAGAGAGTTGGGGTTGTTCAGCCTGGAGAAGAGCAGGCTCCAGGGAGACCCTCTAGTAGCCTTCCATTATCTGAAGGGAGCCTACACGAGAGCTGGAGAGGGACTCTTTGTCAGGAAGTGTAGTGACAGGACAAGGAGCAATGGTTTTAAATTGAAAGAGGGGAGATTAATATTATATACCAGAAAGAAATTCTTTACTTTGAGTGTGGTGAGGCACTGGAACCGGTTGCCCAAAGAAGTTGTGAATGCCAACCTGATCTAGTCGGAAGGTTCAGAAGAAGTTGAGCAACCTTGCCTAGTGAGAGGTTTCCCTGCCCATGTCAGGGGGGTTGGAACTAGATGACCTTTATGGTCCCTTCCAATTCATAGAATCATAGAATCATCTGGGCCAGAAGGGACCTTCAAAGGTCATCTAGTAACCTTCAAACCATTCTGTCATTCTATGATTCTCTGATTCCTAATCCATCAAAAAAGTGGTACTTAGTTTGCTTGCTTATGCTTAGAAGAGGTTAGCACTTTTCAGATAAATACAGTTTTGAAGAAAAACAGTGAGTAAGCAAGCTCAAAAAATCTTTCTCACTATCTCAGCTTTTCTGGAAATTGAATTTTTTTGACCTTGTGGGAGGCATGTGTGTACCAGGAACCTAAAAGGCTGCAGGTTGAGATCCGTAGCCAGAAAGAACAGCAGCTGCCAGTTACCAGCTTCAGGATTTGGTAGGCACACCAGAATATCCATTATTTTCTTCATGCAAGACAAGATCTGTCATTCTACCTGAACAATTACCAGAGAGTGGGATCAGGTACGGTTTTGTCCTAAAAATCCTAGGGATTTTTCCAATGTCACATTCAGTATATTTGGTCTTTTCTCACACTTCGCTGAAAATCATACTGTGTGTAATAGCTGGCTTGCAGACATTTGCTAACTTCCATAATAATAATAATAATTAATTCTATAATAATAATTAATTGAAAAAATATTACATGAAGTATTGAGTAGGACTCCAGCATTTGGCAGGTGTCCAGGTGTCACTTGAGAAAGATGTACAGACAGATGAGGACTCAGGTGATGAAGATTTAAAAAAGAGGAGTGTTTTTGTCAGTACTGCAGAAAAAACTTACGAACTCAAATAATTTNACTTACGAACTCAAATAATTTACATTTAGCAGAAGGAAATGATGGAAGTCATTGGAGAGGTGCCAACAGGTAGGAAGGTTAAAGTTCAGGGTCCAAAATATCAAATACAATTTAAAGATATGATCAAATCACAAGATAATAGCTCTGTATGATACATTTTCAGAAATGATTGATTATTAATATTGGAGAATAATAACCGTATGGCACACACTGTGTTCTTAGAAGTTACAATACCAGATGGATCAGGGGTCTATGAATGAGTCTGGTCTGTCACGACTGGTCATATTCTAAAAAACAGCAAAGACAAGCTGTTGTTTCTCATATTGTTAAAAAA
>VXBJ01003451.1:440010-470319 GCA_013400055.1 Nycticryphes semicollaris
GCTGTAGCAATGAGCCATATTTTCTGTTGTGTAGTATCAGTTTTATGCCAACAACGTTTCAATAAAGTCCAGTTGTTGTGGTATAAAATTTGTCTAAGGTGTTGAAAGTCAGGCCTGATGTATCTACCCTTCTTGTATGAAAATCAATATTAGAGAGGTTTTCCAGCCATTATAATGCCTGTACAAGCTGCTTTTCTTGGACCACTCTTGGGACGAACAGGATCACTGCAGAGGAGGAGGGGAGCAACTGTTCAGATCAGCCCCGAGGCCTGAACTCTGTTCCCCAGTCAGCACCATGCACTGATTTACAGCCTGATCCAGGAATCCTACCTACAATGCAGCTATATCAACACCTGTGTCCCAGGGAAAACAAATATTTTTTAAGGTGAGATTGTTGGGTACAAATAAGCTGCAAAGCATAAAGCTGGCTTGGAGCCAGGCCCAACAAGGGCATTAGGCACTGTGAGGCTTGGAGTTGCTAGTTCCAGAATGAACTATTAAAGGGATCATTAAAACGACATGTAAAATCAGCCTGTTACTGTGAGGTGCTAAGTGCTTCCATTGAAAAGCTTTAAGGGAGCTGAGCCTTCTCTGCATCTTGTAAGATTGGACCCATATTTTCTAAAAATGTGATGAAATGATGCATTTTTATTTTACATCTTGACAAATCAATTTCCTGAATGAGTGGTGAGTTCACAGAAGGGGCAGCACATGTTGCATTCCATTAAAAAGAATTTACTAACCATTTTTCTTTTTCTTTTTTAACTGATGTATATGGCATGCTGTGAACACTTAAAATTAATGTTAATTTATTTATTTTTAAAAATAAGGAAATGAGGCTGAGCAGCATGGAGAAAAAGTCTGGAAAGTGTGAAAGTATGTTCTGTATTCATTACTTTCTATAGGTACTATTTTTGTTTCATTCGATAATCTCAAAGGGACACCAAATAAATTGGGGGTGACTGAGCTATTAAAATTGCTTATTTAATGGCTTCTCTCTTACTAGGGGAAAAACTTTTCAGTCTGTTTAGACTGAAACAATCTAGGTGGAAAAAATCTGGTCCCATAGATTTGTTTTGGCGCCAGTTATAAAGCCCTCTGCCTCAGCTGTTTCATTTTGATCTTATTTAGTTACATTTTCATCAAGATGAACATGACAATTTCAGTGGACCATCTCTGGGTACAATACAGATTAAAATGTAATCGTTCTCACATGCAAAATTATTTCAGGCTCAGTGGTTGCCTATCAGATATTGTCTAACTTTGTTTGGTTTCTACCATAATCCAAATAGCGATCATACCACCAAAGTAGACATTCACTTAAGTATTTCCCTCCTTAGGGAATACCTTGGTCTCTTTTTACAAATAGAAATGCCTAAACTGGCTTGGGAAAAGGGCCTGGAGAAGGTCTTTATGGAGATGCTAATACAGGGTGGAAGGAGGCCCACTGTGGAATGAGGAAAGTCATGGAGGAGACAAGCTGCATTTTTAGCACAAGGGAAGTCAGTGAAAGGGACCCAAGGAAACAAGGAGCACGTCTGGGAAAGAAAGTGTAGCTGGAGCCCTAGAAAGGAGAGAGGCTCCTCAGGTTTCTGGCCGGGAGGGATGGGGAAATTAAGCACGCAGTATTGTCTTGCTGCAAGCTCCCTGTTAGAAGGGTGACAGAGGCTGAAATTCTGACCCTTTGGAGTCAAGAAGGTTAAGACTGCCCAGTGATCTCATCTGCTTCTCCAACACCTGAAGTAGAGTTTTTCTTTTGGTTTAGCTGGTGCATAATCAATCCTTATATTTGGGGAATAGGTAGATCCTAACTCAGGTTATATTTTATAAAAGTAGTCTAATTTCTGCAGTTATTGTATCTTGCAAATATTTTATGGTTAGAAATATCAGATCAACTCTTTCAGAGAATCCCAAAAGTGACTGCTAGACTTTCATTAGCCGAAGAACATGGATTTTATTAGGTGCTAACTAATAAGATGACTGAGTAGTTCCACTGAAAGATGAAACAAGACTAAATACTTAATATGCTTCTATTGATATGCTGGGTTTCCCAGTCTGCAAAACCAAAGGAGAACAGGTTTTCATACACTGCAATTCCTATAGTGATTCTGTTATAGTTTATCTTTTTAAGTACAGCCAGATTTAAAGATAACCAGTAATCTGCATACAATGTGTAATGTCAGCTTTCCAAACTAACGGGGATAGAATTTTAAACTTCAGGAGTTTTCCAAACCAGAAAGACAGGACGGAAATACAACATCGAAATCTGAGAAAGCTAATAAGGTTTAGCTTAGTAGGAAATATTTTATTACCATAGGGAGATTTAAAATCACTTCAGAAAAATAAAAGTGCAGGACTCATTTCTCTTTTAAAAAATATGTCACAGTCACTAGCCATGAAAAAGATGATTTATTCCAGGATTCCATGCCTAAGTTGTAGGCGTTTAATGGCAAGCATGTGCTTACGTGCTTTTTCAAATAGTAGTGTATTTAAGCAAATGCTTATGTTCAGCATTGAACTAGAGCCTTAAAGGCCTAAGATGACACCCATCAGGCCTGGATTTACCCACCTACATTCAACCACATCATTGAGAAACACCTAAAATAGGAACCCTGTCATCCTATTCTCTATGGGGAGATCTATTGAATATAGATGGAGTTTAGGGCCAACTAAACTCCACAGTTAAATTCTTAGGCTCAGTGGAATGAATCCAGACTAGTCCTGAACTGTATTTAATCTAAATGAATGGCCATTTTGCTTTCAAGCCACCTCATTAGGAAATGTGGGAGGAGAGAGACAAAATCTGCGGTATGTCATTATATCGCCCAATATGAAAACAGCAGAAGGAGAAGGCAGTCACGAACAGTTAAAGCATTTACCTGGGAAATGAGAAAACAGGAATAAAATTCCACCTGAGGGGATTCAAAACTTCCTGCTTTTTATTTCCCAGAAGACAGTCTTAGCCACTGCAGCAAAGGCTACGGTAAGCCAGGATAAGGCCACAATACATTCTTCCTCATGAAGCTATGTCACTGTTTAAAGAAATACTCAATGCTTGTAAGTCAAAGAGAAAATACAGAGACATCTTGTTACTGTGTTGTTCTGTGATTAGAACAGTCCTCTATAAGGGAACTTAGGAGTTCTCATCCTTTCTGGTCATGCTCGTTATACTTTTTAACATTTAGTGAGTCTTTATTAGAAAACCAGTCTCTCTCTACCAGGGATGGAAGTACTGATGCCCTGAGTTCCACACTCAACCCACTTGTGGCTCACATGTTGTACATTTTATTTCATGGTAACATATAACAAAAAAGGTTTATACCCAAACATGACTTAATTGCCTACTTGTAAATTTATTAAACTAAAAGTCACATAAGATGCAAATGGAAAATTTTATGTTTGGCTGGGTCTTGAGTTAAATGCTACATCCTTTGTAAATCTGGTCACCAATTATCATATGGTTATCATATGTTAAAGCAATAAGAAATTAACAAAATGCACCATGTGAACGTGGGAATAGTGCAGCAGTCAGAACCTCTGTCAAACCTGTAGCTCTCTGGAAAATCAGGATGTAGCTGGATCAAGTTGAATCAGACCATTCATCCTGCATCTCTGGAATAAAGAGTGACAGTCAAGACAATGAAATTCAGAAAACAGCTGATTTTTACAGCAGCTGGTTCTGAAGCACTTGGTGGTTTTAGTAAGTTTCCAGCCATCTAAGGCTAGACCTGGAAAGGTAATAAGAAATCTAAGATTTACAGAAACATGAATCCTATCTAGGAGATGATGCAGGAGGGGGGCAAAACCAGCATAGGAATTTATGACTGATCTGATGCTGAAACGCTTGCAATATGAACAGACACTTCCCTGGTAGATGACAGGCCATGGGAACCTGGAGGAAAGGGAGAGGGGGAGAAAAATTCATATGAAGAAGCTAGAAATTATTATTAACAAAACAGTTAGTATGACAGGCAGCAAGAGCTCTAGCTTGAGAATGAAATTTACTAACTGTGGATATTGTCTGACACTTTGGTGAGAAGTTTCAAACCACTATAAGAAAGTGGAGTAGGAATAGGAAAAGTCCTAGCAGAACTGGGAAGAGAGATGAAAGAGCCAAATATTCAGCAATTCGTAGGCAGAGGAAAGATCCTCTTATGCTAAGACAGACTACGTTGCTTATTGTTCTGGGAGTCATACCATAAAAAAGAACCACTAGACTGTATATATTTGCTAGCCCTTTAGACTAGAAAAGAGGCAAAACTCTGCCTATAGTTAGATCTGAAGAATTAGTTACATAAAATGGGACAATTTTCCTCTACCTATAAGAGGAGATATATTGGGGAACATGGATAATGCCAAAGAGCTCTCAACAGGGTGCCCTAAGGAAGACAGAAGATATTTGTTCACACTCAACAGTCCTTTTGAGAAATATTGTTTCTGCAGACCACCATTTGGGTTGTTTCCAGCCGCTGAGGGGTTTGACTGCAAAATGTAACATTTTTGTGTTGGTATGGAGGGTACAAAAGACTATAAAGATAATGTTTAGCTGTGGGAAGAAAAAGTTGTACAGCATAACCAGAAGTTTTGAAAAAGATGGAGCAGCTGGGAAGAATCTAAACAAGTAGAAAAGTAACTTCTATGTGAAGACAATAATATACATGGGTGAGACAGTAATGTAGGAAAGTGTTCAGGTAGGTCATGTCAAAGTTGAGGCCTTCAGTAGCAGGCATGTCTTAAAAGATGTGAAACTAGTACAAAATTCTTTGAAATGACAATTTATGTAAACATGCATATGTAAACAGCCTAAACTGACTACTTGTGAATACTACAGCACAAAGTTATTTAAGAAACATGGGAAGCTGAGGCAAAGAAACCCCAGTCCTGAAATATAATGTCATGAGGAGCAACACTATGTCTTTAGAAGATCCTGCAAATGGGCTATTGGCTTGATCTTTGTAACAGACAACCAGCACTGTATTCATAACAAACTCTAACAAAGAACAATTATTTGTCTGCTCGAATAGAGGGGGCTTTGAGCTTGGTCAACAGTACAAAAAGTTTCATACTTTTGTCTGTGTGAAGATACTAGTAACTAAAACTTCCTAAAAAGTTGTTCTCATGGCTAAAACAGCCTCAGAAGTACCCTCTCCACAAGAAATATGCTTTCAGTTGCAAATGAATGATTTGCAGAATGACATAACAGTCACAGGTACACTTTCTAGAGGACTCCACAAAAGTGATGGGATCAACATTCAGCAAGAAGTTGTTTATCCATCTTTTTATTTGAAAGCATGCTGTCTCTATTTGAAATTGAAACAAAGTCACTGGTAACTAAAAGGCAATTAAGCCAAAAGATACATATATTCTGTATATGATTTCGTATCTGAACATACTTTATGACAATAGCGCTGTGACTGGGGGGAAAAAATGAACATGAGCAGACATAATGACCAGTGAAATGTCTTGTGGTCTTACGAAGTTGGCACCCTAGACAGATATGAACCATGAGCAAACAGTGACAGTTTTCCACCCGTCTGAAGGGGGAAAACTAAGGTACTTAGTAGGCAACGATCCCCAAAGTTTGGGGTATTAGAGGCACAAGTCATGAAAGCAAGACACAAAACCAGTGTCACCTTATGAAAGCAATGGTCTTTATTCACTGGGAACCTCAGTGAGACTCACAGACCCACTGATCCTCAGGAAGTATAAGTATGTGCAATGGTGTGTTAAGAAATACTGTTTTTCAAGTGATATTATTCTGCACTTTGACTTAACAGACACCAGGCCTTTAAAACAGTGCAAGTGGGTTACTGTGAAGCTCTCAGCATTGTCTGGCAAAGGCAATTAGAGCCAGCTGCAGAATAAATGGGCATTACAAAACCTTCAAACCAGAAGTTCAGAACAATCTCTGAACCACTTGTCATGTGTCAGTGGATGCAAAGATGTTACCAGGCAGGAGGATATCCGAAGCATGACATTATCAGGAGATGTCTTCCTAGTGACTCCAGTGGGTTATGGATCAGAAAGGCTTTCCGCAGGGACCTGTATGCACCTCCATCCTCCTCAGTGCTGCCCAGTGCCTACTCCTCATTGCAGCAATTGATGACAGTGGATGCGTAGCCCCTTTTCACAAGGCACAGATGGAGTGCCAGCAGCTCTGGTACCTGAATCTCTAATACCACTTTCATATGCCCCTATGCAGTGTCAGTAAATAAACCCAACAAAATGTGAGAGAGGTTAAAAAAAATAAATTTGGATCTTGTTGGGGTGGTAAAAATGAGTTCATTTGCCTTTCAGTCCTTCTAACACCAACAACATACACATATGAAACATACCACTTCCTAATTTCCAGGCTTGGGGCTATGGTGGCAGGCAGTGCCTGCCCAAACCCCTTCCGGAGGAATTGCAGGGTCAGTAGAAGTACTTTGTACAATGCCCCCTTTTTCCCTTAAAGCTGATGCATAGCCCCAGACTGCCCAGTTTGCAACTTATGCACGGAGAGTTTGAGGAGTTTGCCTCTCTCATCAGCTTTGTTTGGAAGATCAAGCACTACGTTCTGTTTTGTTTGGGCCTTCTGTAAGTGGAGGGTATGTGGGTAATGGGAAAATATCACCTTGAAGGTAGTGAATACAGCGATCAGGAAGGAATGAATGTGACCCACAAGGGGAAACTTTAACAAAAGCATGGAAGCACCAAATACTTAGCTGTTTTTTTCTCACATTATCTATCATCAGAGCTAAGTGGAAGCTGGCAAACATAAACAATTCTTTGGGCATAAACATAACTTCAGTTATAACAATTTTGATTTACTTGAATAACTGTCATGTTACAGCTATACGTGTTCTTCATGAACCAGGTGTGCATACAGGGAAAAGGAGGCAGAAGGTTGCAATTCCTAAGGCTACAGGCTACTTTAAGAATAAAAGGCTTAACTTTTCAGACCAAAACCTTCCACAAACAAACATAGCTAAAACCATAGCACAAACACTTTCACTTCCTCTCAGCTTTATATTATAGCTTTCAGCTTATGGAAACATTTGCCCAAGTTCGATTCAAATATTCCTTCAGAAACTTTTTAATAGTCCAATGAAATCTTAAGAGAAGGGAGTGGGTAGCATATTCCTCCAATCCCTGTTGTTAAAAAACACCCTTTGGGTAGAATTTGGGTGAGTACCTCCCCAGAGGCACAGAATGCAATAAAGATAAGAAGGACTACACCTTGCAGCATAGATTCGTGGGGTTGTGTGAAAGGGGCTGCACAGTTACCAGCTGTCTGCTCCAATGCCTTTCTGGAGAACAGCTGGAAATGCATTCTCCAGAGATTGCATCTGGCTGGATTCCCCTGCACTCAAATCCTATTGATCTGGTTCCGTTCTAGCCCTCTGTACTCACAGTTCAAAGAACAGCGAGGCCTGTAAAGAAATTACTGCCATATTGTTCATTCGGCCACAGTGAGCAATATATAGGATTATAATTAGGAACACATTAAGCGAAACAGCTCAGTGGAGATAAGCTGTTTGACTGCATACGCTTTTTGATGAGGGCTTAGTGCCAATCCCAGAATAAAAAAGATTAAATGTTTGTTACCGATCCTTTTGAACTGCTGGCAGAACATGTGGTAAAGCATTTTTGATTCAAATTAAAAGCATCCTAGGATAAAAATAGCCCTGTTCTGTTAGACCTTTCCAAGTGAAACCATTTGTAGGCTGATTTATTGTCTTTTCCTTCACCTCCTTCCACCAGCATGATTAACATATGCATTTCTGAATCACATGTAAGCCCGGACAGGTATTTGTCTTGTTACACATCTGTGCAACAAATGGCAATACAAATCGTATACCGAACAGATGTAGATTTTCAAAGTCCCAGCAAATTGCATTTGACCAAGTGCATAGATAAAAGTTTTATTGCAATGTATTGTTTCTTTCCGGTGGAGGCAGTCGTATGAAGAGTCACCAGTCTGCAGGTGACAATGCTGATGCAGAGCCCATTGCAGATAAAGCAGGCAGTTTTATAGTCGGGGAAAAATCTGTAGGAAGTTAACACAGCCAAAGAAGAAGTCAAATCTCCCTTAATATCCTCGTGAAATGCTTATCACTGCACTCTGTGGTGTCTAATTTATATATCTGGGAGATAGGTTTTTAGGATACTTTTTTTCAGTCTATACAATATTTTGAACTGGCGCCAAGTATACCAGAGAGACTGGAATTTGACAGATTCATGCTATGTTCACGGAGCCTCCCACACTGAGACAGGTTTATGATGTTACTGCATGTAAATTACCAGGGCTCAGGGATAGAGCTACATTCTCACTCACATCCCCCTACACACAGAAATATCCTTTTTACATCCTTTTTAAGCTCCATTTTTAGTGAGCTGGTTAAAGATATGCAATTGGATAGGTCCTGACTTCCTTGACCAGGAAATATATGTACTAACATTAAAAGAAACATCCACAACAGTTCAGCTCCATTGTAGAAACAGAGGTTAAAAAAAATCAGGAAATTTGTAACAAGAAGGTGGATTTAAGAGGCTAAAAACATAAAGTGATCTTACATTCTGAGCAGTATTTCTTCTTCTGGGAAATCCAGTCTAATAATACTAAATGCTTTTAAGCAGTACTATTTTTACAACATGTGGAACTTCATATAATTGCCTCAATTCCCATCTAGTCAGGATTTAGGGAATTTGTACTAAGTCTAACATACCATAGAAACATATTTATACCAAGCGAAGAACAGTCATTTCGCACACAATATGTTCAGGAAAAGGCAGTCTGTCGTGAGGACAGATTGCCAGGCAGTTGCTGATCCAAATTGCTGGCCACTTTTAGCCAGGAGAAATCCCAGGTGGAATCTCTGTAGACAGACAAAAGTCCCCCTCTGCTTAAGACGGGTTTCCTATTCTCCATGCTGAGCCTTCAGCTGTTGTGCCATACCTGAGAGAGGCTTACAAAGCTCTGCTCCCCCCTCTCCTCCCTGCCCCCATGCATGCAGCCCTTGCCCTTTCCTCAAAGGTGACTCACTTTTAGACTTGGCTGCTGCAACAGCAGACTCTGATGGAACCTCCTCACTCCTTTCTCAAGGGAAACCCAACTACAAGATTTCACTGAAGGGATGCAGTCAAAGGACCACAGGAATTGGCATGCATTTTCTGAAGTCTGCCAATTGCTTTGAGATCACGGGTTGAAAGTTGCAGTAGACGACATGAAAATATTATTTTAAGATGTAAAATAAAATACATAGGACCTAGATTGAAAAGGAGACAGCCACATTAATGAAATATTTACTATAGTAGATGCTTATGGTAATCATATTCAAGCTTTAGGCCAAAGCTCTTGTTAATTGCTGGCAGAGACGGTGCCAAACTTGGTCAGAAACTCCAGAGCAACAGAACAGGGCGTATCAGGCTGGGGTCTGGCCTGGGTCCCAAACACAGAGAAGGACCATTTTGGTAGCCGAATTCAGTAATCGAGACCCATCTTACCAACAGCATCTTTAATTCCCAGGCCAAGAGGCATTCTTTTGCCTGGAGGTGGGATCCTGATTCTCCACTTCCTGCTGCTGTCTTTTTGAAATAAAGCCTTTGTTATATGCCGCCCAGGTTTACCCACATAGTTCCTTTGAAGGTACAAACAACCCAGGCTGCTGTTCTCAAAAACATGTGTCTGTTGGGAAGCATTAAGAGAAATAATCATCCAGACTTGCTGATGCTGATTTGGTTTACCTGACGTGCTAGTGTTACTCATGTTTTGGGGACTAGTATGATTAGAAAGGAATGCAGTAAACAAGCAATATTAAAAAGTTCACATGCCATATATCCGGAATCACAGTAAAGGAATCATGAAAATAAAATTCAACAGCCACTGGTAATATTGCTGCAATGGTAACATGATAAAAACAAAAAGATTAGGTGTGCCTTTTACAAAAATAATAATAATTAAAAGGCAAAACAAAACAGAACAACCCCCCAGAGATTAAAATTTCAAAGAAGGAAAAGAAGAACAGAGAATGTAGTTAGTGCTAACCCAGTAAAGCTCTTCTGAAAATTACATTTAAAGGTTTGAAATTTTCTTTTTTGTTTAGAGAACTTTTTTTAAGGAAGATAGGGAGTAGCTTTGGTGTGGAGAGTAGAAAATAAATCTTTGATTTAAGAATGCTAAAATGTTATTTAAAAATTAGAATTAATGTACTATCTCCAATATTATACTACCAAAGAATGTAGATATTATTTTTCTTCTCAGGTAGACATCAGAAAGCTCACCTTGTAATATTATATCTGGAAATTTAAATAGCAATTCTTTTTTATGAAAATATCTCTACTGAAAGATTTAACCAGAAATTCATCCTTTTTTCATCTGTTCATTCTTATTTGCATCTCCTTGAATTTTTTTCTTTCTGTCCCTTCCACCAAGAAAACATATCCCCAAATATGAACTGTGTATCTTCATTCTGAATTTGAGAAGGCATGACACTATTCCAGTTTTTCACGAGAACCAGCTAAAAAGCAAAATACAACATCTTCAAAGGAACCACATCACACAATTTGCTTACTTGACTTCTAAAGTGGAAGATGCATACCTACCTACGTGAGGAGACTGATTATCCATTGACTTGCTTGCATACATGCTCACTTAGAATTATCCAAAGGACTTGCAAGTTGAGCATCAAATACTACAAGTTCAGTTTTCCATTTGGCACTCAATGTGCACCCACCTTTCTAAAAGAATAAAGAACTGTAGATCTGCAAGAATAAAGGTGTAACTTAACAAAAGTTGCCTTCACAAACATTGCTCTCCCCCAGACTCTCCCTCCTGCTCATTTCCAGGCTGGCCTCTTCCCTTCAGTGTAATATTCATATGGTCATGAGTGAACACATCCCACTCCCTGAGCTGCTTTTCCCACAGACTCACAAACCAGACCACCTGCAAGACCAGTAAGTGCAGCAGCTGGCTCTGGGCATAGGGAGTAAGGGTATAGTAAGCCTGGTACTGGCTGTTCTAGCTATTTGGATGCAAACTGACTCTTATTTAGCCTAAAAGAGTCTTTGTATTGGGATCTCCTGTTCTACCAGTGAACAGTTTTAGCTAAAGGACAGCTATCATGAATGGCAGTCGCAGTCTCCCCAAAGGCCATAAGCAATAAAAGAGAGCTGATGAAAGTCTCTCCCATCTCAATTTCTCTCCCACAGTGCCAATGGAGCTTGACAGCTGAGAATTAATTTCATTTAGGTGGTTGTTTTGCAAGTTGTGAGAAATGCTGCTGGTTTACAAAGTGGATAGTAGGCTTCTTGGACATGTCTTCTATCATATAACGTGTATTAGACTCCAGTAAGTGAGCAAGCAGGCCTAACCAAACAAAGAAAAAATGCTAGAAAAATATAAAATGCTTGGAAACTACCTAGTTCTGCACACAATTACAGAGGGACAGTGTTTGTGTGGAGTGGCATCATGCTAATTTTTCCTAGCTTGATTTGTGAATTTCCTCACCAGCATTTCCTATCCTGTTTGTTTCTTAAAAGAGAGTCTATAATTTTAATCCAATTGTGCTAGGAGGTGTCAATGTGCACCCCTCTAACTGAACCTCTTATTGAAGAGGGTTTCTGCTCTTTTTCATTGCTGTACCAACTATGTGTTCTCCACAAGTTTTCATTACCCTTTGGAAGCACGAGAGCCAACAATAAAGTTGATCAGACCCTAAAATAGATGCAGCTGGAAAAAGGAGTTTAATCTAAGAAAACAGGGAGCATGTCTGAGCCAAGTTTATATAACAGTTAGTGTTGCTTTTCTTGCAAAGCAAATGTGTGTTTAGAAAAGTATGGCTGTCAGAGGAAATATTTACAGCCAAGGAGGACCTCGAAACTCCAAGCAAGGAGGCTATTTACATATCTGTGCACACAAATATACTAGATGTATGTTATGCATAAAGCCACAGTTCCAAAACTCTTCTGCTAAAAAGGCCTCCATGAAAAGCATGGGCATATTACATGCCTTTGGCCAGGTCTCCCTGCAGCTCCTGCCTGCCCAAGGCTGGTGGACATTGAGCAAGAGCTGGGTTTTAACTTAGCTCCTCTGCAGAGCAAAGAATGGTATCTTCAGTGGCACTTACCCAAGAAAAGTCTTGGGAGGCAGAGAATTTCTGAGATGCTGAGGCACAATTTCCTTCCTGTTTCCCATTTGCTTCCAAATGCTACTAATTTACTCCAGGCTTACATTAGTGTCGAACTACTTCCTTGTCAGCACTAGCTCAGATGCTCTAGGCAGTCAGTAAAGAAGAAAAGGCCATGTTGACCCCTTCCTTCCCAGTCCACCATATTTCACCTGCTCTCTGTTCACCTGCTCTCAGCAGAACACTGACCAAAGGGCATCAGTTCTTCTATACCTGACTCTTCCAAACCACCATCCAGCAGCAAGTCGGTGGAGAATGTTGTGGAAAACTTTTCCTTCACCTCAGGTGGTTGTGAAAAATCAGTGGAATATGATTTATACTATACAGTGCAACTAATTGTAGGAATTTACTGAAAGATGAGGCCTTGAAGTAAAATGCTTGCTACATGGAACACAGATCCAATTACCTAAGCTTTTCCAGAACAAACCGCAAGACAGTATTGTTAAGAGAAGACACCCAGAATATGATGAATAATAACTTTTTTAAACTGTCTTGAAGGGAAAAGTCCAGCCCATCTGCAGGAAACGGTTCGTGTAACTTGGAGAAGCCTCAGCCTCACCGAGGAGCAGTCTTGGCAAGGTTCAGAAGTTTTTCATATTGTTGTTGGCAGGCCCATGCCTACAATCGTGATACCTTCAATTGCTGAGGTACCACACTTCAGAAAGTTTTGTTATGGCTAATTAAGCAACAGGCAGAGCAAAGATTGTTTATTCTTTATTTTACAGGAGCGTTAATTGAGAAATAAGCAAGTGGGTTGAAATTACCAATTGGCTAAGCAGTTTCTCATGATCTCAGAAAATTGCAGTCTGTTCTCATTTCTCATTGACTCTGCAATTTTTTGTTTGAATCAGAGACCATAGTATCTATTCCATATAAGGAATTCAATAAATTTAAAAGGACTAATTTATTTACTTGATATATGTTTCACATTAAAGTATAAGCTTTGCAGATATCATTACCATGGAATAATTCACACCAGAATTAGGATGAACTCTTAGACCTTCTTATTTTCAAAAGACATTCAGTTGGTAAATTCACATTGCTGGTAATAACACACAAATGAAAACTGAGAATAGAGAGGAAACCTGTGTAATTACTTTATACTAGTGTCTATACAAAGTTTACATATATGTCTAGCTTCCACGCAAATAATTCCATATCACATATGAAAGTCTTGGTTGCATCAGAAAATCCTACCTCAAGTCTACAATACTATTTTGCTACAATGTTAATAATTAAGCTGTCATTAAACTGTACAAAGGCAAACACCTTTTTATAGTAGAGAAGTGGTATTATAGTAGCTGTTTAATTAAAATATATCCCATGAGGTTCATTAATTTTTCCATTTTAATATTTAGACAAGAAAAGGAGGCAGATAGAGTAAAGTGACTACATGAAAAATGCATTTGTTGTTCTTGTCATTTTCCTTCTATCCAGGACCCTCAGGCAAACTGCATTGAAGTAATTAGACCAGTCACAGACACTTAGGCCACGATATATGTTTCCAATGTATCACATCATTCAGGAACATGTTTCACTGTGATTCACACTGTATACTGCGGAAATACTCTAGGATTTCCTATACTGGTTCATTTGTGTACAGATTTGTCATTAACAGATAAACTAAGAAGCTGTAGACAACACCACATTGATGAAAATATATGACATTTCATTGTGAAGTGTTGCTGTCCCTACTAGTACATTCCAACTTAGATATGTATGATACATCTATGATAGAAAATTAAAAATCACTCGAACAGTTTTTTGGCACTGAGGCCAGCTGGCAAGGACCAAGCTGCATTTGTATTTTTAAGCTCTTTTACCTTCAAAGACAGGGTGGCTACATTCACATTGCCTACTAGGAATTACTGCTGGCCTATGTGTACTCCCAAACCATTGCAAAACTCTGCCAAAACATTGTTTGGTGGAGTCCTAAGTGGAATAGACCAAAACCACACCATGCGCTGTTTTAATAATTGAATATTGTAGATGATTGAATCCCAGTACCCAGGAACATTGCCTGGCATTGCTTAATTTACCAGTAGAAACAAAAACCTCAAGGAAAGATTCGCCTAACCTAGCTGGACATGTTTTCAGTGTAGATGCCTTCAGCTGAGCTAGTCGCACCAAGTTGTTTTCTTAGCCAAAAAATGAAGTAAATATACTTAAAGAACAATTAATTTCACATAGTTTAATTGCCTGCACATGAATCATTCCACAACCCCAGACCCAACTGTTAAAGAGGACTCAGGCAACTGTAGTTCAAATGTAGATGTCCACCACAGACCAGATGTTTTTCTTCATGGAACCCTCCAGCAAATCAAGTTTTACAGCATGGAAGTAGTACTACATTCCTTCTCAGCCTTCTCTCAGAAGCTTAGGGTTGCATTTTGTTTTGAGACGGAAATATGACAAAAGCAGAAAAGTATTTTTGTTTGTTTTGCTACTTAATTACTAATAGTTAAATCTGTCTGGAAGTTACACAAAAGCCCAGTATCCTGGATTCCCAGTCAGTCTATGCCACTAGATGAGAAAACAGATATTTCAACAGAGCAAGCCAAACCTTTCCAAAGCTGCCCACTTTCCTGAAAAAATACATCACAAGCAATTAGGAAAGAGATTAGTGCTAGGGAATACCATTAAATCAGTTTCCAACAGATAATGCAAAATCACAATGCATTCAGTTGGTTTTGATTGCTGGGAATCAACTTGATTCAATTGTTGGGAACCTGTGCTTTGACTGATCAAACTATTAAGTCTGCATTGTCAGGTGTCTTCTTGCAAGTCTCCTCAATCTTGTTCAAACAGCATGAATAGATTTTATGCATTATTTATCTTGCACTAAAGAGTGTAGTTTATGTAAACTTACAAAAAGAAATAGTGACATTTTCTTTCCCCCAAAACTTGCAAATTAAAGACAGACAAAAACAAAGTGTCTGCAAAGAGTAGGAGAATGTGGCTATAGATTTATTTGGACCAACACAGCACTAGCGGTACTTTCCTTTTTTTAAAATGTGCTGGATTACCTCTACATGTACTTTCCAGTGTGATCTGTGAGGGGATTACCCTCTCTTTCTAGAGGTACAAAGATAGATGAGTTGCTCGGTCTTGATTTCAAAAAGTGTCAAAGAAACAGCTGCTTGTAACTACATTCCTTTAAGATGTTCTAAAAAATGTAGGTTGTGTTATTCCACTCATAAGATTTTTGGAAAGATGGATCATTGAAAAACAAGACAAAAATATTATAAGCAAAAAAGATATTTTCCCACTATATAAACTCCATACTAGCTTTGCACCAACCATATAGATGGGATTAATTTCCTTTTGTATTTTTTTTTTTCTCACAGGAATGTCATAATACACTTTCTCAGTTAAGCTCATAACTATGGACAAAATCTATACGGTCAAAACCGGCTAGTGGTCTGGGGCTTTCCCTCACAGAACCATTTAAGAGTGCTAAATTTTCAGGGATCAAATCCTTAATGTCTTCTGGAAGTCAGGAATATTGCTAGCAATTACAAAAGAATTGAGAAAGTGATCACTCAGACTGGGCTGCTCCTGGCAATGCTACCTCCAGAAAAGTTGTAATTGCTTTCTAGAAAAGAGCAACCCGAGAATACTAAGGGGCAGTAAGATCTAATGGGTTATTTTCATTCTCAACTGTCTAAAAGACATGTGCAAAGTTAAGAAAGGCAGCTTCCTTACAGAGAAGATGGTGTGACAGGCATAAAATGATGGAGTATTTTGTTTCAATGGGTTTTTTTAAAACATTTTCCAAACTGGTAGAGCCAATGCCCAGCTAAGTATAACAACACCTGATGTTCACTGTACAGACTAAGAATAGCATTCATAGTTCTGAGTTAGGCGCTCACCTACATTAAACTCTGGACTTGAGAGATGCCTGTACTTTAAGTAGGAGATAGGAAGCATCAAGCCAAGTAATAGCAATATTCATCGTTTGAGATCTTGTCTCTCCCACATACGTAGAAGCATCTTTTCACAGTTGAGATAAAAACCTACATGCAACTGGGCTTCACAGCTTGAAATCTCCCACTCTTGGAGGTAAGAATGAGGTTCCCCTCATTATACATCTGTAAAGTTTATTTTTAAACACATGGGCAGAAGAACGAGTTGTGCTCAGACTTTTGCACTTACTTAGTAATTAGAGCACCACATGCGTAAAGAACTTGAAAGGAGGCTGTAGAGAGGTGGGTGTTGGTTTCTTCTCTCAAGTAACAAGTGATAAGACAAGAAGAAACAGCCTCAAGTTGCACCAGAGAAGGTTTAGATTGGATATTATAAAAAATTTCTTCCCCAAAAGAATTGTCAAACATAGGAACAGGCTGCCCAGGAAAGTGGTTAAACAACCATCCCTGGAGGCATTTAAAAGCCATGTAGACATGGTGCTTAGGGACATGGTTTAGTGGTGAACTTGACAGGGCTAGGTTAATATGATCTTAAAGGTCTTTTCTGACCCAAATAATTCTGTGATTCTGTGACATGCATGTTCCTTAAATTTACTAACCTGCTGCACCACCTGATGAATTAATGCTTTCAACTTGGTAAATTATTGTAAATCCTTGCTACAAGATCTTGCAAGTGCATAGGTTAGTTATTTCAGCAACACGAAGTGGAGACTATCTGAACACCTTGTCAAATGTGCTGCTTTGCTTGTATTTTGTCTGCAATAATTTTAATTGCTCCATAGATTTCTTAATTAACATAGCTTATCTTAATTTATTTGCTGTAATGCTAATGTCATCCCTTCTGGATGACATAAAATGCTCGCTTTGCTCTTTGTGTCACATTTATTTTGTGTTCAGTCTAAATCCTGTTGTCACTGCTGAGAGACCTCACATCTAGCTCTTCTTTCTATAAACCTCAAGTACTAGTTTTCATAAAGTTCTCCAGGCCTGCTTTTTTGAAATAAATATTCCTCATTGCTGTCGAGTCTGTGTTTGCTTTTATATTTAATTTAAACGAAATCAGATCAGGATTCAAAGCTATCTGCTATAATTAGAACTTCCATTATCTCTTTCCTATGTGCCAAAACAAAACTGATAAAAATATTACCTCCTGTTGGTTCAGTGACTAGTGAAGAAAAGTTCCAGCCCTCAAACCCAGCTATATCAGGACACTATCAATATGAAGTACAAATATTCTTCAAACTATTTACATGAAACTAAGCATCCCATAATAGCACAATTCTGGCAATATTTCTATTTCTTAAGCTATTAAGGAAACTTATATCCGTGTCTAAAACCACCCTGGAGTCGCATCAGATATCTGACAAAATGTTAGATCTAAATAAGCTTAATCTTGATTTTCTAAAACTTGGTGGTAAAAACTGCAAAAAGAGATATTCTTGAGAGGCTGGGAGATATATCCAACTTCCTTTCTTTAAAAAAAACAAAAAACCCCAACCCAACCTCTACTAGGAAAGGTAGTTATGTAGCATTTTCTGTTTCTACTTACTAGCCTGGCTCAAATCAGGATTTTAAAAGGGACTACAGAACAAAAAACAGTCAAGAAAGGTTATGTCAGCTTTTTTTGAAACCAAAGTCCTGATTCATTGGAAACACACTTTGAGTTTCGCACAGTTAAGTCAGTTCTTTTTTTGTTTAAGCTTATTTGCCCATTCCAGATGTGACAAAGACTCTGTCAGTAGTGTCATCAGGGAAAGTGGTCTCTGGCAGGTTCAGCTTTGGTGGTAAGGTTAGCGGATAGAGTTTGCTAACAAAATCGAGCTTTCGCCAACCCACACTGACCACATGTGATGAGTTTCCAGCAAAACCTTTTAGTATGATGAATCCAGACTGATGAGGGCTTTTTTCTGCCCTTGTGAAGACAGGAGGAAAACTCTTAGTGACAGGGGAATCTTGAGGACAAACTCACCAACAAGTGTGATTACAGAATTTAGAAACTTCAGAATTTAAGACATGAGAATGAAACAAATTTTTCTTTTGTATAATTTCCTGACCACATTTTTGATGTAAATTAGGCCTCTAAAGCCACGCTTAGGCTTGTTTTAAGTATCCCATCAATTTGCATATAAAATATCTTGCAAGGCTAAGGCTGTCATTAAGTCCATTGTTATTGTATTGCTACTTCCCATTATTGCAGCATTTTATCCATACAAGCCAAACACAGAACTCCATGTTTGAATACTTTAAGTGGTCAGTTGTAAAAATGCATATATACCTTTAAACCCTGTATAGGTTTTCACAACAATAGGGTTATTAACAATTTTTTAATTGGTTTTAGTGCTAGGAGACTAGCTGCACTAGAGAAATTCAGACTTCCTGATGACTATATTGAGACCTGCTCTTTCTGCTCTTCATGTGACACAAGAATCCAGTAGAATTTCTTACTGATACCAATGTGTGTGTTCAGCTAACTATTTTGTTTTCAGGCCACTCATTTTACATGCAGTTAGACGTTTCTAAGCACTTGGTCACATATAAAATTATAACCACAGCTTGAATTGGAAATATCATATGAAATTTTAATTTCTCACTCCATGAATTGGAAATATCATAGGAAATATTATATCGTATTGCTTTGTAATCAATATGATAGTCTTGAAAAACCTTTTTCCCTGCACTTATATCCTGTCTTCCAAGTAAACGTTTGCTGGGCCACCTGCATTCAGGTAGCAAAACTCCTAGAGTTGCTGACTGAGGGTTGTGGAAGGACTGTTCTCTAGCCCCAAGTCCATCCTCAGTCAGTTTGGTATTCCTGCTTAAATTCTCTGTTTGTCAAATGTCAAATTCAGAGCTTTAAATCAAGCGTTTGCTTAACCAATTTGGAAAATTGTAGTATTGTCCATGGAACTCACTCCAGATATTGACAGCAGACCTGAAGATATCCAGTTGGGTAGTTTTTTAAGCTTTTATTCTGTGAAAATAATATTGATCATCTGGCGTGTTTTTCAATTTGGATTTGCAGGCAGAAGTTTTATAGTTCATCACTTGATGGGAATGTTAATGATGAGATAAAAAATAATCCTTTTTTTTTCCAGCTGATGGAAAGAGTTGGACATTTTGTATTAATCAGTCAAGTGCCAGTGTGAGGCATAGAATAAAAATAATAAATAAGCTTCTCCAGTCATCTCTTCTTAGCCATCTCTAGCACCTGTGTGGTTCTCTTAAATGTTCATTGAGTGAGGTCAGATCACTGGCACAGTTTTTTTCTGGAGAAATACAAACATAGTTCTTATTTTTAAGCCCTAATAGCATGGACAAAGAAGAATCTAGCCACATCAGTCTTCTAATTGCTTAAAGATTTTGTTCTGAATTTGACAACATCTCTATTTTCATTTATTCAATATTATTCAGTCTTTTGAAACAAATTAAATAAGATCTATTGAAATAGGTATTTCTATTTATGAAAAAAAGGAAGCATTTTTTTCAAAATGGAAGTTTGTACACAAATTAGAAAGGGGTTTGATCAGCAATTGAGAAGATAAATGTCTGAAATAATGTTATTTGTCAGCATGTTGACATTCATTTTATGTTTGCAAAGACTAGAATTTAATCTTTAAATTACAATACAAAAAGAAATGGAAGCTCAAAAAGGAAAGAAAAGAAAATCTGTGGCCACCTAACAGATATCTTCTTCCATCCACCAATCCATAACTTTAGAAAGACCAGAGACACGGTACCCACAGATCACACACTTGTGACACTGCTCCTTACACATGCCAATTTTTTTATTTTTTTTCCTCCCCTCAAAAGTCCCACCTTATACCTTCAGGCACAAAGATCCAAAAATAAAATAAAAGTAAAAATACTGGACATTGGTAGCTTTCTAAAGAGTAGTTGTGGTGAGAACAGCAAAACAGGTTAGAATGCCAGTCTCTGACGGAATAAAAAAGTGGCGGTGAGTGCTTGTGGTTATTCTCTGCCACTAGTGGCTTGACATTACTTTTCTGGCTTTTCTGTGTTTCTGTCAGGTATCTGTGAAACATTTTCACCTGACTGACAGCTAAGGTTGCATATATTTTCAGTACAGCTTTTTTTGGTGTCATAGCACGTGCCAGATATTGCCAAAACTGCATAGGAATAGTCTTCTGTCTTTCCAAAGTTATCATTTCTAGAGATCAAGTTAATTCAGTTAAATTTGGTAGACTGTATTTTTGAGCTTCAGTTTTAGACTTTGTATTGAGTACTGTGTGAAAATACATCTTGCAGCCAAATCTGCAAATAAGCTGAAGTCATAAAGAAAATATCAGACATAGCAGTTGTGAGACACAGGAGCACTACACATAAAATGAATGCATGGTGCCCCGGCTCGGGGGGACCAGCGGTGGGGTGTTCTCAGTGGAGGGCCCACGCCGCTGAAACCTGCTTCCTTTGGCTCTTTGCCAGAGCCCCAGTTTGGCGAAATTCAGAGCGCGATGTAAGGCCTGTCTGTTCAGCGGCGCGGTTAAAATACCGTTGGATTATTCTTAGCCATAGGATATGGTTCGGGGAGTTGGGTTTTCTTTTTATTTTGTTGTTTATAAGATCCTTGATTATAAAGAGTTCTGTATTTTTCTGATGTTTAGGATTGTCACTCAAGAAGTGTGGTGCAGATGCATGATAGCGGGAGGCCAATATTAATTAATTAGATTAGCTTCATTTTCAATTAGGCATTGCACACTTGAATGAGAGTATAATAAAATAATGCTCTAAATCACAGATTCAGGACGACTATTTCCTTCTTCGTAGAGAATGCAATTTTCAATACACTTTCCCTGATTTCAAATATAGACCATTCTCTCAGGCATGTCACCTTGTATTTAGCAAATTAATCACACATTTTCCAATTTGAAATTATCTGACTTCTTGCCAAATTGGACTGAGATTACTTCCTGAGCAATAGACAGTTTAGGAGGTTTTTGTTGTTGTTATTGTTTTAAAACCTGCTGTGCTGGAGGGAAATTAAGTCTTGACTTTGATGTTCTTAGTGCCTTTACAGCTGTAGCACTAGACCATCTGTGCCTCCTCAGGTTTCCTTCAGAGAAGAGCAGTGGTATATAGCTAGTAGCCTTTGGGTACAGGATGTCTCTAGGTGAAGAGTGTGGCTGAAGAACCTCACAGCCATCACGTCCTGGCTGACAAGACATTGCCCACAAGGGCTACTGAAATTAGCTCAAAATGCCCCGTGCTAATTTATATTTCGCTTTGTTGCCTTGATCCTAAGAGCATCTAGAAGGCTAAAAGAAACATTTTCCAATTTTTCTCTCAGGGTAAGCCACTCTTTTGAATTTATTTCATGGCCATATGACAAGGCCCCAACTCTGTTACATGAATTGCTTTTGTTACTGAGAAAGGCAACTAGTGAAACCTGCTTTCCTACAGATTTGTCTTCTGTTGCATACACTGGAATATCCCTATTTCTCTCCCAAATCCTCCACTTTCTGACCTGCTAGAAAGGAAAGAGCACTGTTTCTTATGGTTGAATCATGTATGAATTGGTTAGCTCGTTAATTATGCAAATGCTACTTAGTCAGATAGTAGCTGCATCATGACTTCCAAACATCCATAAAGGAAAGACAAGAGAAGATCCCTCTATACATTCTCCTTAAATGGGACCTTAATAGGGTCTCTTTTTTCCAAACAGTTGGTTAATGATGATTAAACTCATATTTTTTTAAACATATTTTTACTCTTTAAGGGGGACTAATAATAGGCAGAAAGATGGAAGGCTATGCAGACAGTGTAATAACATACACCTAGCTTCTTTGGGAAATGAGAGGGAAAATAGTCCTAAAGCTAGACGTTCACATATTCTGGCCAAAAATATTTTGACGAAACTTATAATGGATAAAAGGTACATCAGATTAAAAAAAAAAGTGGCTATTAAAATCCTGTCTTCTGCCAAAGACAATTTCAATGGAAAATTTTAATCAAGTCTTTCTTTCTTTACATATTATATATCCATTATGTATGCATGGAAATGTAAATCCTGTATCTTACCCTGTGCATGTCTGTCAGAATCATTGCTTTTATTCATAACTGAGGCTGGGGTTTTTTTTAATGCAAGGATTCATCTACTTACAAGACCAATCTTATGCCATCCAAAATTATAGTGCTTTATCCTTAAATTTAGAAAATAGCTTCTTAAAAATTATAAACACAATAGTGTGAATTTACAATTTTTTAAAAAATGTAGATTTTAAGAAATATGTTATTATATTTCATGCTTTTTCCCCCCTAATAAATTGCATTAGTAACATGTCAGCACTTGACTTCATGTTTACAAAAATAGTAGGACATGGTGGCCATTTTAAATTAAAAGAGCAAATCTTCATAAGACCAGAAGGGATCATTAGACTTATTTATTTGGCACAACTGTAAAACAGAGTATATAATTTCAACAGGTACTTTTGACATCAAGTCCATGACTATAGGCTGAAAGCATACCTTTTAGACCTTAACTTTATTTAAGCACTTTAACCATCATAGCATCCAGAACTTCCTAAAAAGGTGTTGCAGAGGTTATTTGCTTCAGCTTCTAGTTTGCAACCATCACAAATCTTTTGCCAGTGAGGTATGTACAGACTCGATTTTTTAAATTACCCATTTCACTAGACATTTTCAAAACAGATGGTCAAGAGAAGATAATATAGGTTTTGCAAGAAAGAGTGAGAAAAATGCCAGGGTATGTGGAGCATGAGAAAGGGAGAGAATGTCAAAGGTAGTGTAGGTTAAGAGATGTGGAGATAAGGGAATCTATAGGAAGAAGGAAGAAATATATGACCATTTCAGTTACTTTCCACTCTTCTGGAGAAGAAAAACAGCAAGCCAATCTATTCCACAGGCTTTGCACCACTGATAAGTAAACACTCAAAGAAGCCCACAACATCTGAACAACTACATCACCCGGGCAACACCAGAAGTAGGTGAAGCAAATAAGAAAAGAACCATTGTTAAAAAATCAGCCTAGTTTAATCTGGAACAATAAGCACTGAAATGCTCAAATCATACTTTCTTTCCATTATATAAAGTATGGGCCACACTTAACACAATTTAAGTAGCATGTACATTCAAATATTGCAATAAGTTTGGATTTCTTGAAAATTCTATGTTAGTTCTCATGATTCCTAGCTTTAGCACCCTTGCTTTCAAAGTTCACCTGAGTACAGTTTCATCAATCAATGATTCTTCTGTTCAAAAGTGTCAGCTTTTTAAACCTAACTATTACAGGCAAATGTGTGAATTCCAAAAATAACTAGGTTGGCAGATCGTCCACTCTCTGTTTTCTGGTTTGTTGGTGCAGCTGACTGTTTGGGCGCATACCAATATGATGCCCTTGGCTGGGATGCTCTATAGCTATCTACAATGTGTGGTTATCAAGCCAGGATATCTTAGGTATGCAATCAGATTTTTTTTTTTTTTTTTGTAAAATCCTATTTCCATTTTTCTGCATTTTATTTATCATATCAATTCAAATACCATGATCTTTCAAATGTATAGATCTGAGTGTTTTTAACCATGGAAGAAAGTTTGGTTCTGGTCCACTTCTAAGACTAATATAGTATTACTGTATTTTTTTGCCTTAAATTGCTGTTATAAACTGACAGCTTTCTTTCCTATTTAACCTTACTTTTGACAAAGAAACAGAAATATGAGGAACTGGGAGGATGAAAGACAGAGAAAGTGAACTATACATTAGCTGAGTGGGAAATACTCCTCTTTCTTTGATGTCAAAGACTGATGTTCTAGGAGAAATCCACAATGAATTAACATTGTCCAAGCCCTGAAAATTGCTGTTGATTTATGAATTCTATATCCTTTTACAATCTATTCAAATTTTGCTTCTCAGTCCAGATCTGTTTCTATTATAGCTGTGAAGCACTGAGCTCCCTCTTGTGACTAGCACCTGAACATTATTCTGATTTTGGGACTACACATCCTGTATATTCCTAAGAGAAGTGAAACTGTTTCAGATATGAATTCCAGCAATCTAACTCCACTCACATTATTAATGTTGTTTTAAAAATGGGACCAGTGGCTGTCTGGAAAGAATACAGATTTAGTCTTTGTCATTTTTGGTAAATCACCTTTTGTATAGCTAGTCTTTCAGAGACCGAAGTGTGTTTCCTCAAAAATTTCCATTTCTAATGATGGATCTGTGTCTTCATGGAAATTATTTGAACATCCCTTAGTGACTGATGATGCAATAAACACAATATGGATAGCTGATAATCAAATGAAGACTAAATATAAATGTTCCGACCATAGAGTCAGGAAATATAATCCATCATATCTGACAGCAATTTCCTTTCAGAGTTTTAAGGTTGCATTTCTTTATTTACATTTAGTGATTCAGGTAAAATGGTTCATTAGCATAGGTACAGTCATTTCTATGTGATCTGTGATGCATGAGTATAGCTTATTCAGAGATGGTAGTAGGAATAATATTCATTCTTATGTAACTATGAACACAGTATGTTTGCTCTAATATATCAAGAACGATGAACTTTAATTTGATACAGATATATTGATAGAAATGTTTTGCATAGAAATGACCCTCAGTAGAAAACTAAATATGAGAAAAAGTCTGAAATTAACAAGACAAAAGGAATCCAGGTCAATACGTTCTTGTTCAGCATACTGACCTGGAACATGAGTTCTTTGAGACTCTTTCTTGATGGATGAGAAAGAATAAATAACACCCTTCTATACAAAAATCTGAGTTATGTGATCATATCTGGGAAACAAATATCTATGAATAATGTAATCTGTTGGTTTCCAATAGTTTTCCATCTGTTTGCATTTAAGCGAGAGCTATAATGGGGTAGAATTTAAACCATTTTAAATTAAAAAAGCAACAAAGGAATCATTTCAAGATAACTTGCTTAATAAAATTATTTGTAAGAACATTTATTTTTACCTCTTTCAAGTTCTAATATTAACTAATACCAAAAATTCCAGGTTGCCATTCTTAACACGCTCAGTTAATGTGCATCCCATCAGCTGTCAGTCTAAAAGTAGGATTATGCTTACAATTGCTACCACTGCAAAGGGCCCCAAATCTAGCAGTGGATATAAATCTCCCATTTTCTTGGACTATTGTAAGATCCAATTTTATTGCACCTAATGCACAGGTAGGCGCATGTTGCTTGTGACAAAGCCAATGTTTTTGCTAATCTTGTTATCCACAGATGCTGTAATATATTTTTCCAGGCAGGAAAAAAACACATACCCTGAACTCTTCAGTCTTTACTCAGACTAACCTACTGCTGAAGTGGACTGGAGCTTTGAACAGTGTAGAGTTACAGTTTAATGAATGCTGGTTCTTCTGTATAGGAGAAATTCGTATGCTTTCATACTCTCTCAGCTTCATTTCCTTCCAAGGCTCATTAATTTTTAAAAGAGCTAGCTTTCTTACCCTTGCCTCCTAGTAGGTGGTGTTGCACTAGCATAAATATAAGGGTATTTTTATTTTTAGCTGGGAGAAGAGGAAAGGAGTATGATAAAGCTCAATTGCTCCGCCAAAGAGGTTTGGCTAAGTATCCACATTAAACCTAAGGAAAATGTCAATAGATTTCATGGTGGTCACTGTGTTGCCTAAATTGGCCACAGAAGATTTCTGTTATTGTGCAGCAGGCATGTACACTTGTAATTTCACAGGACCCTAGCAATTTGTCTGGATTCAGATGCTGTGCCTGTCACAATCCAGCCACACAGTGAAGGAAGAAACGATCTTTTCCTTTTTCAGAATCCTAGGTTTATCCACTGCAACTTAGGGACTCTTTCAGCAGAGTGGAGCATGTAATAAATAATGCATTCATTCTGATGTGTTCAAGTTACTCAGTGTGGAAGTTGTTGGGTTTTTTTCAATAAAGTATTTTAAAATATACCAGAAAACTTGGCAAATTAAATGTTGGAAGATTCACCCAAAATAATAGGTAAAAATTGTTTTGCATCTGCAAAATGTTATTAAATGTTTCACAGGCTCTTTGATTCAGTGTACTTTGACAAAAGCCAGAATTCTACAAATCCAACTGGTGTTACTGATCACAAAGTTCTCATTAAATAGGTTAGTATACTAAGCTGAGTTTTGCTTGAGCAAAATTACGAAAGGATTGCAGTTTAATTTTTTTTGCTCCTTTGTGAGAATGGTGCAGTGTGTGCTTTGGTGTAATACAATACTTTGTCAACAATAATCTTTGGGTTTTTTAGATGAAGCAGACCAAATTTTGCCTGCTGCAGACCTTGTCATTTTTCTGAGCATAATTAGGCAAAAGAAGAAATTTATCAGAGGTTAGGACTCCTTGAAAGATGCCTACCAGCTCATGTAAGGTCTAACGCAAGTTGAATTCAAATTTGAATCTTCACAGCATGGATAGCTACAGCTATAGGCAGCCTCTATATTGATATATAGGGAGGAAGAGTGAGGATGAAAGCTCCTTGCCTCCCACTGCGGTCACATGTAAGTTACATGCACAAAGGCAATTCTTGTGCCACCTGAGTAACCACAAACCTTTTAAAATATTAGATACAGAACACAGTATGTCTGGGGCTTTTGAAAAAGCTGAAAAGTTTCAGTTATGGAAAACTCATGAACATGAGTTGTAAAATTTTTTCATAACACAGACCCTGAAATCCAATTGTTCATCTGATAGCTAATCCTGAAAGCACCTCTAGTCCATAATTGCTGATTTGTCACCTGGAAGGCCCCATATACTGACATTTCTACTTTTGATTTTATATGCAATATTCAAACTTCTGATACTACTTAGCTGTATGGTGGGAACTTGCTAACAAAGACGTCCAGAAGGTCATCTCTGACTGTAGCTAATGAAAGTAGAAGAGAATGAAGAGGAATTGGTTGTGTCCCTTATCCATGACCAATATCATAACACACAGATACTAGAACCTAAAATTTCTACTATCAGGGTGAAAATTACTGAAAGATGCTTGCGTGGGCCCATTTTTTCCTGCTTGCTTATGCTGCTCCATTATATATAAATTATTTAAATGCAAGTTGACTCAGAGAGAGAGAATTACTCTAGCTTTGGCACAGGTAAGGTTCTTGGATCTACTCTCTTCAATAACAAATAGCCATGGACTCAATGAAAAGCAAAATGTTTCTCACCTTGTTTAAAAGACTTTGCCTTAGGCTGAGGAGCTCGCTCTCCTCAGCCTAAGATTGGAAAATCTTCCAACTTAGTGGATGGAGTCCCCTTGGGGATCTGTGAAGGAAGAGTCACACCTAATAGAAGAGCAGGATCTGAATGTTTCAAATGACATGTGAAAGTGCTCACTGTTAGCAGAAGAAGGCAACTAACGACATCTGTGTTTTTCCTCAGAAGGTGTTACCTCTGAGGAGGTTACCTCTGAGGCTGAGGCATCTAAATCTACAGGAGGGTTCGCAGCTGTCAACCCTCACTGAAGAAGAGCATCTCCTTTGCTTAAACATGGTGACTAGATCTTTTTCATTATACTTCCTTTTGGCTAGAGTAGGCAGCTTCATGCTCTTGCTTTGTAGCTACTGGTAAGTTCATAATTAGGATCCTAACTTTCTGCATTACACATTCTCCTCAAATGAATAACAGCAGGTCAAATAAAATTGGGTATTCCAAATCTGCAGCCCTTTATGGAATTAGGGCAAACTAAAAATGGGATTTAGAGAGAGTTGGTCGATTAGCCTGAAACTGTAGCTTAGAAAGCTGTGCTTGGATTTTGTCTTTCTTTTATAAGTTCTTGTTTTGCCCTGAAGCTCCTGAAGTTTTTGCAGTTTTACTGCAGTTCAAGCAAAGAACTACTCTGGCCTACCATCCAAGCACATCACTCCCTGCTAGACCAAAGTCACATCTTTTCAGAGGGACCTTCTCCCTTCTCTTTCTGCCAGGGTTACAGAATTAGGAGCTCATACTTTTTTTTTTTTTTTAAATTTCTGGGCCATCAGTCATCACGTTTGTTTCAGAGGAGCAGGCCAGCTCCAGCAATATTCTCTTCTCCGGGCTTGACTTTCTTGACTGGGCAGCAAGGGACCAGGTTCCAGCAAGCATCCTATCATTGAGGCAGGCATGGTGCTCAGCTCTCCTGCTCCCTGGGCAAGCTCTCTTACTGCTGGGTTATTGCATAGAGAGTGGGCAGCATCAGAGGCAGTGCTTCCTCTGCCTGTATTTTAAAAAGAAACACTAAGCACTGCTTTAATTTTTCAAGGAATTGAGACCGGCAGCAACTCTCAGGAAAGGACCTAGTTTTTGGCTGGATAGAGGCAGCTGTTGGCTGCCACAGCAAAGGCATTTTAGCTCTGGAAAGGGCTAAGATAACTTGAAGTCATTGAACTTAGGCAATTCTTTCTGCAAATGCTATTTTGAAGCATCTTTATCTTCCTCCAGACTGTTTGGGAAGACTAACTGAATGAGCATGCAATTTATTTTCATTCAGGAGCCAGGCAAGATCTAGAGAGGTTCTAAAGCTCATACTCTAATGACACTGATATGGAGATAAGTGTTTAAATGCCTGTCTTTATTGAATGTACCCCTTAACCCCAAGGCATATGGGAACACAAATTCCCCCAGACCATTTTTTTTTTAATTCCTTTCCTTTCTGAAGGGGATCTGCTCTCCTAAATTGGGACTAGCTTTTGAAAATTTCATCCACAAAATGCTCATTATTGTGGAAAACTGCGCAGCCGTCGGAGAGAATTTTCAGTCGCATGAGCCAACCCAAACTGAATGTGGCAGGGTTCATTCAGAGCACTACCCCTGAGTATATTTTTCAGTAAGTAGGTAAATTAGCCGCGCACGCATGCACGGCACAACTTCCTTCCGAACATTCAGCTGTCATTAAAACCGCTGCTGTTATTTAAAAATATCTGAGCATGTAAGATGTGCAGTTTTCAAGGGCCCATAATTCAGCCAAATCAAAACCAGTTTTCACCAAACAGCTCCAAGGCTTATGGGTAGAAAAGGTTTCCTTACTGACTGCCATTGTTTCCAGCTATTTCATCCTGCTAGGTGTCCGAAAAAGAAAGTCACAAGAATTTGTATTTGTATAAGAACTTTCACTCTCTCATTCAAAAATATAGCACTGAGGATAAGCTTAGCAGGAGTAAGAAGGATTAGGCATTTATGTGGATAATGAGAACATCCATGATTACATCAGGGGGGTGAATAGGATGAAAACACTGCAGCGACCAGCCCCCTCCTGGCATTTTTTAACATTTGTTTAAAAATTTTACAGGAGAAAAACTCCTATAATGGTGTAAACAAAGGGAGAGGGTTAATCAGACATGGATTAAATTAAAGTCACCCACCTAAACACATTGATTGTGGAGATTAAAAGCACCATCACCTTTCATCTATCTTGTTTACCTCCCAAGCACCCTCTGGCTTTTGTGTGGCATTTTGGTTTCCATGGCCACTGAAGGTTCCTTCCTATAATCAAAAACGACCTCCTGTTATAAAAGACTCAGAGCCTTTGCTCAGCAGGCCATTTCCCCCTTTTATTATTCTTTTCTCTTGCCTTCAGGGAAAGCTTTGTGCGAGCAGGACAGAGCACTTGGTTGGTTGGCGGTTGACCTCAGTTGCACACAATGAGCTCTGAGTGCTACCTGAAATGTGTGACAAAGAGGGAAGGGTCACTGGCTTAGAGCATTACAAGGGCATGGGCAGGCAACTGTGATGACACTTGCCAAATGTCAGCATTCACCTAATTCAGGAGGGTCCCCGCTGATTGACAGTTCCTCGCTCTTCAGCCGCTAAAGCTGGAAAATACACAAGTTCATTAATTAATAACCCTGCTAGACTCTTAAAGACAAAAAACCTAAAAGAAAAAAGAAAAAAAAAAAGAAAAACCAGAAGAAAGAAGCTAGNCTTTTGACAATGTGAGGAAAGCCTTTAAGCATTTGATGAAGGTAAGTTGGTTAGCAGGGCTTGGAAGCCTGTTTGCAGGTTCCAAGATAATTCCTCGGGATCCAATTAAACTGTTGTATTTTACATTCATTCCATTTTTCTAATGCGTTTAGTTAAGGGGATTTCTCCCACACATAACCCCCACACACACACCCCATACTCCCAAACCAATGATTTTAAATACAGTTCTGTGTGAGTTTTTATCTGGTTTCACACTTTGATTGCTGAAGTGTGTTACCCTTTAAAAAAAAAAAAAAAAAAAAACAGCTTTGAGCACATTTT
>VXBJ01003451.1:470731-497575 GCA_013400055.1 Nycticryphes semicollaris
AAAAAAAAGCAGCTTTGAGCACATTTTTCTCTCCTTGCTACAGCAACAGAGAGATTCAATGTTGTGTATCAGGATATATCCAAGAAACAGGAGATTTGGGTTTGATTGCAGAGGTGTATATAAGAGTAATGCCTGTGGATAGTTGCTAAAGACAATACAATGCTGTTGGTTTCTTATACCAGGTACTTACTCTGTTTCTCAGATGCCAGGATACCAAAACACTGAACAAAACAGGATGTAAGAACAACAGAATTCCTATTGAGTATGTGTACTCAAACTGAGGGAAATCCATCGCTATCAGTTAGCACCGTGGAATTGTCAACAAATACCATTCAGAGATGAGTTTAGCTGTTATTCCAGTGTAAGAATTTGTATGATAAAAGAAGAAGCTAGTGTGGGAGTTCAAGATATTTGAATAAATACTATTGCTACATGTGAGCACAGCAGATTCTGGTATTGTAACCTTTATACTTCCTAGTGTGGGGAGGGAAATCTTTTCTGACATTATCTGTCATATTAGTATCTTTCTTAGACATAAGCATCAATACTCTGTCATAACAAAGAATATGTTCAGCTGTCAAACTTAAAAGAAATGAAAGCTATCTTGCAAAAAGATCTTGAAACCATGAAATGTGTCAAAAACAATGAGGTAACATTGTATTATAAGTTTTATACCAAAATACTGGTTTTTTCACTCAGTCTGAATTAGTAGCAGAGTGAATTCTAACAGAAATCCTGAGAAAATTAAGACATTTATATGCTGTATTCCATGAAGAAACATTTGAGGCTGAAGACTGTAGCTTGTCTTCATGGCTGAAACTTCTATAGTGCAAATACAAAATACCAACATGACCAGTGAAACTCTCCTGCCACTTATGACAGTGTAATCACATCTGCAGAATACTGCAATTTATCTGGAAGTAGTAGGCACTTTCACTACTCATTTGTGAAGAGTATAAATTGGTCTTGTAGCTGAAAACATTTCTCCTGACAGAGGATATTGGGAACAGAGATCACTGCCAGGAACTCCATGCTGCTGCTCGTGCAGCTTTCATCTTTGGAATGTAATGTTCAGATCTGCTTTAGATCATAAAAAAGCCATGAATTTCTCCACATCAGAATCAGGGCACAGTGTGGCATAGACAGAATTTAAAGAAGAAAGTATTTCTCTTGTTGAAGATTTCGTTACCGAAAGAGAAGGTTGGTTTTTCTGTCAGGATTGAATAACAGTAGACATAAACATGTGACAAGAATATGCAAATGGGTTAAATTTGAGTATACTGCAATGTGTATTTCTTTCCCTACTGAGCACAGAAAAAGCAAAAGGAAGTAGGACCAAAGAGGGACCCAGCTCTAACATGGCTAAAATAGCCCAGTCTTACTTTTTACATACCAAAACTCTCACTGACGTCCTTATGAGAAATATGGAGTATGTCATACTTAAAAAGGGTATAAACAGGGCTTACCATAAATAGCGTAATCACCTCAGAGCCGAGCACCTTAAATAGTACCCAATCACATTCTTTAAATGATCTCCCCAGACTAGGGATGATGCTCACCAAGGACCCAGCCAAACATCTCCTGAAAAGCTACCACTGGCATCAGTGGACTAGGAATACCCTTTAAATTCTAATCAGTTACCTACCACCAATAAACATTAGCTAAGTTACGTGTCTTGCACCTTATTTCTGGATTCTCTTGTAGTTCCATTTTTAAATATCAGGTGAGTATTTTTCATGTTAAATAAAAGCTCTCATGAACCCTTTGCTCTCAGTTATGTCCCCACAGGCAGTCACTCAGCTTCCAGTGCCTTCAAAACCAGCTAAGCTAAAGCACCTGAATGCAAACTCAGCTTTAAAACAATAATGTCGTACGCATCTGGAGGAAAGGTCATTTAGCAGATTGATTTGGTCACTGAACATTTTGCCTGCTGCCATCTTAAGACTTATACCTCTAATCAATTGCACTCGCTGCTCTGTGACCCCCTGGCAATACTGTTCCTCATTCCAGCAGTTCCTTGTCGGCCTCCAAAGCCATGAATCGTATGCACTGTGAACAAAGCTCCTGGCAATGGGCAGTAGTCTTCTCTCATCCCACCTCTGTTATCTTAAAGCCATCTCTTTAAAGGAAATACACTGCAGGTGTGTATGCTTCCCCCTCCCCTCTTTCCTTCCACTTCTCAGAAAGGTCAATAAATGGGATTAAAATTCTCTCACTGCACATCAGACTCTCACAGTGAGGGAAAAGTACACACATGCATGAGTAAGTGTGCCCACATACACTCATACCCCAATACATAGGAATACACACATGCTTGTAGAATGTACCTCTTCTCATCTGTGCATATAACAGATGTTGGTATGGGCCATACATTCTCTTTGCTGCTCCACTGAAAGCAGGATTCAGCATGTAGAACACAGTGGGATTGCCATCTTGATGCAGGCTTTTAGATGCTACAAATCAAATATGTCAAACAATAAATAACATGAAGCAGATAAGAATCTAACTTTGCCCAGTTCAAAAAGATATTCCAAGCATTCTGACTTAGCTTTCTGCAATCATTTCAATTATTTTTTTAAATATCCAACACATTAAAAGAATCAGTTATTTCAAATGAAGAACAAAAGAGGAGAAACATAAAAATATGCTGACATTTCATTTTTCTAATGAGATGCTCCTTTCTTCTCCATTGGGTAAAGCATACGTACGGAAGCATACCAAGTCTTACAGTATAAAATGAGTCCTAAATCAGAGCTACATATTTCAAATTCAGTCAACAGTTCCCCATATCAAGTTTTCCATCAACTTTTAATTTAAAGGTTTACCTCAGGGAAAACTTGCTCATTTCACTAATTCATGTAATTCTATTGAAATCAATGGGCCTATTTGTGTTAGTAAATTAGAGTCTAATTAATGATTTCATTCTAACTTTTTTTTTCCTATTCCAGGTTCAGAATATTATCAGAAATATCTTTTAAATAAATATTTCCTTTCTGACTCATGATAATGTGGTTTTAATGAAGAAATTGTATGAACAGAATTTGAGCTAGGGAATATCAGATGAAAATATTTTTGCATAACCAAGACTGCGAAAAATGTAGTTCACTTACATGTTTGGCAAACCGGAGGATTTGGTGGCAGGGCAGCCATGTTACATGTCTAAGACATGCAAGGTCTTGGCATGGTTTGAGGAATAAGCCAAGAGGCATGTGGGCAAAGATGGTGGAGGAGGCTTGAAGTCAGGCTGCTACCAATAAAACATGGCTTCCCAAGATGTCCAGTGAATCACCAACACTTTTTCCAGGGGTTCAGAAAACAGCATGAGTAGTCCCTCAAGTGGAAAAGAAGCTGTTGAGTTGTTCTTTGGGCACATAAGATTGTGACAAAGCACATGCCAGCATGGGCTTGGATGGGATTGAAGGAGTGAAAGAAGTGATTGAAATCCATGCTTGGGTGGACACAGAGGACATCCCAAGCTGAGAGAGTAAGTGAAAGGCATAGGGAGGCTCTCTTTAGTGATGAGGTCAAAGGCAAAATCTGCAGGTAACCTTGGTTTGGCAGTAAGGACTTGTTTTATATGACTGAGTGCTGATGACCTGGTCAATTAGGACAAATTACACTTCACTCTGAAAAGAAAAAGATGAAGTTCTGCTGATTCTGAGATTGGTTACAGTGGTGGATTGGTGGGTCACACAAAGTATACACACAGGTGTTTATCATAGGAAGCCACAGGGCTGAGGGGCTACAGTTCAGCTCACATGGAAACCTTGCTTATCACTCCCAGCATATAAGAAGTATAAGGGGAAGGTAAGAAAGTATCATGCATCACATCTTCCTTTCCTCAGGAAGCGGATCAATATACAACTGTCTCTCAAGAAGTTATCACCTTGATCTCATTTCTCATCAGCAAATGGGAAATGAAAGCCTGATCTGTCAACATGTGGGTAATTCTTTTCCCTTTGGAGCTTTCCTTCCAAGTCTGACATTTCTCACAGGTATTGATGGGGAGATTTAGCTTTCAAGTGTTCTTTAGTTCTGTAGCAATGGGATTTGTATATTGCATCACTCAGCATCCCTTTGAGATGGCATACAAAGAACTGGAAGTGAAAATACCTTCATTTCCTTCCAGCCATAAAGTGCAACAGAAAGATTACTGAAGAGGCTGATTATTGCTCAAGTTAGAGATTTGTCTTTTCCACAGTATTTGACCAGTTGTAAAAGATGTCACCTGCTTCCAGCTGGATTTCCACACAAGAAGTGTCAGAGCACGCTGATTGCCTTTTTCAGAGCAAGATCTCTCTTGCTGTGCTGAAATTTCCTGTCTGTCAGAGATGGCGTCTAGCCACAGAGAGCACCAGGTGTTCTTTCCTGTTGTCTTCTTATGGCAGTCTTGTTCACATGCCCAGTCCTGAAGAACTAGTCTGTAGAAGAAGCACCAGGGAGGAAAGTGGGTTGTTTACAGGGTTTTAAACCATCAAACCTAGGGTTCTGATAGTTAATCTCACCTCAAAAGGCCCAAGACATTAGAGAGTTCCCTGGTGTTTGGAGAAAAATGGCATGGATTTGGGGCAGCTTCTCAGAATTCCTTGGTCTCTAAACAGATTTTGTGCTTAAATAAAGTATATTTTAAAGATGAATTTGACAAGACAGAACAAAATTAGTTTTACTCTCTGTGCTCTAGACATGAACAGTGTTGCGATCATGTGCAACTTTGATTCTGCGTAAAGCGATAACAACAACCTGCTTGAGACTGGCATCCTAGCTGTGGGAAAAAACAGTGTATGATCTATGTGGTGAGAGAACTCAGTCCATTAATTGCTTATTCTATACAATTCAAACAAAGGCCATCCAAACTTCTATAATCCAAGCAGAGAAGAAAAATTCACTGTTATTGTCACATAATTACTTCTATGGATCTTCCAGTTCCGCTTGAGACATCAGCACTGGTGACACCAGAGTGTCTCGAAGCAGCCTCAAATGTTCTGTGATTCTGGGTAATTCTGTGAAGTAAATGGTTCTTTGTGATTTAGAAATTTATGAAAATGTCCTGTGGTAGTCTGTGCACAACTCCTCACCAATACAGCTGAATCTGGTATGACCACCTCACTCTGACCCAGAGCTGTGGTGCTCTCATATGTGCTAGCCTGGCCCAGCCTGATATGGTGATGGCTTCCATGGGTTCAGCCAGGCAACTGTTTTCTGCTTGGCTGGGTACAATGAACCTTTTCTCTACCTCTTTTCCAGCAGATATGGACAAAAGGGACCTGTTAGTCTCCTTAATCTCCTAAGGTTTGATTTCTTTTTCTAGTATTTTTTTTTCCTCACCATACAGGAAACTTGAAGATGGGAAAGAGAAGTACATCTTACTAAGCATCTCCATTTCCATTTTTAGTTTTCAATATCAGATCTTTAGTTTCAGTACTTGTACAATGTACCATGCTGGTTCAGTTTATCTGGAAGTCATAGACTCTAGTTGTACTTAATTTACTCCCCACATTGGCCAGCCAACACTGTGGGCACCCCTGCCACAAATGAACCTCACAATCAACTGCACATGTGTTTTAGCATGGGACTCTCTGCCCTTGCACATGCAGTGAAAGCAAATAATTGCAAAAAGTTACCTGGGCTGTGAGCAAGTGGGCCCAAACCATATTTTAGCTTCATTCTGAACCAGCCAGTTGTCTTCACCTCTCTCCGGTTTTCTAAGGCACTACAAGGAGTCAATTTTTGAAGGAGTGGCACCAGGGGCTGAACTCCTATTGTGCAGAAAGAACTCTTATGCCACGGGGTTATTTGTCCTATGTGTAAACCAGGCAACAAGATGAAAATCAGCTTCACAGGGCATAGAGCAATGATCTGGTTCCCTTCCAAACTCATCCGATGATTCCTTATTTACTACAAAATCTTTCTGTCCCCATACTCTTATTTTCATGGCTTTGATTCCCTAGTTTATTTGCACTTTATTATTGTACTTTAAATACACTAAATTCAAGTACAGTACAGAATTTAAACCCTTGTATTAAAATTTTTATTAAATTTTCAGAGAAATTTGTTGTAGTAAAATTAGCTCACTATCTCATAGACAAGGATCTCTGATGATGTATAAATATTAATTAACCAATTAAGTCTTTTACAAGTGTTTAAATATTATTATACTGATTTTGCAGGAAGATAATCTGAATTTGATTATACCAAAGCCAAAGAAAACTCAAAGCCCTCAGAAATGGTCATTTCTATGTCTCATTTGCAATAAGTAGCTTACAGGTGGATCTGAAATGTTGCTCTTGCAACATGTTTTAAAGCAGCACTTCATATTTTGAGAAGCTCTGGAAAAACTCCACTTGTGTCAGGGATTGATCATTCAGATTTCATTGTGAACAACCTAATAAGTGATTTTATTAGCAATATGCTTTATTGCCTTTATTAACTAGAGCCTCTAAGAACTTTCTATTCTGTGAACAGCACCTTTGATTATCTTTTCCATTATAAATCTGAGATTAAAAAGTAAAATCCATTCTAAGGAATTCTGTCTTTCTCCGGTTCCATTGTACTGAAGAGCAAAGGAAGTTCACATCCCTTCAAGTAAAGGACACTTTGCTTTTTCACGTTCCTCCAAGTAAAGGACTTGTACAAAACTGCATTTTAAAGGAAAACAGCAATCCAGTCATGTGCATCCAAAGGCAACTTCTGGCTCTAGATCTTTTCAGAGGCACCTATCTCAAGGATTCTTGTGTCTGGTCAAGAGACACAATCTCAGATGTATCTTTTTCACAGCTTTTACTTTTGGGTTGTTTAGGTGTACCTCTGCTTCAGCGTGTTATATGCTGCAAATCCCAGTCTTTGTCACTACCACTTCCTATTCAAGGACTGGGAAACAGTTTTGTAATTTACCATTGTGTGCACCACTCTCATTTAAGTAGCTAAAAGGCATTATTGCATTGAGTTACATCACTCTTGATTTCTTTCTGACTTTATGTTCCTAAGTCCTATGGATATCATTACTTAAGTGACTTTTGAAAATGCAAATTAGTCTCGAGAAACAGTTACATACTCTTGAATACTCCATCTTTGGATCATGAATCTCATGGAAGTGAAGTCAAATGTTCCTAAAAAGAGAAGGAAGGCAGGAAACATCTAACTTTATTTTTTTTTTAAGTAGTTCATCCCGATAATTCTAGAAAGTTGTTTGTACGCAGAATAATAACAAACTCGTAGATTTGTATTGCAACAGAAAATGAAATATCATGCACTGCATTTATAATTTAGGTGTCTATTTAAAAAAATCCTCATGAATCTGCAGGAAAATCCATCACCTGATAATGATGAAGACATTCCTGTGTGTCAGCATGAAAGTATGATATGTTTCCAGATACATTTTCCTTGAGTAAAAGAGAAAAATCAAACTATTTCACAGCACTGTGCCTCACTGGACCAAATTTATCTCTGTTGTAGCCTGATGATGTCAACAGTTACAGTGTGGATGAATACAGGTCGTTGTTTGTGCAGTTGGCAGAGGGTGCCTGTGTGGGAGGAGAAAAATGAGATCTTCAAACCCAGATTTGCAGAAAAAACATGAGTATGAGTTTAGACACATACTCCTATTAAAACTGCACCATAATTTTGTCACTGGAAGTTTCAGAACAAATGAGAGCCAAATGAAACAGATCGAGGGCGTTTCTCCAAGCTATTTCCTGTGCTGCTGTCAGCATTAACTGCATGACAGAGTGTGACCATGTGATGTTAGACCTGAGATGTAAAACATGGGAACTGGCTTTTCTTAGTGGTTTCCAGACCATGAATTCCATCTAAGCTAGGTGTCTGGTTTCTACCCAGAACTTACCTGGCACTAATTAAAGTTAAGCAAAAAAGAGGTCCACAGGGACCTCTTGGCTATGCTTGATTTTTGTCCCCTGGGGAGTAGATTAAGTGCCACACTAGTTATCCAGGTTTCTTCAGTATAAAGCTTCTTCTAAGTCCTAAAAAACAATTATCTGAAAAAGGATCCATGCACAATACAGAAAGCTACAGCACAAGTCATATCTTCATGTTCTGATACCCTGCAGCTTTGGCATTTGCTGCACACCTCAGCGGGTCATGTTGCCAGGGACCGGTCCCAGGTGTGCTAAAGGTTTTTGCCCCTTATGGGACACCCCACTGCTAGGCCACAGAGATAGACCTTACCACCCGCTTGACTTCCAGACCCACTGAAAATATCCAGTGTTTTTTGCTTTGGGTTTTCATTTCCCAGTCAGCAATCAATGTATTTAACTTCACAGCAGCAGCTTTGAGATGCAATGAATTTTCCCGCATGGGTACCTGCAGCGCTACAAGACGGAGTACAGCAGAACAGGTATATGACTGACACACAGTCAGACAAAAACTGTGTCTATCAAGACAACTGAAGAGGTTGCTGTGCCTCCACTCAAGATTCATTCCCCACTTTACCAGCTCCTGCAGTGCCTTGTGGAACTTTGCAGAGCAGGGATGCCTGGAAAATGAGTGAACTTCTATGGCCTAGAACTGAAAACATTCTGTGAACTGGTCTCTTTGTAAATTGGACTGGAAGAAACCATCAAGCTTGACATTTTAAAAGAAATATAGCTCTCTCTGTCAATCACCCCCAAAAATTGAGTCACTTGTATAAAACTGGTGTGAATTTTGGACCATATCTAATGCTTCATAATAGGTGTTGGCATCAGAAGTAAGTACATTGTCCTTATTGCTAGAAAGGGTGAATGAAAATGAAAAATATGCAAGTTGGAGGTGGGCCTTGAAGTACATTGGAGTATGCTGATGCATGCCAAAACTATTTCAAAAAAACTATTATTCTTCCCTTTCTGAATTTATACATGAAAAAAAAAAAAAAACAAAACCACTCCAGAAATCCCTATATATTTGTTTTACATATGCTGCAAATGAAAATTTGCAAGCTTCCGCCAAGGCAGTTTGAGATTTCAGGTAGAATGAAATTCACATTCAGAGTCCAGTGGTAAGGATTGCAAAGGAAAAAATTTCTGGTAGCCAGATTTATTTTTCATAAAGCACATATCTTCTGCCCTCACCCTGTGTAGCACATGTACTTCCTTCAGTTTGAGGGAAGCATTCCCCTCTTTCCTGCTTCCCCACTTAAGAAATAGTACACAGTAAATTTGTTTATGGCCTCCCTTTTATTAATAGTGGCAATCAGAGGAGCTTTTATGGATATGCTTTGTCCGCTTCAACTCTTGCTTTGTCTTCTGAGTTGGTGGGAACCCCTGCAGGACACTCATAAATGGACAAATTTACAATCTAGCCTGTGTAAAGTGCCCACAGCAGCATCTACATCCAAGTTGTCTTTGTGCTCGTGCACCAGCTGTGATGCCAGAGGGCACGGGGTCAGAGCAGAGGGCTTCCTCTGGCTTTCTACAAACTGGGATCAGCCAACCTTCATTTATCTACGGTTAAGGACTTGTTTTGGTTTCTCAGATCATGACTCCACAGAGCTGTTTGGATATTTTTAATTGAAAGACAAAGCACTTCCTCTTCCAAACTTGGTCCCTGCAAGGAGCATAACAAACTAATCATTCAGAATAATTAATTCTGTCAGAAAAATCTCTACAATTCTTACTAATGCTGAGTGTTTTGTAATCCTAATGAAAGGAAAAACCTGTCACTCTGATAATTTTCGATTGACCCATTTTCTTCAGTGGTTGGGGAGAGGGGAGTGTTGTTTGTTTTTATCTCTAAGGAGCATAAGCACGAAAATGATATCCATAAATCTTGCATTTCCGTCTTGTATTCCCAACTCAGCCTTCAAAGGAAACATTAGCTACTCAAAAGAGCCTAATAAGATTGTCAAATTGATCATTTGTATATGTGTAGCAGAGTGTCTTTCAGTTACCTGTGACTTTAGTTTCAAAATATTCCCAGGATAGGGAAACATTACTGCATTTGTAAATGGGGATCTAAGATGAAGAAAATAGCAGCTGGCCAAGGCCATGGAGGTAGTCCTTGCAAAGCCAAGGACTGGAATCCAAATCCTGACCGCTCTAGCCTAGAATTTGAAAGCACACCCTCCCTGTGGGTTTTAAAGTAATATAAGAAGTTTAGGACTGAGAAATCATTTCTAAAGAAAGGGGGTTTTTTTTATGAGAAACGGGAAAACAAAATATTCGTTTCCTACCTTTGCCTAATATTGTAAACACCTAACTACCAACCTCAGTGAGGAAGCTGTCTAGCAAACACAAACAAAACAAAAAAGCACTTAACAGGAGAAATGCCCTAGTTTTAGAGATTTTTTTCATATTGTCATGTTTTGAGGTCATCTATTTCTTCCATATTTGACAGCTGAAAGTTAAATGTGGCAGACAGTTGCATTTCTCATTACTGAAAGCAGAATGGTATAGGAAATTTGTTCTTCAATATGCAGCCTTTTATTTCTAGGTCACTAATTTGAATCGATCCCTGATCAATGCTGACTGAAAGGCATTCATATCCGGCAGCTGTTCTGTGGTTTGTGTTAAATGAGGGAGCGTCTTAGTTATTTCCCAGCAGTAACCCCTCTATAGCACTACCAGAATAAGCTGGCAGTATTCACAGAGAAGCCACAGACTGATTGCACATGACACTTGAAGATATCTGAAAAGTAATTAACCTATTTTTGTTCTCTTTTTTTTAAGGAGGGTATTTGTTTTTTCAAATCATTCATATATTTCATGGTGGACTTTTTAAATATTAAATGGGATAGTCTTGCTGGTTTTGTATAAACGCATTCTGCTGCATTCAACATCATGACTGAAGTTGTGATGCTACCAGCAGTGATCAGAGGCTGGTTCTTTACACAGACAATAAGGAGTGCTGAAACAACAAGCATAGGTAGCTTCTGTGAGTGGGATTCATATCCTTCAACTTCAGCCACCCACAAGTCTTATATCCAATGTCACCTGTTTGGTCTAAATAAGCTATCTAGTCTGCCACTGGACTCCAAATCTCTCAATTAAAAGATGCATCCACAGATGGTTTGTCCATGGTTATAGAATAATTCCAGCCTAATTATTCAACACGTTTTACATTCCCTCCAGTAATAACTGCAGAAACCCTCTGTCACTGTACAGAATATGCTGGCTTTATTTATAAAGATGCATCTATATCATCTAGCAGACATTATTGTTGAGAAAGACAAGTTTAATTGCTAGATTCATATTTTCTAGGCACCAGAATCCTGGTGAGTAGGTGAAGATGATGAAATACAGTGGGGTTTGTTGCTAGTTTTTTTCTAAATTTCTCCCACCACTCTGATATGACCTCCCAAAAGTTTGGCATACGGTACACAATGCACAATACTTCCACTCCCAAAATATCTCTGCTTTGAACAATGCCTTACACAAATTACTTTCTGTCTCTGGCATTCTGCTGAAGTCTAATCATTCATCCACCCACAAAAAAATTCTAGCCTTTATTACCATCCTTTCTTTCCTTTTTCCAAACAAGTTGATACCTGCTGAAGAGAAACAACACTAAAAATCATAATAACTGTCTGAGGCCACTAGTTCCCCAGCATAATGAGTTGTTGAGTTTTTATTTTAGCATTTTGATAACAATAACATGTAGCCAAATTGTCTGGTAGCATTAAAAATTGTCAGAGGAGGTGTGTAACTTGGCTGTAAAAATTCACTGAAACTTGGCATAAAGGATCATAGATCAGAAGCAAGTTTGCTTTACAAAATAGAAAATCCTTCTTTCAGATTCTTTCCATGACCTTAAACACCGCGTTTATTGTTTTCAAAGAGCCAGGTTGCAAGGTAGTAAACTATGATGTCTCTAACTCTGCCTGTGAAAAGAAAACAGAGAGAATGAGAAAAGAAACTTAAAGTGCCTTCAAGATTTCATGTAGAAACAAGTTTATTTTTAAATAACATTTAATGGAATTTCATAGGCATTTAATTCACAGCCTCAAAGTTCATTCACAATATTGCATGTGAAATACATTTCATTATACATTTTGGTTTTCCTATTTTTCTTAAAGCCACATTTTCTACAGTCTTGGGGAGTGTAAGGGGAGAGATACGGTAATTACTTAGTCTCTGTAGGTGAGGAGAGAAACTAAAACAAGGAGAAAATTTTGTTCTTCATTATATTCATATAAACATGAGTTATTTATACTTAGAGTTAATGGAGTTACTCTTGATTGAGCCTTGTGTGACTGAGAAAGTTATTACCAATAATTACTATTTGTACTACCAAAGCAAACTGGAAGCCTTAGTCAGGAATGAAGACCCCATTGCTTTAGGCATTGTGCTAAGAAGAAAAACAAAAGGAAGATTTCAGGGGTCTGAGTGCTTGCATTAGATGGAATCAGACAGCTGACAGGAGAGTTGAAGGAAGCCATGTAATAGCACCGGTCAATGGAATAGACTTTTTGAGGTCAGAAAACAAAAGCAGGTTTGCATGCATTTATGGGGATTTCCTCCCACACCTGGGTGGAAAGAAAGAGGAAAAATTGGAAATTCACCTCTGAAACTTGAAATGGAGATGATGGAAACTGATATCACAGCCCACATGGAGGTAACAGTCGGCTTTTTAGTACTGATCACAGTGTCATTTAAGTGGGAATAGGGAAAAGTTGCGCATTTTTTACAGTGGAGAAGGAGGAGATGGTGCAAAGAGACAAAGAGAGTTATGACAAACTGAGGGCAGCAGATTGGGATAACGATCTTGACAGCAGCAGTCCAAATAGATATGAAGAGACCATGGATGGCTGCATTTGTCAGGAACAAAAACACAAGGATGCTGTAGTAACGGAAGTACGTGACTGCAACACCCAAAATTAGTCTGGATAAGAATTTTAGTTGTATGGATGAGCGTAAAAGGCCCACGCTTGTGACATGGTGCAAAAAGACTTAGGAAGACATAGACATATTCTGTAAATGAGGACCCTTGGAGATATGATCTGTAGAGCATGTCACATTCTGGAGCTAAGCAGCAGGCCAGATGGTTTAGTTGTTCACTGTAATCAAAAAGAAGGACTGTGGGGCACACCGGGGACATGGATGTAATTGTTGCAGCCATGCAGGTCGTGGGCTGACCGACGAAAAAGGGAGGGAGAGAGAAGGAGACACTGCAATGGAAAAGGGAAAAAGTAACAGAGATGTAGGAGCCCCAGACAGAAGCCAGATTCTGATGTCCTGTTCACCCCAAGCAGCATTTCAGCCCCTTGCTCCTCAAGTACTACTTATGCACGCACAGAGGATGGTACCACTCGTCACGCTCACAGCACTTTTAGATGGACACAAGTGGCAAAATCTGCTCCTTGGTGCTCTGACAGATCACGAAGCATTTCATTCTCAAAAGATCTATCTTTGACACATTTTGTTTTTATTTAGGTATTTCTGGGAGTACCTGTATATCTTGAAAATTACTGCCTGGCCTAGCTTTAGACTGGTTTCTGTATCACTAGTGAGAAAACTCTGAATTAGCACATTAACCCTTATAACTCTATGGATCTGATTCAGAGCATGTCAATCTACTGAAACTCTAATAATTTAAAACATCTGATTTTAACCAATCATATCTTTACTGGACCACATTCTGTCAAGAAATGAAAAACCCCAACACATACTAAACATGCCAAATGTGCTGAGATTTAAGGTTCCATTTAGCTGAACTCATTTGGAACCTCCAATTTCAGCCAGAGCCCTACCGGTTGTAACTTTTTTCTCTCTACCTACCCAGAGATGTTTCCTCTCCTCAGACTGATTTTAAATATCTAGGGTTTGCATTTGCATATTAATGCAGATGGATTATGCATATAAAGCTATGATTTTGGCAGTCAAACATGTGTCAAACCAAAATATTTTTAAACCAGATGCTCATATACATGCACATTTTCCTGACTCAAACAGGAAGAATATTCTTTTAACATGCCTCATTGGTGTCCTTAATATACACTGATATATACACTGGTGTTCTTAATACACACTTGTTCCTAAAGAATGAAAATTCTTTCTCTGCCTCATTTATATAAAAGGGATTTTATTGATTAAAGTAATATTTATTCTAATGTTTTGGGGATTTGGGGGTTTTATTCTTTTACTGGTTTTTTTAGTTATTTCCTTAGTGAAATCTCTCCCCCNTAAATCAAGTTACTTTTTCACTCTGGACTCCATTATGGGATCACAGTGGCTATACAAACCACACGGAGTTAAGCAAACAAAGGAATTTTTTCATTTTCTCTTTCATTCAATAAAGTTCCATTTTCTGTCACCCTGCAACCTTTTGACCTGCGTCCTAATGGCACTGGTCACTCAAGGGCAAAAGTTCAGCTGTAGGTTAAGTCTGTATGTGTTTGCACCAGGCAGGGAGATGGTGGGTTCTCGCTTCCTGCCGTCTTCCCCCCCACCCCAAGCCCTCCCATCACTCCCCAAACCACCAACCTCATCCCTGCTGTGAGCTCCCCCCTCCTCCCCAGCTTCCATCCTCCCTCTGTGAAGGACGTAAGGAAGGCTGGGAGGAAGCTTTTCCCCCAGCCTTTTGTTTTTCTTGCAGCTGTCAACAAAAAAGCCACTGTCTTATTTTCTTGCTCTGAGGGTAGAAAAAGCAAGAGAGTAATATCTGGCAGGGATGCTTTGGGCTGACAGTCGGTGCTAATTTCTTGCTGCCAGTAATTTTGGTCACTGTTACAGTTTCCTCAGCATCTATGAGTTGCCTGTATTTCTGAGGGAGGTTATGGATTCATTCCTTGCTCTGGGGAGTGCTTCAGCAAATTGTCTTGGGATATTAGCTACTAGCATGAGTGGTCAACTCTCTGTCTCTGCAGTTTTCAGAACAATTTTTCAAGGCATTCTGAATGAAAATGATACCTCAGGTACACACATCTCTCTCAACACCCTTTAGTCGACTTTTCAAAGTAGCCTGGGAATGACCTACTGCTACATTTCTGCAGTCCACAAGCATTTTGCATGTCCCTGGAGACTCTTACTGCTAGATGAAGTATCCCCCTCCAATCCAGTAGCTCTGGTATGATATGCTGCTTGCTCTTTCATAAGAATATGCTACCGTCAGCCTAATAGTTCCTCCCAGATGGTTCCTCCCAGCATCCTTGGTTGCCAAACTACAGGCATCCACAAGACAGCAGGCCACCAGCCACTCAGTGAAGTCACCCATACCAACTACACCTGTTTGAATAGGTGAATTACCTAAGAGAAGCAGTGTAGGAGGAGCTTCTCCCACTGTCCTTCCTCTCTGACCAAAGGCACTGGTGAACAGGGTGTTGTTGAGTCCCTTTCTTGCTCTCTAAAGCTGTGGAGTCAGAGTAGACTGTGTGCAGGGAGGAGAAGACAGCTGTTCCTCTGCAAGAGAGACAGATCAGGTCTTGGATGTGCTTGGCACTGAATAAAGCCTCAGCCTTTCCTTAAACAAACCTTTGCCTTAAGGTTCTGACAGACTGCTGTAGCATGGGCTCTTGGCTTAAATTGTGAACTTGCAATAACACAGGACAGAGGAGGTAACTTTGCCCCAAAATGAAGGCTGGTAGCAGCGCAGGTGGTACTGCCCCCCAACATCTCTCCTATGGATGACCACGCTTCATCATTTCCAAAACATCCAGCAAATCCTGACAGCAGCAGCCGAGGTTGCAGAGGAGCTTTGTTGGAAGATGGGCAACGGGGCAGCTCACAACACTGCCAAGAGCCAATAGCTCTATCATAACAATGGACTGTTAGCATTACCCATGTTTTGTGAAGGATTAAAAGCAGAGGTGTCAGGAGTGTGGAATAATAGTTTAAAATCATGGACTAGACTATAAACTGCAGAGGGAATGTGATAGCCTCCCCTTGATCAGCCATTCCACCTCCGCCATGGTCCTACTTGACTTCCTCTAAATATGCAGGAGATAGCTACACTAGCTGAACACCTACTGATATTGTAGGTTCCCACAGCTTCAAGGTTGGAGACCTGAGTTAGGAGACCATGCCTGCAAGGATCAAGTCATAAGAGGCAACTGGGTAGACAGTAATAAAGACAGTGAGCATCTGTGTCTTGATGCAGATAGCCCACAGGTGGAAGATGAGAAAAGAGTCCCAGCCATGTAACCCTGCATCAGAGCATGGCATAACACTTGAGAGTGATCTCTTCAGAGATTTACGCTTGCTTTTTCCTAATTTCATGTCATACATACACAATGACCTGAGCTGAATGAAAAGTAAATTAGTAGCCCCCAAGTTTGTTAATTGGGCTTCTACAAAAATCTGTTGGTGCTCTAGGAGACCTTGTTACTAAAGGCCAAGCTAGAACATCACCCCTTTTAATCTCCCTGTCTTTACTTAGGTAACCTGCTGAAGGCGGCTAACCAAACAAGGGCCTCCAGGTGCATTTAATCTGAGAGGACCAAAAGAGACTCCAGATGGTCCCATAAATGGGGGAGCTGGGCTGCCTCTGCTTCTGTTGCAAGACTGTGCATAATCTGAGTTTGCCCCAGAGTACAAGGTGGTCTGTATCAAAATGCTTTTGAGCTGTAATCTCTGTATGCTGCAAACTCAATTTGGTGGAAAAATGGGCCTATGGGTAAATTTTTCCTTCCTGATTTTAAGTCTCCCAGGAAAAAAAGGCTATTGGGACTGACCTGTCTTGACCCAGCCAATCCAGTTATAAATGCAGTCTGAGCTTTAAACATGGATGCACCAGTTCCAGCAGAACCTTTCTTAGCTGAAGCTAAGCCCAAGCATAAAAGCTTGCTGTATAGGATAAACCAAACAGTGCTGTGTCTTTTAGCACACGGATAAATGTTCCATCAGCTTTAAAACCTTTCTGTCCAGTAAAGGTGGGCTTCAGACTGCTCTATTTTATTCTATTTAAAAGTGATTTGTAAGGATCTGTACACAAATCGTTAGAATACACTGAGAAGTTCCGGCAGTTGTCTGGGTATAAAATTAATTGGAACAAGCTTGAGCTGTTAGGATTAACTGAACAAACATACCAAGCATTACTTAGTCGGTGGGACTTTCAGTGGTCCCCAATAGCATTAAAGCATCCAGGTATTCTAATCTCCAGGGGTTAAAAACAAACAGTTAAAATCAACTTAGATCTGATTATCAGGCAAACCATTAATGCCCTGGTCAATGGAGATCTGGCTTGGCTGCTGGGGAAAATTGGCATAATGAAAAATAATGTACTAATTAGATTTGCATACAAACACAGAAGCCTCATTTTTCCCTAGTCCACTGCACTATTTAGAGACTGGCAGTGATCCCAAGGCTGCCTGGCCATGGGATCTCAGTGGCAGTGACACCTAGAACAGGCTGACCATGAGCACACACTACATAGCAGTTTGTCCAGAGTCTTCATGAGTCCCTGGGAGGTTCTTATTACTCATTGGATATTTTGCTCCAATTAAAAGTGTCTAAAATAGCATAAAGACAGTGTCGCAGCTGCCAGGGAGGACTGAAGTTATTTATTGCCTTCCTTAGTGAGTGTCTTGAAGGTCTTTATGGGTGTTTGAGGATAGGGATGCTGTCAGAGGATTGTTTAGGATAGACTGAGGCCAGATTGGTGCAGTCATGTCCTCTGCGATGAACTCTCCTTAGTCACTCCCAAGCTTTGTCACAGCAGCAGTTAATTAGGGGAGTCCAAACTGGGGAATGAAATAGCAGTTAAGCAAAATGGAAAATCAAAGATCCAGTGTTTGACGGGATCGTGGCCTCTCTTGTTTATAAGGGTAGTTGTACAGTCAGAGACGTTACCCAAACATCAAGAAGATACTGTTTCACCTTCTGCATTGTGCCTGTTAAGATTCAGGTGACTACAAAATTCAAACAGATTTAGTCAATCTATTTATCCAAGCTGTCAGATAGGAGAACAATGTTAAGATTTTTAATGAAAGCCAAGGTTCCTCCTTAATCACTTTACTTTGATAATGAAAGTTGTTGGAAAAAAAGCAAAGAGATGAAAACAAGACAAGAACATTAACATTGTAAGTTTATCACCTTCTAGGTGATTATGGTTATTTCTGGTTATTTCCGGTTATTTCCGGTTAAGGAAGGGTGTTTATGTGTCTTGTATAGTTCTATTTTATTTTCTTTATATATATACATATATATATAAACAGCTAAACTCAGGTTAAGTTACATCTTTACATATTGCAGTCAATTAATTGTTGATCTATTTAGTAGATGCATTAAAGAACATTAAAACATTTTCCACCAATAATAGATTTCTAATAGATTACCACAGAATTAAAATATATTATTTATAATCTATATTTCATATTACTGAAACAAACATACAAAAAAATTATTCAAGACCACAAAGTCATAATTGTTTTAAAAAACATTTTTGCATGTGAGCTTTTTAACAAGAAGGTTTTTCTATAATAGCATCTAATTTTACATTTTATAAAGAATTTAAAATAGTGAAATGGGATTAAAGATGGAAAGTCATTATTTATAAACACAATTTAAAATACATATATTTGACCCTGAATACTTATCTAGTTGCAACTTCTTTTATAATCGCATATCCTTGCATTCCAGCATCTTTTTAAAAAAGTTGTGTTTAAGTATCCGCAGACCAAGAAGCAAAACAGCTCAGAGCCACTTGGCAGAGTTTAAAGCAAGTTGGATGCAGTAGTTACCAGTAATTAATTGCACAAATGTCACTCTTGAGACTTGAGAAAATCATAGCTCACATGCTGCAAATTTCACACTGACAATCTTTTCATCTTACAGAGGAAAGCAAGGTGAAACACCAATTGTACTCTTCGGCACCGAGGAAGAGACGCTACCTTGACATCCAAAGGTAGAATTAAAATCACTGTAGAGGGCAGTAGTGAAGTGTATGGGCTACTGCCACCTCTGTCAAGGCCTCATGAGGTTCACTAGCTTGACTGGACCCTAATAGAAGCACAAAATTACAAAATTCAGTTAGAGTGTGGGTTTTTTGGTTTTGTGGCAGGTACAGCACTGAATATTCTCTAAGCTCTGACATGAAAGGCCAGCTTGCACATATGCCCTCTGAAACTGCATACCCCATGCTAATCACAATGTAAACCTGCCCTAGAACTGACCTAGAAGACCAGACATTGGCTTGAGGTCTAGGAGACCTGGCTTTCATCACTAAGGAAAATGCATCTTTAAATGATGGGAAGATTTTACTAATCAGCTATTAGCTCTCAACTAATGTGCTTTTTGGAGCGCTGTCTGACTGTACCATTGTCTCTTCCCTTTTCATTGTTAATCTGCCAGACCCAACTGAAGGGGGACGTCTCCAGGAACAGGTTGATTTATGCCAGGGAGACTTTCTGGACTGCTGAAATCAGGGAAGCAATTTGGCACTCAGCTTCTACTATTTGCAAGGAAAAATGTAAGGGGGTGTGGGGCGGGGGGAGGAGGACTGAAGAAAGCTAAGAGTTGCTAATAATGGTTTGGCAGGACTGTTAATAGCTTTTCTGCTTATTCTGATATTCCATGTTGATAGCCCAGCGGCTTGTTAATTGATTAATTATTCTTCAAAATGTTCGTCCGTTTTTGAGTGGCCTTCCGTGTTTTCAGCTATTTTCATTACCCCATCACCATTAGCTTCGAAGTACTTACTGGCAAAGTGACACACATGTGGTTAACACATGAGTATCTATGAATTGGTTTCTTTAACAGTGCCCAGGGGATAATTCTTAAAGCTGTCTGTCTACATGCTGTCTCATTTTTACTAGGAAAGGAGGGGTAGTTTGAGGAGGGACACTTGTAAATTGAATTTACTAAAGCATGTGATCCAGATTGATTGTAGTCAAGCATGCTTGCTTCAGACAAGGGTTTAGGGAGACCCTACAGTGGGAAACTATAATGTATAGTAAATGATGTTATTATGGCTCTGAAAAGGGAGGGATTCTCCAACCGCCAGCCTCAGCAACAAATCTTTTAAAAGCGGAGGTTTTATACTCCTTTCCTGTCTCTTCTGTATCACAAGGGACATGTTTAAAGTGAAGGCAGATGTAGGCCACCATCCTGGCTTCCCAGTGCTCTAGTTCAGTGGGTTTATTGGAAGATGCCAGGGCTTGTTCCTCCCCTCTGCATATGTTTTTTGCCCAAACTGAGAGAAGAGCACAGCCACTTCTGACCCTAACGTGCAGCTCAGAGTTACTGAGGTACATGACTATGGGGCACACTGCCCAGCTTACTTAGCTTTCAGTGGGGGCATGGCCCAGGTGACCCGGAGAGAGAGGACGCAACCATAGAAGAAGGACCCAACAATAAAGCCAGCCAAAGAAAGGCCCTGAAAATGGGAACAGGGGCTGCATCATATTCTGCTATTGGCAGTTTCAGATCACTGCCATCATTGGAAACAACAGTCTGAAGGACTTCTGCCTAAAGCCACCTTTTGTTAGCCGCTTTCCAGACCCCTGAAAGCCAGAACAAAGGCAGTTTGGGCCCTTGTGACTGCTTGTTTAGGCACTATAAGAAGTGAAGTCTAAGAGTCAAAGCCAATCAGTTTCAAACTTCAAGATAGATTTTTCTTCTTTCTTTCTTCAGTGATTAACCATTGGCACAAACTACCTAGGGAAGTGCTGGGTCCTTCATCACTCAAAGACTTCAAATCAAAACTGAATGTCCTTCTGGAATATACACTTTATCTAAATGCAGGCTGTGGATTTCAGCATAGGAGTTAACTGGAAGAAATTATGACATCTCTAGGTGAGGTGAGACTCGGTTATCTAAGGCCAGAAAGGAGCATTACGTAAACCAACAAGTTTTTAGGGAAGACTTCCCTCAGTAACCCCTTCATTTCTTTCCTGCTCTGATTGTTATAGTTCATCCATCTCTTAATATTAACAGCTAAACATAAAATCCTAGTATATTTTTGAGAGTGCCACAGGGGTAAACACAAAGCAGCAAGTACAAATACCAGAATTTTTCATTCAATTCAAACAATATTGAATTTCTGGAAAGGTCAAGCCCTGACTTGCCTAATGCTATTGTAAACACTAGGGACATTTTACTGTTTCTTTTAATGGTATGATCCCACTTTTAATGATCCCACTAATTTTAAGTAAAGGTATGATTTAGACCTACACCACATCTCTCTCTTTCTCTTTGGGGTTGAGGTTTTTATTCTGAGCAACTCCCAGATAGCCTTAGCTATGAAAGTAGCCCTTCTTATTTGTACCAAACAAAACTAGTTCAAGAACTCTGTCTGAGGAAAAGCTAGAAAGAGTGTAAGTATTAAAACCTCCCTGCACCATTTCCCTGTACCTGTAGCAAACAGGTAAGCCCCTCACAAGGTCAGGCAAGGTTTCCCAGGCAATTGCACAGATAACTAATTGGCAGTGCCCAGCCAAGGGATCTCTCAACATCTCCAATTTGCTGAAGATGGATATGAGACTGCATTTGCCTAATGCATCCTGGAGCTTGACAGCAATAATTCTGCATCCAAACTGTCAGAGAAGAGATGGAGCAACAGGCAAACTTCTTCCCATGCAGACGGCTGTAATAAAGACATGTCCTTATCCACTATTTGTTGAATGAGACCTAGATGATAGTAATCCTGTTGTAACAACACAAAACCAAAACTGAATACATTCATTTTATTGAGCACCGTAGATTCACTACAACAATAAAGTTGTAATACCTGTCCTCCACTGATTTTATCTTTATTGTTCACAGCTTAATTGTCCCTCTAGAACTAGGATATACAAATGTATTATTAAAATGAGACATCTGGCAGCGGCCCTAAATGCCTCTATGTCAGGAATTTACTGTGTATTATTTGTAACAGTAAATCTGTTGTGCACATCTGCAGCAGCAGAGAAAATCACATCTGACAGCAATGATACAAAACATTCACAGGAGCTTTGCAAAGGCACGAGACTGAATGAATCCAGGCTTTTACAGTCCTTTACGATCTTCACTGAACCTGATCGAGCTGAAGAAGCCCATTTTATGGCACTTTTCTCAATTTGAAATCAGCCATCATTCCTTAAAGCAGAACACCAAGAAATCTCTCAAATAAATATGCCTATAATGAAATATAATTCATAGGACTTTTTATAGACTGGAAATTGTGTAAATGTTTGTGTGCTTTGCAGATCAGGGCCTATCTGTTTTGCCTATGAGAAATAAACTTACACGCTTACATGAAGAAACAAAACCCAAAGACTCCTAAGCAATCTATGTGGCCTAGTTACTACCTCAAAACTTGCTTCCTTTAAAAGACATTTGTAAGACAAGGATTTTCTTTAAAACTACCCTGTAGCATTCTTGTCATTAAGGCAATACTAACATTTCTATATAATTTCATTTTATCCTAGGTTTAAGAAAAAGGGGAAAAAATTGCCTTGGACAGCACATTATATCACATTTAAAAACTCCTTCCATCAATTTTCTATAATGGATACACACTCTTGTTTTGTGTAGTCAATGTTCCTAAAAGTCTGTTAATATTAAAGTGATAGAATTTAACATTCAAAATTCTAATCCCCTTCTGCCCTCCCCAAATAATAATTAAAAAAAAATTAATTCCTTAATATTCCTTTTTTTTTGTATGAAGAACAAAGTTATAATATGGAAAAATAGTTTACACTTTCATTTTAAACATACAAGGTTAAATATACTTTTTTCAGGTCCAACAAGGAAAAAAAGGTACACCAGTATGAATACTTTCAGTTTATCACATTAAAATAATAGATTTAGCCTTCACAGTATACCTAATGTTTCATATTATCTGAGATACATAAGCTTTCACCGAATGAGTGACGCTGAACTCATCAAGTTACAGAAAAAGCGACTTTATAAACAAGAGCACAGATTTGCACTGTATTTTACAGTGGGGTTTCTTTTAGACATAGCCGTATTTTTCTCACAATTATACAACAAAGTAGCTATTTGGTGATTTTCCCATCTGGTAATTACTTCTCATATGTCTGTATTCATGTGTATTAATTTAAAATAGTGCTGTCAGATGAGGAAGCCAGAGCCCTGTTTTTATCTACCAGGACTGATACACTGTTTTTTCTACATTTCTAGAGCAAAGCTATACTCTGTCCTATATTCTGCTGCTTCTCAAAATCAACAATAAGTATAGACACAGAAAATACTTTTTCTATATCTGTAAGTCTGTTTTGCTCGGAAATTGTTGTTCTTTTTCTTTACAATGAAGAACCAATTCTAGTATCAAATGTTTTATTGTCTTAATGTAGCACCCCAGGGAAATAACACTATGCGTCCAAATTCTCTCTTTGCTGTCTAATCAGACCAGTAATCCCCTGTCTGGGTGACACAAATGACAAGTAAATCATGAAACACCCCTATATATTCTAGATACAAGTTTTGCAAGTCACAGGGGGAATCCTGCAATGCTTCCTCAAGCAAGAGAAGAGAGCAGAGGCTGCGTCTGCGCACAGACAGATAACTCATACCAAAACATGAAATTGTCTGATTTAGAGGAAACAAAAAAAAAAAAATAGGAAAAAAAAATAGGAAAAACCCAACAAGCTATGAAGCTGCACAAATGAGCAAAAGAGTTACACACTAAGGCAAGCACACCCACGCACTCCTGGCATGAAAGCGTGGTAGCTAGCTGCTCTGTTACAACGATGTGCCAGCCGCAGAGCAAGCATTGCTCATTTTAATTGCCAGGAGTGCCACTTCTCAACTTGCAAACATCTGAAGTATGGAAGGCTTTTAGGAACAGCAGGATCAACACCTAATGCTATGGCAGAAATATAAGATAGTAATATAGCTTGGTTACATGAAATGGAACCAGTACGAACACAGGAGAATTGGCTTTACGTGATTCTTGCAGTGTACAGATCTTATTAGCAAGATACCAATTTTAGAATTGACTAATATTTCCAAGTGGACTGTATTGCAGTAATAAGCAGCATGGTAAGATTTCATTTGCTCTACCCTGTCACGTGCACGCTCTTTTGCCAACAGAATCCAGGACTAATCACAAACATCTCTTGGTTGTTTTGGACAAAGGGTGAATGAACCCTTTTCATCACAGGGATCAACGTCAGTCCTGGTATGCTTTCTCTCTGCTTGACTCAGGATGCCAGCACCATCTCCTGTTCCTGGGATCCAGAGAAATTGTCTCCCACTCTACAACATGACACCTTGTGTAATTTGGAAAAAAGCCATCAAGAAGAGCAAGGTTATAAACCAGCAAAAGGTCAGGAAAGGAAAGCTTAAGCAGAATGTATTCCTGCAAAATGAAACCTGGCCAGCTCCCAGGAGTTAATATTTCCATCCGTGAAAAAATTGACTGCCATGAGATCCAGAAAACAGTAATTGGTCACCGCATTACTCTTGAATCACATCAGAAGGGTAGTCCTTTAAACAGTACTGTGTACCTGGATAGTGGGCCATAAGTTCAATATTGACAGAGGGAAGCTTGCCACCTACTGAATCACCACCTGAGTCACCCCGTAGCTGAACCACGTATTAAAGAGCTGGAAGCATGTGCTGCTGTACTGGAAACCAACGGTGACGATGCTACGCCGAGCTCTGAGGCAGAGGAACTTCACAGGTTGCAGGTTTTCTGTCTTGTGGTTCCTTGGCACAGGAAACACAAAGTGTACACAACAGACTATAAAATCCACTTTTAGTATAAACCACGGGGCTTGACGTGCATAAGGCTTGAAAAAATAGTTTCCATTTTCTGTAATAGTGAGAGCGTATACAGCTTCTACCTGTAAATGTAAAATACAAACTTGGATTATCTAAACATCTGCCTGCAAGCCTCTCACAGCTGCAAAACTCCTGAAGGAGCCAAAGGAAGAAGCATGGCAATGGTTAGTGCTACATTTGAACCACTGGAAAAATAATGGCTGATATTTATTAAAACCTTAGAACCATTTGAGAGGTTTGTTCCAGATCGTTGAAAATGTTAAGGTGGTGGTGAGTCTTGAGCTCGCGTCAGTTTGCTTTCTGTTGCTGCTGCTTTCCTTACTGTTGTATGAATCTGACTGCTGTTTCTTGACGATATGCTGCAGATGTTTGCAGAATGAGTTTTAGTTAACCTGGTGCCTGCTCGAAGGCTGACCTCAGATACAGCAGCAGAAGGTCGGATAAACTGCATCCAGGGTTTACTTTTCCTTCACATATGTAAAATAGCAGTGCAATATTGTTATTCAAGAATCCTAGTTCCAACACTCCACATTTCACCATTCCTTTCCTGCTTATTCCTTTTTTCAGCAACCGCCAAGTTTCCTCCATCCCAATGTACAGCGATAAAAACATTCGCACCACTGGCTTCAGAAGGATTTCTCCCTCTCTGAGCTCAGTAGCACTCTCTCTCTCTCTCTGGTATAATCGGTGAAAAACATGCTCTGCCCAGGGCAGAGCGGTGCAGAGCAGGCACTCTTGGCATGGTGAAGCTCCCGTTTCAGCTGATGGGGTTGGTCCTTGCCACCCCAGCGACACGTGTGAAACAGAGCCTGTTTGGGCCTGAGGGCTGCAGCCCCAGTTATGTAGGGTATAATGGTACTCAGTTGTGGGAGTTAAGTGTCCAGTTCAGGGGACGTGCTGCAAGGAAGGGGACAGAGGCAGCCCGTCCTTCCCTTTGGGAAGGGTGGTACGTTTCAGCCACCCCAGACCAGAGATGGTTCAGGGAACCCGACTCAAGCGTGGGCCCCAGGCCTGGCTTTTGTGAACTTGTTAGACAGGCAGGCTTTTATTTGCATGAAAATAGACTTTAGGAAGCCATTAAAATGTAACAAAAAAGTATTTAATGCCCTAGGGCGTATGGAGCTTATATCAAGCTCCTTATTAAACCTTTCTTTTCTTTTTTCTCTTTTTATTTTTTTTTTCCCTTCTCCTCCCCTCCCTTGGCATGGCTGGGCTGCACAAACAGCCCATATGGAAAACAGCGCAGCCTGGAAACACCTAGCTCTCTCTCCATCCTCTTTTGCTTTTGGCTTTTGCAGCTGCTGTTTTCTCAGTGTTGTCTTGGGGCAGTTTCCTGTTGCCATAGCTGATAGCCTGCCAGCGCCTGCCTGGGCCTTTCAAGTGTCAACACTGCGAAGTTTGCCGCGATGGCCAAACGCTTGTTAATGAGATATAGCAGCTGGGTAGGGGTGAACCACTGAGATGTATAAAGGCATGCCGCTGGTGCAGGAAGCGATGCCTTTTGAATCTTTTCAGCGCTCTGAAAGCATTCAAATCAAAGAGGGTATGTTGTATTCATTAATAAACCGAAGTTCCCATGCAACTGTGTTAAAGCCAGTAGTTTAACTTTGCAACGGACAGGTGAATTTTTCAACAGTGTTTTACGCCGGAAGACAAAGGGCAAGAAAACAAGAGTTTATGTACTGCCAAAGGCATTACTTCCCTATCTAGCAGCCAGACAGAATTGTTAAACTGAGCTAGGTATTTGCCATTTCCTGACAATAAAAGATTCTTTTTTCCTTTATTTTTTTTTATGCTTCAAAGCTCACAGCAGCCTGCTTGATCTCCGTCTCTCACACTTTTTTTAGACCCCTTTCTTAATTTTTTTGTAAACCATGATTAAAAGCTAGAATAAAAAAAAAAATAGATAACTTGTAAAAAAATAAAAAAGCCAAAGAGCCTATAGACAGGATTAATGACCAAAGCTGCTTTCATTCAACTGGAGCAGTCCATGTGATCTGTAGTCTGCATCTGTTTTGCTATAGCAGAACATAGGAGTGCCCAACAGCTGGGCAAAACAGGCAGAAAGGAAAAAAAAAAAGAAACTAGCATACAGAACAAAGTTGTAAAGGCAACATGAGCCAAAGAGCATCTTAAAGACTCTTCCAGCATTTATTTTTAATTGGGTTGGGAAATTTCTTTTCTTTTCTTTTCTTTTCTTTTCTTTTCTTTTCTTTTCTTTTCTTTTCTTTTCTTTTCTTTTCTTTTCTTTTCT
>VXBJ01003451.1:497712-525851 GCA_013400055.1 Nycticryphes semicollaris
TTTTTTTTTTTTTTTTCAGGAGAGGGGCAGCTGGGGAAAAGATTGAATGCTAGGAAAACATGTTTAAAACTGAAACAACCACAGTAATAATAGTGACAAAATTGCTTTGGAAAAGTTAAACAAAAGAAGTGTTAGAAACAGGAAAGAGCCATATGGCTCAACACGCCTGCCATTTTCTGGTTTATCTTAATTGTTTCCCTCACTTCTCTGCAAATGAATACAAGTGTCTCAGACTCATTTATATGCTTTCACTTCCCTTTCACAGTAACTTGTTCCAAGGTAATTTAAGCCAAGCCACTTAAGTGATATTTAGCTATTTGACTGTTTAGAGAGCAGCAGTTTAGCTGTATTCATCAGCCCACTGCAGCTACTGTACTTGTTTTCAGAATTTAGTTACACCAATCAGCTACCTACTAAACGGCTCTCTTTGGGGTAAACTAAGTCACACAGACCCTGACCCAGAAGTCACTCGGGTCAAGAGGAGTCATACCATTCACTTTAACAGATTTTGGTTCAGGCATATTCTTCCACTCTAAAGTTTAATACCAGTGAAATATAAAGATGGGAGGTTTTTTCTTTTTGCTTTTCCTTTCTTCCCAGAAATGTAGGCATTTAATTTATATTTTCTGTAAAATGTTTCTTATTAAGGTAGTCGTATATCACATTAGTGTAATTGAAATGACAGATGAAACCTGAATTCTCTATAATACTTCCTAAAAATATTTTTCCACCAGCGTTTGTCTCCAGTGGGGGTGAGAGAGAGAGAGAGAGTCCTGTGGCTTCAAGGATATTTATATATGTAAAAATTTCTTCCAAACAGAAGATTTCAAATCTGGCCAGCCCTACTCTGAGTCAGACAGTGATCATTTTGGCTTTGATTTTAACTGTTGTGATCCCTGTGCTGCCTACCTGGTTGCACAGATGTGACTGCAGAACACATGGAAAGAGACCGAAGGAAGCTGCATTTAGATGTCTGTGGACAGCCATAATGCAAAAAGAACCCTAAGTCAGGAAGGAAAGAGAGTCAAAACAAAACACTTCCTATTAACAATAACATCAAGTGAAACCATGGCAAGCTGTTAAGCCTTTAAATAAACATACCATGACAAGCTGAAGCATAAGCTTCAACCAGCTTGTTAGAACACAGTCCTCTACCATGACAGAAGTTAAGACGTTCTGCATGCATGAATCTTGTGCCAAGGCACAAGCCGCATCTTGGCTACTCCGGCTACTCAAAGTAAGCAGCAGATTATGGAGAAAATGCTACTAATGGAGGAAGACAGCACTTTTCTCATCTTCAGGCTGTTTTCAGCCTCAGAAAATGCTGACTTGTAGAATCAGCTCAGAAAACTCTTATTCAGACACAAGCCAGTAAATTTGCTCATTCTTACAAAAGATAATGAATGATTAATAAATGAGTCGATTCAGTGAATGTCTGGCCTGTGCTCCTGCCCATATGGCTTCAAGAAGATAATTGCAGCAAGTGGGGACACCGAAAGGAGGGACAGACATCTGTTGAGCAAGAGTGAAGATTATTTTTTAAAGGATTATAAGTACATGCTTTCTGTTTCCACCGTAGTAACACTGCAGACTAGGGAGCAGTGGACTTTCTAGGGTGCCTGGACCAGAACTCCTGTCTTCAGCAGAAGATTTAAGAGAAAGAAGTTGGAAAAGAAACCAAAGTATTCCCAAACCTGCCCAGTTTTCTGCTGATTTTCTAGTAGTCTTTTAAATGTCCATAATACTGTCTCACAGTGGCCCTGAAAAGCAAGGAAAATATTAATAGAGATAGTTGCTGATATTGTCACAGATGATTAGTTTGTGTATTGCAAAGGTAGGGAAACGTAAACTCCTCTCAGAAATGATCCTTTTAAATAGGAGAAAATATTTTTAAGGTCATCCCAAAAAAACCTTCTTGAAAGATAGCTAATGACCTTTGGAATCACTCTCATCTTCTATATGTTTTAAGTGATTACACATATACAAAACCACCATGGTGAGGGGCAGGAGGTGAGGGCAGGTAGCTTTTCTAGATCCCGAAAACACTGTCTAATCTTACTATAGCGCACCCCTGTGCTTTCTGACAGGGCTCATGACATGTCCATGAGGCTTAATTCTTAACCTTAGTTTTGCCATAAAATCTCCAAATCATGTGTTTTTTTCCATATTAAATGCAATCTGCATCTGCACTTCTGAGTATACATAGCTTATATCATAGTATCAGCATGCAGCTTGTGCTTCAAGTAACTTGTTCTTTACTTTGGAAGCATGAGGTTTTCTAAATCGCAGACAGACAGACTGTGACTGGTTCCTTCCTTGCTTATGTTAGCCCTGACCCTTTCCTCAGCTTACCCTTTCTAAACTTAACTTTACAGGTTGTTTATGATGTCTCCTCTCAGCTCTCTGGTTTATTGGATATTTCCCTTAACTTTAGATACATAACAAGACCATTGTTAAATGCAGGTCCTGAACACGAGGAAGACCATCTCCTCCCCAGCTTTGTCCTTGACACCTTAACAAAAAAGCCACACGTTCACTGTCTTTCTTCTTTCATTCCCAGAACAGTAGTTATATGTGTTATGTCCCTTTTTCAAAGACAGACCAAGCCTATAAGGATCTCCAACTCTTCCATCTTCCCAGAAGACACTCTCCTGTATCCCTACAGTTTCCTTCAGCTTACACTCCTGCAAGTCTATGGTCCTCACCTTCCCTCAAGGAATTACAGACTCTCAACACCTGCTCCTAAAAGAGGGGTTTGGGGCATTTCCTTAGGGGAACGGTGCAATTTGTTTTACATCTCCTTCTCAGAGAGAGACTGGCAATAAGCTGTGTGTATTACAGAGAGGAATGCTGGAGGGGATCCCAACATTATGTTAGATCTGCCAACCTGACAGGTTCAACAGAAACGCCTGAAGTTTCCTATCCCCATGCAGTGACCCATAGCTAATCTGCATGACAATATATTGTGTAATTGCAGGAAGCCACTGCAATATCATTCAGGAACAGGAAGCTTGGGAACTGTTTACAACCACTGCTATGGTGATGAAACCTGTCATTACCTTGTGCAGTGTTTCTTCTGAAACATGGATGTAATTGCAAAGTCTTATCACTCAGCTTTATAGGGAAGATCTGCTGAAGTAAAAGAATAACATGGGAAGAGCAAAAAAGAGACTGGGCTTGGTTGATTGCTGTCACAATTACATTACACAGGTTGAAAGACAGTTTCGGCAATGGCTTATTGTGCTTGAGAAGACAGAATTGTTTGCCATCAGTTAGGCTTCAGTTAAGTTTACTATTCCTTATCTCTTGTTTGAGGTAGTACTTCAAAGGAGTACTTGCTTCTTGTCCTTTGACTCAAGTGGGCACAGCAATGGGATACCATGTGGGAGATGCAGAACTGAGAGCATTCATGTGCTCCTAGCCCTCAGGCTAATAAGAGGAAGGCAATTCTGCCAATTATTTTCTCTGCTAATTTATATTAACTCATTAACTTATGCACAGAACTTTCAAAATACAAAATTCTACACTCATGCTGAGTATGACTAGCAAGCAAAGAAACACATCAATTTTAGACACATTTGTAGCCAAATGGGGCTTTTAGGATCCATGTTCACGTTCCAGAAGACTGAAAACAAAGAAAAGACTGTTTGGAACGGAAACCTGTGAGCTCCCAGGACAAGGGCTTAAAATCAAACACAGCTCAGTAAGTAAGGATAGTCAAGGAAAAGAAACTGCCCAGATTTCAAATACATGGGAGCTGTTAATGCACTCAGAAATTTCCAAAATGAGGCTGTTCTTGCTATGAACTAATCTTTCAAATCCACTTTTAAAATTTCTGAACTACTCTTTTTAATGAATATCTCAAGCAGGCAACCATCAGATCACCAAATGCAATAAACACAAAGAAAGCAGTAGACCAGATGTGGAAAGTCAGTACCACCTTCAGGTTTAGAAGTTAGACTGTCCACAGTAGATGACACAGTGATGTTATGTTAATACCGTCTTCTCTTGAGAGAGTAATTGGTTTAGCTGGACCCAAAGGAGGCTATGGATACTGAATACATAGTTTAAAGAGATTAAAAAGGATACTAATAACTACTAGTAGAACCAATTGAGTTACAGAGGCAGGGGTATCACCCTGAACAACCTGGAAATTGACTTGACAAATTCAACAGGAACGCACCAAGTGCTTTAATAGATCAAACTGGGGGAAAGGTATTAGTTCAAACTTTTACCAAGCTGTAAAAAAGCACTGGGGAGATACTAAGCTATATTACTTTTCTGAGACTAGGGTTTGACCTCAGTATAATTTTAGCCACATAATTTATTTGATGTAATGTTGATATATAATTGGTATTATTTGCATTACAGTAGCATCCCAATACCCAGCTTAGGGGGTGTTATGTTGTATTGTGCTCTGCAGAGCCAGACAGTAAGAGACAACTTTTGCCTCACTGAAGAATGTATAACAAGCTAAACATTCAGAGTAGAATATAGGAACCAATTAGTCAGAGACAGGTACAGACACCATAGCTGTGACTCATCTGTCTAAATTTCAAAAGCTACAAAGTACATACATATGTTTGATAGACTTTTTCTAGACTCATTTTTTAATCTGCAGAGAGAACCAGGCCCTTCCAAGGTAGAACTTACTTCATCAAAAATTACCATATAAGATAGATTAGATGGTCCACAAGAATCTGTTTTTCTTTTTTTGTCAGGAAGGCAATACAAACTCCTCCATCTGTAGGTCAGATGTGATGTCGGTACTGCTGAAGCACAGAGTGGGGTGTGATGAACCCCATGCTGTGGGCCAGGGAACAGTGAGAGCAGGCTGCATGGAGAGGGAAGGCAGCCTGGGATCTGTGGGTCACAGAAATGCCAGCAAGGCAGCAGCCTGTCGGACAAGTAATTTAGCCCCACGGCACCCGGGCAGGGCAGGTTTGGGGATGGTGATCAGCATCAACTGAGAACGCATTAATCACTCAGCCAGAACTTAAAAGCATCTCCCAAGCAAAGGAAAAGTAGCCCCTCTGAGACATGTCATCTCTATGCTGGCCCTGAGCCAGGCAGCCCAATACCCCCAGAAGGCGGATGCCCTCTGGGCACAGTCACCCTGTTGCTCAGAGCTTGCTCCAGTACCTTGTGTATCAGACCACACGGTCACTGCAAATCCAGAGATGCGAAACTATCCTTTTGTTGATAATCAAACAAAGGTAGTGATTTGGGAGCTTGTGACCTTCACTCACAAGGTCTTTGGAGCAAGTTGCCTCAGACATAGCCAAGCCACACACCTTGTGGTCAGTCCCCACTGCAACTTCTAGTCCAACATCTGCACGGGAAAAATGGGTGTACATAGCAAAAACATACATATGCTTGGGCTAGATGAGTTAAGCTCCCTTTGGTACCAGTACTGCTCTGGCATACATGCTTCTACATAGTTTGATTATTCATTCCTGTGTTCAGGGTCCTGGGAAAGTTTGCTCAGCTCGTGCTATCACCTCTTTATTGCAATGACACTGCTTTTGATGTCCAAACTACCTTTGATAATTGTACACTTGCAATACATAATGGAAACAACTTGTATAGGTGACCTTATAGCAGGTATGTGTTTTAATGGCCAGAATATTGTTACTTTGAAGGAACACTGTACGCTGCCATTAGTACTATTGCAATCTTAAGGACTCTTGTGGAGGAGGGTACTACTCATTCTAAGAAAAGGTATCTGATCTGGCACTAAATGGGTAACTGTTCAAAAAGCAAGAGCCCTCTTCTATTTAATCAAACACTTTTTTAGAGAAGAGGAAGAATTGAAGGAGCAGAAGAGAAGAAGGAGAATGAGAATATGCCTAAGAACATGTTCTAGTGGTTTCAGTCCTTGGTTTAAGTCAATGTCTCCCATGTCCTTGAAAATACCATTGGCATCCAGTCACTCAATTTTAAGTACACATCTCTCAGCTGCCTGTACAATTCACTTGTGTTTTTTTCTGATTACAAAGAGGACAAAGAAAGAGAAGGAGAGAGAGACTATATTTCAAAAGATTAGTGTACATGTTTTAATCACTCACATTTTTCATTGTTCAAGATTACACTTTTATTAAATGAGTGATTCACTTTCAAGTACATGAGAGTATTTGAAATATTTCAAGGGTACTTCTTTTAGCTTCTAACAACTAGACGTTGCTGCCACCACTGGACTATTATTCAAAAGGTACATTGAACAGGAGATATTCGCACCTTAGAAGCCATGCTGCTTCACTGACAAGCATGTAGTCAGGTGGTATAGTTAGTAACGGAATTCTCATTGTTTTGTTGTTACCATAATTAATTCACAAAACTAATTAAGGAAAACTCAAGCACCATTAGACCCAATATTCCAGTTATCCTCATGTAGCAGAATTAATAGAAGTACATAAGGCTTAAGCCATTGAGAAATATTCTTTCTTTTTCTTTCTTTTTGGAGATATTATTAGTATTAAAGGACTGTCATAATTTTAAACTTCTTGCTTGTAGATAATTGCCATTTTAACAAGACATTAAAACAAGTGAACCACAGTGTGTGGTGGGTGCACAGGTTTGCTTAAACCAAAGCAGACCTTAAGGAGATTCAACCCATTTGTAAACTGCTGCTCAGGTGAATCTGTAAGTCATCTGGCATCAAAAAGCCCTGCTCATTCAAACATAATCATTCCGATATACCACAGGAAAATGACACATTTTACAAGATGGAACAGCACAGCAGGTCATCACTATTTTCCAAAAGTATTCCTAAATATATTCTCACATATACCATAGTGAAATGTCTTATCTTTATTATTACTATTACAACTACTACAAAAATACTGTCCACCCACCCCCCCAAAAAAAAAAAGGCTACCTCAATTTTAAGTCAAGTAATTCAAATCAAATCTGTGGCCAGGCTTTCATTTTTGGGTCAAATTCTGTGTGCAGGTGGTTTTCATTTAGTTCAATATGATCCCAAAGAATGCAACAGAGGACTGAATTTGGCCTCTACCATGTAGCCTAAATATGTGATGTGGTTCTGTCTTTACACTGTATTGGAAAGAGATACTGTACCTCTTTAGTTTATGAGTCTGCTTATTATCAGTCTTGGGGAAAGAAAAGATGGTTAAATTTAGATTTCCACAGAATGTTTTGATTTAAGCAAAAGAATTCAGTGACCACCAGTTTGGAACATCTTTCTGGTGTCATAAGTAAGCAGTAAGCAGATTCAAAAAAGCTGTGCACGTACATTTAATTGATTGAAGCGGAGAACAAAGAGAATATGAGCCTTCCAGGTTTAGATGAAGTTCAGGTGGTTTCAAGCTGAAAAGAAATAGGGGACTTTTTTTTTTGTTTTGTTTTAAGAAAAATTCTGGGAACCTCCATATTTCCGAATGCTCTGAACTTCTCTAACATGCAGGAGGCAAAAACACTTGTCACACCATTTTTCTCACTCATTCGTTCTGTTGGTATGTGAAATTTCCCCTCAAAAACAATGTTCTTATTCAGCATTAACTAAATCAACTAGAGCAATGTAGTAACATTGGGCCATGGCACTTGTATAGGCCTTGATACTGCAATGCTTCAACAGGAAAATCCATAGCCTCAAAAGTAATTTCTAGTGATTTAAGTCCTACAGCAAATAAAACAAATAAATAAATAAATAATGCCATATGGGAAAGCAGCACACTAAAAAAGTACAAATGATTGGCAGTGCCATCGGCAAACTGTAGCTCTAGGAAGATTAGCACTAGAAGCCAGAGATTTCTCTCTTATTCCTGTCCGAACAGTTGGCAGTTTATGCTGTTGCCTGGCTGAATCTCTCCCTTCACACTTCTGCCCTATAGGGTTAAAAAATTCCAGCTTGCTCACACCTCTCACTTTAGGGGCTTATGCAGATGGAAAATTAATATTCCACTGTGTTTGGCCCTCTGATTACCCCTGTTGGCTAATAAGGAATTAACCTGACAAGGTTGCCTCAGAAAATTCACTGAAGAAGGAGCTCAGGCAGTGAGGAGAATACATTGCTCTCCTATAAAATAGCCAAGAATGCCATACCATAGAGTGGCCAAGTGAAATATTTTCAATAAAAAATTTATTTTCTGAGGAAAAAAAAGAACACACCATTTCAACTGGAAAACATTCTTCAATGTGAATCAAATTTGGCACATTTGGGTTGGCACAACAAATCAGGGATAACATTCAAAAATTACAGATTGGCTCTTCTAAGTCTTTCTGAACTGAACACCGATAAAGAGGGGATACATTCATGAAGAAGATTTGGAACAATTCACAAATCAGAGGAGGCATATGTCTTACTGGTTAGAATAATGTTATCCAGTATAGGAGGCCAACAATTCAAATCTTCCCTTCGCCTCATTCAGTGTGTGAGGTTAAAATCCATCCTTTGACACTCCAGAGCACATAACCAACCTAGCAAACATGTAAGCTTTTCTGTGTAAAGCTGGTCTGCTTTGCATGACAAACTGGAGCTATCAGTGCTGGAGTCAAAGAATGACCTTTCTCTTCCAACTGTCCACACGATAAACCTGTAGTCTTTTTCATCACCCAATCCATATTTATTTCAAGTAATCCAATTTCAGTAGGACAGAAAAATTAGGCCTGTCTGAAGTACCCCATTATTTAGTTATTAGAATTCAATTCCCTAGTGGAATGTTCTAACCCACATCCCAGATCTGATGAGCTGGATGCAGAATGATCTGAATGTGTGTGTCCCTCCTTCACCACCATCACTAGAATTTGGATCTAAAGAGGAGTAAACAATTTTTCTCTATGATCTGTGGGATTTTTTTGCACTTTGACTGAATGGCAGCCCAATTTCCACAGGAGCAGTGGAGTTTTCCTCTATTCAGGCATTGCTCATGCAATCACATTCCTGTCTCCCAGTTGCATTGAGCTCTGGGTTGTAGCACAAAAGGTGAGCACCTCCACGGCCTGTGCTTCCGAATGGAAGAGGACATGGCCACTCTGCACTGTGTGGCTCTCAAATAGCAAAGCATTGTAGGACAAGTTCCCCAAAAAGTTGTTCTCCAACTTTGCTGTTTCTTGCTTCTTTTCCTTTAATGAATGGAATCAAAACAGTTGTCTTGTTGCCCTACTAAGTTAGAAACTGAGAATAGTGGATTGCATCCTAATGAAAGTGATCTGCTTTGAAAGTTGCTTTTGGCTTTGGACTACACTATTATACCTCTTAAGGAGCTAAATAATTTTGTCTCTGAAGAATAAAGTTTATAATAAAGTAGGCTATATATAGCAGAGTTCTATATTTGAATGAGAAACTCTGCTCTGTGACAGAGATTATCTTTGGCTGATACTATCTGGTTTGTGTAAAATAAATCTGAGATCACAGTGTGCATACTTTAGGCTATCAAATTTCGTCTTCTGTTAGCATTAATGTCATTATCAGGTTCCTCATGCATTTGACATCAGAGCATTTAAAAAAAGGAAGCTGCATCTAAGTGTTCCTGTGTGTGGAAAAAGTAGAGAAAGAATTATTTCCTCCCCTCATATATTTATTATATCACGATTCCTCTTTCTGTCTTCTGTCTGCTTTAACTGCCAAACTGTCTGATATTTTATGTATTTTCCATTCTTCACTTTTTTTAAAAAGAAAATCTCAGCTGTTCAAAGTTACATTGTCCACTCCTCAGTCTTTATACAACCAGCTGAAATGCTACATAGAATATTTTTAGATCATGTTCAATTCAGCATTTTCAGTTTTTAAAATGTTGCTATAAACATAGGGTCTCTAAATTCACAGTTAGTTACTGAGAGTGGCATTTAATAATTTAATAAGACGAAAGGAAATCTTTGGGAATTTTTTGGTAAATTTCAGTGTAAATTCAGATGAAATCAGGTATAAAATTGGGACATGTAACCCTTTGTAAAGAAGATTTTCTGGTCTCAGATTAAAGCATGCAAGCAGAAAACACAGGTTGTAGTGCACATTCAGAGCACCTGCTCCCTGATTCTATGGGGACTTCATTGCAATAACACCTTAGCTCCCCAGTGGCAGGACAAGGGGAAATGGGCACAAGCTGCAACACAGGAAGTTCCATTGGAATATGAGGAAAAACTTCTTTATGGTGAGGGTGACAGAGCACTGCAATTGCCCTGGGAGGCTGTGGAGTCCCCTTCTCTGGAGACCTTCAAGACCTGCCTGGATGCAGTCCTAAGTAATGTGCTCTAGGCAATCCTGCTTTAGCAGGGAAGTTGGAATAGATGATCTGTAGACAACTCTGACAATTCTGTGATTCCATAAATTTCCCAAGACCTAACTCTTCACCAAACACATTTTCTTCTCCTCAGTGGTAATTCATCGATAGGATGGAGGCCTACCTTGTCTGTGTCACCTGTGGGAGGGATGTACCCAGTGTGGGGCTGTGCTGAAGCCTTCTGCCTGGCTTATGAAGCTGCCTGGGAAGCGTTGTCACCGGGGTCTCCTGTGGCTGATAGCAGGCTGAAGAAAGCAAGGCACCTGCAAAATGCAGTTAAATGTTTTGACGGCTTAAATCACCCACTCTCTGTTGAGGAAAGGGTCTTCAGCAGCTATTTCTGTACCATTGCCACCTGTGTAGGTCTGCACAATCCCAATTAACTGCATTTTGCAGGTGCCTTGCTTTCTTCAAAGAATATATATAGATCCTATTGGGAAAGTATGTGGCCAGTCTGAGGCATTTTCTTATTACTGTCCCCACCACTGAAATTATATCTATATTTATAAAACAAGCTGCTTGCAGAGATTTGGGTTGGAGCACAGTTAAATGAATGTTTAAAGAAAGACAGAGGAGATGGTAACTTCTGGCAGAGGCGACACTGAAAAACTGGGCCTGTGCTAACCTCCTAGCATATGTCAGCTGCTGAAATTTTTTAATTTCATTTTCAGTGACATTATTATAGAGCACTATAAATATCTATAGATTTGTGTAATACAGAGATTTATAGAAAAACTATGTGCATTGCCAGGAGGTGCTCAAAATTAACCCACATCTTAGTTCACAGCGTTTTTTTTCAATCCATGGTAGCATGTTAGGAGTGAAAGTACAGAAGAAAAAGCTGAGGAGATTAATTTCCACTTATTATTGAGGATAATCAGGATTCTTACAAGCCTTACACTAAAATTCAATGTGCTAAGTTTGGGTTTGGTAGTCTTCCAGTGACCCTTTCTTGAATGGAAATAAAATTTCAACAAGGAGTCAAAACTGTTATTAAAAGGGCTAAAAATACACTGTATTTTCTCGAGGCATAACCTGATGTACTTTTTTAGCATTTTAATATCAGGGATTCTAAAATTTTGTTTGTAAAAGGCAATCCTGGTGCTTCTATTTTAAGCGGAAAAGTGGTAAACATTTATGTATTATCAGACATTTCCGCTTATAGAGTGAAGAGGAACTTTAAAGTTGGTTTGATGGTCTTTCTGAGAATAAGTGTGCTGACAGAATCTCATCTCCATATCTGCACCAGAAAAAAAACTGCTGATCTTCTGAAAGAAGACTTGGAGTCTACTCTGGGAAGTCTAGTAAACTAGCAAAATATGTAAGTCCCAGAAATAACTACCCTATGATCTGAATCCTCTCTTTTCCCCTTTTCTCCTTCTTTGGTTAAATACTGCTGAAGAATATTCCAAGATCCTTATCTGGCCATTGCCAACTTGACAAACGAAGAGATGAGCTCTCACTGTCTTTCAGTAGTACATATAAAATCTATCCAGATTTTTAATCATCCTCTATAGGTACAGATACACATTGATATAAATTATTCGGTGAACTAGCTTTGTTTCCTCATGCGCTACGCATCCCTCCACGTTCCCATGAGATGCCTCCCATGTCCTGACAGCTCTTCGGTCAGGAAAACCACAGCATGTACTGTCCTGCAGCACGTGGGAAGTCAATCACAGAATGATATGGGGTTGGAAGGGACCTCTAAAGATCATCTAGTCCAATCCCCCTGCCAAAGCAAGTCCATCTAGAGCAGGTTGCTGTCATCTGCAATCCCTTCATACAATATAAAGCTGAATTATAATGGCTTTTCCCTCAGTCACAGCCCTTACTTGGGTCTCACTTGCCACTGCAGCCACCACTTTCCACAAAATATATAGAAAGTTAGGGTTTCTAGGACCTCCCACTTGTTAGTTTTGGTTGTCACATAGCAACCAGTTCCAAAGTTATTACAGAGGAGGAATGAACAAGACATATGGGCACACTCGTCACCATGTGATGGCCTAAGCATCATTCCTCTCAGAAACCAAGCTAAACTGACACACATATTTAAGTTAGGGAAAATACTAAGGGAGTTATCTCAATTTAAATATACAGATTATGAAAACTGCTGAAGGATGGCTCAAACAGAAAAGCAGGGGATTTTACGGAATTCTTTTTTTTTTTTTTTTGCCATCTCACAGTTTGAACAAGGCAGTTCTCGTGTCAGTTACATCAAAGTGTGGCATGTGCAAAGCATGGATTCAAGCAGTTCAAGATCATAATTCAAGCTAACAGTACCTTTCACGGGGAGGCTGTTGTTTCCCGCTAATGCATACCTTCCAGTTTTACTGTCTGTCTTTAAAATGTGGCTGCACCAGACTCAAACCAACCTGTGAAGTCTGAAATGATTTCCAGAACACTATCAAATGATGTGAAACAATAAACCCCATGAAACCAGTAATGTCATTAAAAAAAATCACTGTCAGGTACATCGTCATCAAACAAGTTAAAGATAGTAATGAATCCTAAGAAGGATTTTGCTCTTTGAGAATTCTGGAAAAATAGCCTAGATTTTTTATAGAAACTATATAGCTGCATGATGATCCTTATATAAATTTGTGTATGTGTGTGTTCTTGGACTAACTCTTACTGAAACAAACAAACAAAAATATCCTTTGAAAGCAAATGAAAATGTTTGTATGGGTACAGCAGCAAAGCTTCGGCCCCCGGCCTTTCTTTCAGGGGCAGGCTGAAACATTAATAATAGCTGCATTCGCAAAATTGGAGAACAGTGTTTAGATTTCCATAAAAGATACTCTAAAGAGTGGCAGAATGCCCCAAAGCGGCAGAATACCTGCTAGTCAGTAAGCTTGGGTTCCCGTCTCTCCCACTCAAGTGTCTCTGTTATGTAACAGGAGAAGGGAATGTTCCTCTCTTTTTGGCAAAGGACACTGAACCCAGCAATTTGTCTTGATGGGACTGAGCAGAGTGCATGAAACCAAGTGAGTTATTACAGCCTGCGGTTTCAGGAACTGGTTTAAAGATAGCCTCCAAATTATCAAAATTTACATAAAGAAAGACATCTGACTACGGCCATGAAATACTTCTACCAAGTTTGGAAAGCAAAACTCAAGCAATGAATGGTCTATGTCATAAATCAATTTTTTGGCTGCGTGAACAGGCGAGCGAAGAAAGAACATTGAATAAGCAAAGGTTTTAATATTCTGACAATTATAAACAGTCCTTTGTTTTTCTTTTTCTCTTACATGCACATGGGTGTGGGCCGGGGAAGCCATATATTCATAAAACATCTGGTGTTGAGCTTGTTGTTATAATCAATCAGTCTTTTTATTTTATTTTATTTTTCCAACACTGCAGAAAAAAGGCACTCGGACCTCTTAATTAAAGAACCAAAGCCTCCTCCTTCTGGATACAAAGGCAGCAGGATCTGGCTCACAGTCTATTATTTACAAAATTTGCCTTAGAGGAGAGAAGTCCTCATGGTTGGAAAGAGCAGTTTCTTGGTTTTTAATGTCTTATGGTAAAAGCCACCGAACTGATGGTAGATAGTCTCCAGAGAGATTGTTTACTCCCAGGACAGAGAATGGCAATGCTGATTCACTCTTTTTACACATTTAGAGTCATTACTCCTGATTTAGAGGGGCAATACATAGAGGGAAAATGATATTTTATCTTTTAGACTCTACACTTGCAAACATATTAATAACACAATCATACATAGCAATATAAGTATAAGCATACATGGTAGCCTATTAAACATATGTAGTAATAACACTTACACAGAAAATGCTTTCCTGGCTCCCCTCATTCACAATAAGGCATTACAGCTTCCCCAGATGATTTAAAATCAGTTAGCACTAAGTTTGAAACCTCATTCAGCAACTAAAATCACCCCATTTGGTCAAGGGATCTTTTTGTACCTTTGAGAAAGAAGGGACACATTTGCAAAAGCATTTTTCATCCCACCATCCCTGCAGAAGACAATGAAATTATTGGTTTCAGGACCTTTGGAAATCTGGCTCCATTTCCAAGAATTTGGTTAGTGATACTGATTTTATCTGAACTCTTAAATGTGTCTGTATTGGTATTCATGCCAAGAGGGGACCCACATCCTCGCTGTCCTTTCATCATCAGATCTTTGGAGCCTGAGAAATGAATAAATATTGAGAATAAAATCAGCTACAGCTCCGTCAATACAGTAGTTGTTTCATGTGTATGTGCATGGTTATGGGCCTGGGAAACTCGGGGCTGAGGGACAGGTACAAGACTCACCTACAGACTGACCACTACAAGACTGACCTGAACCTCTTTGTGGCACCAGAAGTAACCTGGTAGGAGACACTTAGGCATCTCACATGCCATCAGATACCCATGTTGATCCATGGTAACTGATTCCTGTCCTAGTTCTCCACTGACAGGAGGAGAAGCTTAGCTCTCTACCATACATTGCAGATACTTGTATTTAGATACCCAAAATTAGGTGTCTGAATCTGAGGGTGAACTCCAGTCAGCCAGCACGATTTCAGTGCTCTCTGGACTTCACTGACCAGTTTCAGTGACTTGGAGCTCAGCTCTGTCAGGGACTAAGTGAACTGCACAGCGAAGTCAGTCTATGAATTATAGCTGCGTAAAGGTGATTTGCAAACTTTTAAACTTTTTTGCATTAGTGTAAATAGGACGTAGCACACACTTTAACATGTTAAATAAAACTTTAAGAAGCCAAAATGCCTTTCAGTTCTTTCATCTCTCTTTGAAAGTTTCCCCACCACCAACAAGGTTTGTCTCTCATAAACATATTAAAACACCGCAAGTAAAGGCATAAGATAACCCACTGATGAAATGACTAGCCACATAAGCGTCCTCGCTTTGCAGGAAACCTCATCATGACTTTGCCTTGCTTACACATTAATGAAAAAATCTTGTGTTTTGTAAATAAGCTCTGCAAAGTCTGGTGGAAAAGTGCTTTCTTCCTTGTTTCATCAATAAAGTTACTATGTGACTTTTAAAAAATTCCACTGCACTAGGAAAACTTCTGTTTCCTTTTATGTCCAGATTTAGCAAGTTTTTCAAAGCCCTTCTTATTAAGAAAAGTTGTGGCTGGAAACATGGATAAGTAGCTACAACGATTCCAGAAGCTATAAATATTCAGGTTATGATATTCAAGAAATTATCCTCTCTGAGGTGGGCTTTATTGTCTCCTAGGGCCCACCTGCAGCTAGGTAAGGGCCTCCCAAAGTGAAGTGGATGGCCCTAAATGATCATAGGTGGTTTTTAAAAAATAAACACAAAATTAGTTTCACACCTACTTAGACAGTTTAGAATTTTAATGTGCAAAGTCTGCCAGGGCTTTGCAGTGAAATAAGGCCATGCATTCAAGCTCCCTAAAGCCAATCAGAAAGCCCGGCTGAGTACTACCCATTTCGCAATTAGGACTCACTGCTCAGTTCTAGAGCACATTATTAATGAACAAACTGCTACTTTGACCGCATTTTAACATTTACAATCTCACGAAAGCTAACTATGTTTAAAAAGGAACTGTTCTAGCCTCAAAAACACTGAGAAGGATTGAAATCTGTTTCACGTCACTGTCTGCTGGCACGCTAGCATGTAGCAGCCTTTTCCAAATTTTTTTTAACATGTCCCGTCCCCCACCCCACCACCCCACCTCCCCCAATTTTTGCTGAGAGGCTCCCTCTCTATGTGTATTTCGATACATATATAGTTTGTTTTGTGACTTCTGGAGGTCTGGTAGCCCTGGCACAGGTCAAAATCTTTATATCTGGGGTCACTGGCCACTTGACAGCTCAGTCCTGTCTCCTCCGAGGTGCCCCGTCTGGCCACCCACCTTCACCCAACACCAGCAGACAGGCAGCCCGAGCCCTGCCCCTTGTGCTGCACGTGCAGCCCATCCAGCATGTCCTGCATTTGTCTTGGATTTCTTCCACATCTGCCAGACAGCTCTTACGCACATTACCGATTTGGAAAAGCTCTAGGTATGACTGAGCTTTACTCAAACCAGTCACCGGCTTTAAGGGAGGGATGGATAAAGTTATGTTTCACTGGTTTATATCAGCATTTCTTCATGTCGTTCGACACTGGGCAGTGCTAGTTCTTGCTGGAGCTCCCGAATTCTGAGGGGTTTAACTCTGCCCCCTCTATTCCACCTTCGAGGGAGAGTGACAAGGCAGCCTCAGGCTGTACAGTTTCCTATACTGCCTGTAGATCCTAAATAGGGATCAGCCTCCACAGTGTCTAGCACTGTTTGGATTTGTATGAAGGAACATTTATTCACCCTGCAACAGCCTTGCCAATTAACACTGCACTGTTTCAGTTTCTTTTTTTTTCCATTTGCTTACAGTCCCAAATGATAGCATAATAGATAGATAATTCTGTCACTGGTTTTATGAGTGCATTTTGTATTAATGGGTTTCAGTCCCATGAAGTTCCTGCCCAGCGCCACATACAAACAATACTACATTATGAATGCCCTCATAATTAGATTCCGTAAAGGACTATGGTGCCCAAAGTGCACCTACAATTAAATCCAGACTCTCTGTTAGGCTTAACCTACTTTTGCCGGTGCAGGATAGGTGTCTCTGGAGGACTCCACCACAGCCAACACATTATTCATACAGAGAAATCATTTAGGAAATAATAGTTATTCTTATATTGCCAGATGTCTTGCTCCCATCCCACCTCCCAATTATCTGATGTCCCTAGTCTAATTCGTAAGCAATGATCAGCTTTCTGGCTTTCTTTTGAAACAAAGCAACTGATTCTCTGTGACACCGGACTTGTGAGCCACCCTGGGGAGACACAATTTGGGAATCACTCCTGTCAGCTGGTATGGCTGCCCATGGCTGCTGTCCCAGTGCCACACAGCTACATCCCTGGCTACAGCAACATAGCTATTTTTCATCAGCTGGAATGCATTTTTCTGTGTTGACAGAGCCACCGAGGACAAGGGTCTCTCTGAAACGTTTCCTCTCTTTGTTCCTTATCTGATTCCAGCTACTTGGAGTGCAGGAGCCAGGATTGTTTCCAGATTTGGCTTTGCTGAGTTGATGATGATGACAATAGACCCACTTTTATATAATAGCCTATATCCAGGTCTAGGGTTGCTAATTTAAGCACCCAGCTCTACAGCATGTGTGTCTACACCTGACGTGTATCACCATAAGTGAGCAATGCAGTCCTGATAAATGATGCAGCACGTTTTCCTCTGCTCCTAGTGAAGAGGCATATGTGTCCATGAAGAGCTTCAGAAGACAAACCAAGCACCCTAAGCATATATCTGTGCAGACTGAACCAAGAACCAATGTAAATGCTGTGTGCCTCCATCCCAGCTGAAATCCAAGTCACCTCCGCTCCTGAGAACATGACCTGCATACAGAAAGACGGGTGCTTTTGCACAGCAATGTAATTGTTAGAACATATGCAACATCAAGATTCTAGTAAAGATGACATTTGTAAAACCCTCACCTATTTCATCATAATGACCCATCCACAAAGACTAGTTTTCAATGGCAGAGAGTAAAGTGTTATCTGCAAACACACCATTATAGTTTCTGTAAGAGTAAAACAGCATTAACACTGGAAAGGAAATGTGAAATTGCTTCAGAACCCATGATTTTAGTTACAGTCAGTGGAATGGGGAAGAGGACAGAAAAGGAAATATAAATACAAAAGGAGTATAAATAGCATTCCCTCTTAGGACAGTACTATTTATCTTACTCTGGCTATAAAGTTGCTTTATTTTCTTAACTTCCTGCTTTGGAAAACAGCCATGAAATTAAAAGAAAATGCGGTTTTATAATTCAAGGATGATTTTCTTTAATTTATAAAACTGGAGAATCCAAAGCAATGATTAACTTAAAAAGCAAGCTGGGAAAGATTTAGCTGATTATAAATTTAAAAAAAAAATAAAAAGAGGAAGAAGGAATTCCTTTCTAAATAAAAATAATTTAAATTCATGGGGACTATTAGGAACAGTTCCCCTTTCTCATACATTCATTTTTGGCCTGTTTTTGCCTTTCTCACGTTCATCACTAGAGTTGTCATTGTGGTAAATAATACTGAAACTAATGTCTACTCATAATGTAAAGTGCTACTCATTTTCAATAAGGGTATCATAATTCCCTAAATGGCTATACAGAAAAAGAAGAGAAGAAAAAAATTATTTTCAAGAAGGCACGTAAATCTGTGATTAATAAGTGTATGATATAGTTGCCTAAACATATATGGCCCTCTTGTAACTGTAGGGACCCCAAGATAGCCCAGGGGGTTCCTGGCTTCCACACCAGAAACAAATCCCCCATAGGCTCTGTGCTGTGTTTCCCAGCACTGAGTGGACATGTTTAGTACCTTAGGGCATCTCAAATGGCTCTAAATGCCTTTGTTTGCGAAACTGGACCTCTCCCAGAGAGCCATCAGTCCACATCCTTATTTTTAAAAACACTTCCTAACTTCTTCCTTGAAACCCAGTACTTTATTTGTACATCGGGTCCATTCAACACACAGTAATCTCATGTTGCTTTACCCCAGGCAGTGGCTGTGTCTGTGCTGCTAAATCAAAAGTCATTTGGCACCAGCTGGCTTGGGCCCTCTTGATAAGATATGTCTTGAAGACAGCTAGTTGGAAAGGTCCAAAACAGAACCAAGGAGCTGTCTGTTGACCAAGGTGGATGATCACAGGCTTGCACACAACTTCACTTACTAACCTCTTCCCTTTTGCAGGGTATGCACATGCACACACACACACACAAATACACACTCTTATGTACACATACACACACACACACGTGTATAAAACATACCCAAAACCCAAAGACACTAAAACTTGCATGAAATTTCATGAAGACCTGCTGTGGTCCTGGGCTGTGATGTCTCCATATCAAGATGTTTGACTACCACGATAGTGAAATTCCAAAAGCTGTTTGATCCACAGAACACTTGCCTCTCCCAGAGATGAAATGCTACTGTCAGCTGGTATGTTTTGGGTCACCATTGTCCATGTCAACAGCTTGGGAGCCAGCCTGCTCTGCTGCAGGACAGGGTAGTGGTTCACTGGAGACCTGCCTGGCCTATGAGACCCTTGGTCTGCACATAGAATCATAGAATGATTTAGGTTGGAAGGGACCTTAGAGATCATCTAGTTCCAACCCCTCTGCCATGGGCAGGGACACCTCCCACTAGACTAAGTTGCTCAAAGCCCCAAGACCTCACCTGGGGAAGACATCCCCAAAGGCATGCTACAGCTGAAATCCTGATCTGCCTCCGCTCTCTGAGTACCAGGGATGCACAAGTGAGGAGCAGTGCTGCATGAAGCTCTTTCTGTAGTTAGTGGAGGAATGCAGAAAACCCCAAAAACCTGTTCAGCCTACCTGAGCTTTAAATTGCCTGGCTGTAGAAGACTGTATTGACAGTATGAAATGAGGAGGCTCCAACCTTAAGGCTTGCTGAATGTGCATGGTTGTTTACCTAAGTCAAGTACCAAGTACAGAAATTATGTTTATGCCAATACAGTTCTATTTATGGCACTTCTATCTATCTTGCAATCATGAATGGGCCTAATGAAAATGAGGATGAGCTCCAGCATATTGAGGAAAGTAGGTTATGATGTTCTCTTTCTAAAACTACAGAAAATTTTCAGTGTTAAACAAGAGGTACTTAAAGGTTTGGGTCAGTGTTTTGGCCCAGACTGGTGCAATTCATGATTGCTCTACCTCCTGGCACTGCATCCTATCACTTTATAACCAGCACAGTACATGCTCATTCCTTTTATATTCCTGCAATGTTTTTTACATTTGTTTTCTTCTGTGAGATCAGTGGAAATTTGAAGGACTCTGCATTAGTTTTATGACAGGTATGAACACCACCTTGACCTCCTGTGGTGGATTGACCATGGCTGACTGCCAGACACCCATCCACCCACTCTCTCACTCCCCTCGCTCGACAGACAGGCACCTTCAGATGCATGTTCAATACATCTTAAAGTATGTATGGATATCTGGACTAGTCATCCCTTCAACAGGCTTGTCCCTACCTCCCTACTGGCTATGGAGGTAAATGAGATAAGATATTATTTCCTTCTTTCTCTTTCCTGGAGGTGGTTGTTTGTTTACTCTAAAACAACATGTTTCTCTGTTGTTGTTTCAGAGAGTAAATGCTTTCCTACACAGAAGTGAAAGAGCAGTTGCAATGGCAGTAATTCCTCACTGCTGGGAACAAAGGGAGACAGATGTCACCTTCACAGCCTGTCAGTAGCCACCACATTGAGTTCTCCAAGGTTTTCAGCCAGTCCTCTCAGTGATGTTAGCTTGAAGCTGTGGATGTTAACATAGAAGCAATTTACAAGGCAGCACCTTCAAAGTCAACTTTCAAATGTTACAGGTTGCTGAAATTACAGAATGCACAGAGATTAACGAGTGTAATCCCACACAAATTCCTCCTAGAATAATTAAAACCACAAGCAGTCTTTAAAGAATAATGAAGATGTAATGCAGTATCTAAGAGTTTGGTTGGTTGTCATAACTGGAACTGCTACGCCTTTGTTGAATCCATGTGGGCATGCCTGGGACTGCCATTCAACCCAAGTGTGTGTGTGTGGAGTCTGTTGAAGGTACAGGGGTGTCCTGTACATCTAGAATCAGCTACAGGACTGTGGACATGCATAAGACCTGAAATTTATTTGCAAAGGAAATAACTTTCTTGCACTGAAAAACACACACCCAAAGTTTAAGCAGTGCCTTTGTGACTTTTACCTTGCTATACAATTCCAGTTTGTGAGTTAACTTCTTCTGCAGAGTTTGCAGACTCCTTCAATGGCAGTGCTGTTCCCAGTGAAGCACACAGCAAGTAGTTAATCATTAATTCTTCATGGTTCATATTTGCTGTCTGCCTTACTGCATATAGCTTGATATAGTTCCTTCCAATAGACTTAATGCTGTCATTAGGAGTCACATGCTGGATCTTTATCTGAACTATTATCACAGTCCAGACATAGCATTACAGCCTCCCTTTGTAAGCCGAAGTTATGGAGTTCAGCAAGGCTTAAAACTTAATAAATACTATGGTTTTTATGGTAATGGAACAGCTGCAGTGGCAGACTGACACACACACACAAACCCTGACTGAGCCTGCCTAGTTGCTGTAAACAGGTGCACCTAGAGGTTAAAGCTCTTATTTTTTTCATACATGACACTAATTTCATTGTCAAAGTCTAGCTTGACAGTTGTGTGTGTGTGTTAGGATAATGTAAAGGAATCCAGACACATGTGGTGAATGAAACTCCTGGCTCTTGCAAAGGGGGTGAATTTTTAAATTGAAATTGCAGTTATCATTGTACTAATAAAACAGCTGGTCACTTGCGAAAAAAAAAACCGAAACCAAAAAACCCAAAACCCCCCTTTTGTTATTACAGGAAATTATAAGCTATATGATGTGGAAAGACTGCACTTAAAATAATAAAAATCACCACAAAATTGTGTGAACTACAATAAGTAGTGTTCATTCTAGGTGCATTGTAGGAAGCCATAAGCCTTTATTTTAGAATCTCAGAAATAGTCTGGGAAAAGTTTCATTCGTGCTTTGAAGAACTAGATTCTCGCTGTGTTAAAGTGCACAAGCATTTGAAAACTTCAGCCCAAGTCCCTTAGATCAGATCACTAGGCCTGTGGCTAAACTGTTCAACCACACTAGAAACATTTTCTTCCTCCCCACTGCACCTTAATCTGCTTATTTCTTGGAAGAGAATCTCTAAGATCAGGATCAACAATAAATAATTACATTTGGCGTTCCCATTTGTTAACACCTTCCATAGGGGATGCAACGTATTTAACTTACAATGGATGTGTCATCTCTCATGCAAGTGTTTTCTTCCTTCCAGCCACTTTTACAGATTCTGCTTAACAGGGTGTGATGCCACAAAAAGGGCAAGCAAAATCTAAATATGTGATTGTGAAACCACCAAAAAACTCTTTGCATCAGTAACAACACTTTTTAGAGTGTTTTTTTACCCCTCTACTCTGTTCTCGTGAGACCTCACCTGGAGTGCTGTGGCCAGCTTTGGAGTCTTCAGTGCAGGAAAGACATAGACCTGTTGGAACAGGTCCAGCGGCTGGCCATGAAGATGATCAGAGAGCTGGAGCACCACTCCTACGAGATAGGCTGAGAGACTAAGGTTAGATACTAGAAAGAAATGTGAGGGTGTTGAGACACTGGAACAGGTTGCCCAGAGAAGTTGTGGAAGCCCCATCCCTGGGAGTGTTTATGGCCAGGCTGGATGGGCCTTTGAGCAACCTGCTCCAGTGGGAGGTGTCCCTGCCCATGGCAGGGGGGTTGGAACTCGATGATCTTTAAGGTTCCTTTCAATTCTAACAATTCTAACAATTCTATGATTCTATGATTCTATGAAAGGCTAATAAGCTCAGCTGAGAAGCAAATGATAGGAGCCCGGCTGGAGTCCTGTGTTAGTATAGCTATAAAATGCTTCCCATAACCCAGCAAGATTATCCAGAGTGGCTTCCAGTATCTCTGCATGACACTGAACTGTGCCATACACTCATACCCTCACCCCATGGCTTTTAAATAGGCAGATTTCCCTTGTTTCGGATAATAAAGGGTTTTTCCTCCTCCCTGTGGAAAATCCCATAGAATATAGCAGAGATGATGCCAATAAAGATGTAGAGAAGTGTTGTGTAGAAATTAATTTAGAATTATATCCTTTCTGAAAGTCTGTAAACCACCCAATAAAATTTAACACAGGATTTCAACTCTGCTTTAGAAATTGATGAGTTGATTGAAAAGTGAATATTATCTTTAAATTCCATATGATTTTCCTCTGATGAATGGAAATGGTGTAGAAATTGTCATGTCTTTTTAGGATTCATATTCTCCTAGCTAGACACTGAACCCAGAGTTTCCAAAGACAGTTTTTGTCACCCCTCTTACAGAGTATTTCTTGGCTTTAAAATTGGCGGCTGTGACCTGAGCACTTAAGGAGATGTCACAATCAGGCTTGCTCTGCTTGATATCTGGAAAAGTCATCTTTGCTTGCCTTCAAGAAATTAGACTTTCCAGGCAATTTCCTTATAGCGAGACAAGCTATGGACTTGTAAAGTCTCAAAATTGATTTAGAGATATTTCTAAAAGAATGCTCTTAATAATCTTCAACCAGAGTAGTTTTGCATGAAGCCTGCTGGAGGGTGGCCAACTGGGCTTGAACTTCCTTGTGTTTAAGTCCAAAAAGTTCCATGCTTTTTTCAGAAACTAGTCTATCAAACAGTGGTCTGCTGTCAGATTTGATAAAAGTTAGTTACCACATGCGCTCAGTGTATGATCCAAAACAGGAAGCACAGCATCCGATGAAGTAGATGACAAAGTGCCAGCAGCGGATATCTGGAATATGCATTCCTCAAAAAGAAAAGATATTTTACCATTGGGCAATAGTTCACAGAAATCAGCTACAATTGTCTCCTTTCACTTGGTGCTCCGCAATTCAATTGAATTGTTCTGAGAGCCTGCTCCATACCCCTTGAAATTACTGAAGAAAATTATAGTGATTAATCTCTTCTTCTGCCAGTTTGCCAATGAATGAAGAACATAATTTCCCTTTAACACTTCTTCAGTGTGCACTGCAGATTTACAAATTCAGCATAGGCTGTAATTTACGTTTATTTCAGAAAAAAATTTAACTCATGTATGCTTATTTATCAATCTTTAAATGTTTTAACCTTCCCCATAACCCCTGTCTCACAAGGCAAGATTACAATTTTTGTGGTGTCTTCCAAGATTGGCAGGGCCCAACAGTTTCCAACGTTTCTCCGATATCTTAAATGTCTTAAGCTCAGTCCATTGCTCTCTCCTCTTTAGGGACTAACGCTTTGATTAACATCACACAGGTGTGCTCTGGAAACACTTGGCCCTCCTGTGATTCTCTTTCATCAGTGTTCTAAAAGATTCGTCTGGTACTTTCCATTCCTGGTGCTGACAAAAGAATCTACATAAATATATTAGTATGTATACATTATACCTATTTTTTGTTTATACAAGATTACTACTTAGATATAACAGGAATAAAAGCCCCAGACATGCAAATGACAAGGAAAGTGAGGGGTCCAGTTGTGTTTTTTATAGACACCAAAAGCCAGCTTTGGCTCTTTTGCCTCTTTTTGGCAGGGTCCACACACACCTGGATTGGCCAGAATGCATGTATTTCTAGTGCTTGCCATTCTATTTATTGTTTGTTGGTTTTGGCTTGTCTTTTTTTTCGTTTTGTTTTGTTTTTTATTTATTTATTTAATATAAAGGGCCTGAATTTGCCTACATTCAATTCCTTCTTTTATGTTACCAGTGGTTTTCCCTTCAATATTCTCTTGTCTCAATTTTGTGTTTCAGTAAGTATCAATCATTGGTATTGTCTGTTATTTCCAGTACTTCATTTATTTTGTTCTACTTTTCCCTGATTCTTTTACAGTCCTTCTTTAGATCTTTTGTGTCCAAGCCACTGTATACAGACAACTATGACAATGTAGCACTAATAAGAATATAACGTCTAAATAGGTCTCTTTCCCAGAAATAACTCTATTTCTTTTGGCTGTTCTATGGCATGACAAATTCAGCTCTACTGGTGCCACCTAAAGTGAAGGGTTACTATATTTGCTTTCACTGAAGCCAACATAAACCAGAAGTAAATTAGAACCGTTAGCCACGCTAATGAAATTGGCAACACTCGCCGACAGTAGCAACGGGAAAGGCAAGTGCAATATATGATGATGCATGTGCCCCGGCTCCTTCAGAGATCAAGATGTGACTCACAGATCCTGGAGTCACTGGACTGGCTGCAATATAGCCCAGTCCGGGGAAAAACAAACTCCTCACCTAAAGAGAGATTATGTTGCACATTAAGATTTAGTTTTGAGACAGGCTTTTACAAATTGTTTTATTATTTTTCCTCAGTTCCTGTGGGAAGACTGGCTGGCTGCAAGATAAAGAAAAGAATAGTAAGAACATTTAAATTAATTACCCAGAATTACCAGAAATGTTCCCATCAATCTCCAGACTCTGGGTTTTCATCCCTGTTTAAGAAGTCGACCAGACCCTGCTCAGAGGTTCAGCTAACAGCTCTAAATGATTACCCCAGAAGCATTTGAAATAAATGGAACAGCTGTCTGTACCGCCTCAGCTATAAGAGGCTGAGTGAAGAAACACAAATAATGGAGTATTTTCTCGGGCTATAGTAGGAGGCAATTGGGAGCTTTCCCCTTTCAGTCTGCTGCTTCCCCCTGGAGCTTAGAGACCAGCTGTTCTAAGGAGCTTCTGGGCCTGAATGGCTGGAAGGTGGATTTCCTTCTGAAACAAAACCAAAAGGCATGGAGGATGCCAGCACTCCAGAGTAAGGGAAGGCTGGCTATTGTTGTTGCTTCAATTGTTTGAAGGTTGTTTTTTTTCCTTCAAATAGAAGGGTGATTTCAGCCAAATATTATGGACTTGCTTAGGGCTTGTGATATTTTTTTGTGATTTGTCCTCATGCTTGCATTTTTTGTGTCTATTTTTAAAAAGGTCAGTGGAATAGCTTTTCTTCTAATAGACAAGGAGTAAGGAACACACCCCGAAAAGGGGTTTCCCCCTGACTCTTATTTACACTAAGCTGTTTTGTGTCATTGGACTCATGTGACAATGCCTAGGCCAGTGCAAACACCGTTTTTTGGGGGGGCACAAATATATCACTATACAGCAGTTGGTTCTGCAGCCTGATGCAGATATGCATTTTTTCATTATTACAAATGAAATGAAACCTTCACATTTATAAGAAGAAATGTTTGGGTTATTTCTGGGCTGGGAGGAAGGATTACAGAAGAAAACTTTCTATCACAGTTCTTCACTTCCAGCTTTCTGGTGAGTGCTGGGACAGAGCCAGCACGATACAGCAAAGCCTCTGCTGTAAATACAACAAGCGGCAAACTGTGACCCCTCTCTGCTCCCGTCTACACTGAGTAAGGTGCAATTTGGTTACAGCTGACATCCATAGAGGCACCTCTGGGAGACAGAGTGACTCCAAGGAGGTTCATGGCTATGTGGCTTATGCAGTTCATTATGAATTTTCAAGGGAGATATTCCATATTCTGGATGAGGAAGAAGAAATGGCTATATTGTTTTAACAAAAATAACTTTTGGTTTTCCAATAAAAAAAAAATCTATCTCAAAATATGCAAGACTGTTTCATTAAAAAATAAAATTCATTTTTAAAGCATATTAAAAGCGTTAACACAGTGCCTGCTGCCAGAAAAGCCCCACTGCAGCGCTGTTGAAGGAAGGAGGACAGCATCGTTATTTATGAGTGTCTGCACTCTCTCAGCCTTTCATGAAACCCTAATTTTATCTGGCAGCTCTTAAGAATCTCTGAGAAACCGGGTCCTTTGTTACCACTGCATCCATCTAACTTCTGCACCTAAAAAGACATGGACGCTTTTTCATAAATAAAGAAGTTCAAACTTTCTGACATTAATGTCACACTACTGTTTTAGGCCCTAAACCTTCAATCTCCTCTCTCTGGGCAAGCAGCAACAAGGACCCCCTTTTTGCTCAACGTCCAAATCTAGCTTTTACAAGAATTTTGCTGAGAACAGGATCAGGCCTCAGTCATCTGTTTTCATTGGGGGAAAAACAAGACAAAACAAAACAAACAAAACCCCTTTATTACTCTTTGACAGGAGCAGAGTTAAGCCCGAGGGGGCTATTTTTCTCCCATTAACTTTTTCTAACCTCATCCCTTCCTCATTTTCTTTCTCAGATTTACTCCCAAACAGTTCATGCATACGTGTGCGTGTGCCTGTGTGTCTATCTGTGTGTATGTGTGTGTACGTGCACATTTATCCTTGTAATGAAAAGGAATCTATCTGTTTAGATAATTTGCTGTTGTTTGCAACATGATACAGCTAGTCCTTTTGACTTCAGCGTGAATAAACAGCCTGATCTTGTAAAATAGGCCTTTTCTCTCCCGAAAGCTTGTTCCAAGATTGTGGAACCCAGGCTAGCAGAGAACATCTGCAACAGTTAGTGGAAACCCTAAGAATTCTTGTGAATAAATAGACTGGAAACTAAGTTGGAAATTTCTCAGTGAGATATAAATTTTAAAAAATGAAATCCAGTTGAAGTACCCAGTTTCCCTGGGAGAATACAAGTCTAGCCAACCCAAGTCTAAATACATGTGGTAGTGATCACTGTATGCGGTTTCCAGTTTATCATCAAAAACAAAATTATCGTCATTCAGATTTAGCTTCTAATAAAGAAATGTTACGGTCTTTATCATAAGTTTGATTACAAGCCTCCTTTATAATGAAGATGTCAGAAAAAGAGGAAAAAATGCATTTTTTAAAACTTCCTCTGTGTTTTTTTCCCTATTGCCAAATATAACCAGAATCCTAGACAAATATTAACTGTATCAGTAAAGGCCACCAGTGACAAACAACACAGATCAGGTAGATTTTAAGGGCTGTAATTCAAGTTTTATGTCAATCTGCTTTTCAAAATATTCATGGTGGTAACTCTTTGCAGATCAGACTTGGTAAAAAACTCTTTTCAAAGGCTGAGATCCGTAAACTATTTTGACTTTCACTTTTCTTAGACGTGCCTTCTTCATTTCAGTTGCATGCTCACTCTCCCAGTTATTAAGTTAACACAGTCCCCTAGAGATTGCCTTTAGGTTTGGGGTGGTGGTTTTTTTTTTTTTTGTCTTGTTTTTTGATGCTTACCACTGGCACAGTGCTATAAAGAAAAATGTTTGGGTTATATAGATTATAAGCTAATAGATAGAAGTTACCAGCTTCGTGGGAAATACTTCACTCTTATGAAGAAAAAAAAAAAAAAAGAAAAAAAAAAAAAAAGAAAAAAACA
>VXBJ01003451.1:525856-545282 GCA_013400055.1 Nycticryphes semicollaris
AAAAAAAGAAAAAAGGCAATATTGTTTGGCTTGATTTAGTAGAGCTTTGGTGCGTAGAAGAAATCATTTGCAGCTGGCCTACCCGTGCACATGCTCTGGGGGTGAGGAACACATGCGTGTTATCAATCCATGATTTGTGCTGCAGCTCGGTACCACTAAACGTGCTGGACAGCGACATCACTGTCTACCCAGCGTCTGAGGGGATAACGTTAATGGCAGCAGATATCAAGCTGTCGGGAAGAAAGCAAAAGCTAGACTGTGGTTGGATTAACATTTGATTGCCTAAACAGTACAGCTTTGAAAGCATGGGAAAATTTGCCTACTGAGCAAGCTGGATTTTTTTTTTTTTATTAAAAGGAAAAAAAAAACCAAACAAAAAAAAAAAAAGCTTCCCAAGCTCCAAACCCCNATGTCAATCTGCTTTTCAAAATATTCATGGTGGTAACTCTTTGCAGATCAGACTTGGTAAAAAACTCTTTTCAAAGGCTGAGATCCGTAAACTATTTTGACTTTCACTTTTCTTAGACGTGCCTTCTTCATTTCAGTTGCATGCTCACTCTCCCAGTTATTAAGTTAACACAGTCCCCTAGAGATTGCCTTTAGGTTTGGGGTGGTGGTTTTTTTTTTTTTTGTCTTGTTTTTTGATGCTTACCACTGGCACAGTGCTATAAAGAAAAATGTTTGGGTTATATAGATTATAAGCTAATAGATAGAAGTTACCAGCTTCGTGGGAAATACTTCACTCTTATGAAGAAAAAAAAAAAAAAAGNAGCAAAAGCTAGACTGTGGTTGGATTAACATTTGATTGCCTAAACAGTACAGCTTTGAAAGCATGGGAAAATTTGCCTACTGAGCAAGCTGGATTTTTTTTTTTTTATTAAAAGGAAAAAAAAAACCAAACAAAAAAAAATAAAGCCTGCCAAGCTCCCAAACCTAAAGAGAAAAAAAAAAAACCAAACCCAAACTTGTGGAGAAGTTTAATTAAAGTAGATGGAGAAATCTCCCCTCCTTCTCCTGAAAAGAACTTAAGTATGCTATTTTAACTCTACACTCATACTGGCTCTTTTTCTCTACTCACACACACACAAAATATCAAAAAACTTAAGCAAGAATTTTTCACACATGTTTTCTAGTCTTCCAGTCCCTATTTCCCCTTTGTATCTATTATGGTGAAGAGAAGAAAGCCTGCTCAAGTGAATATTGGCCCAAATTGTTCCACAAGACTTACTGTTTCTCATAAATATGCATATGTACCAAGTGTTTAGTCACTGTAGTCTACTTTGGAGGCAATATGACATTTGCTTTTACTCTTTGCTGTATGGATACAGACTACTGAAGTGACTGTACTAAGGATGCCCTCTACTGAGAAAAAAAGGACAGAAGTCTAAATATGAGAGCTACAGAGAATTTTCACTAGCTGGTACAGGTAGTAAAAGACTACCTTTTGTTTTAAGGAGCAGAGCATGTTGAGCTTTATTTCACTTTTTAAAATTGAGAACAGTTCTGATGAGAGTTTGGACAGGCTTTGCCACAGAATTGTAGGTTACAGCTAAACTAGTAAATTAAACTGTGACAAGGAATGTTCCCAAACAATTCATTTTGATCATATGCACTGCTCAAATGCTAGAAGAGTCCTCACGCTATTTTGGCTGACATCAGTTTGCAGCTTTCCAAAGAATTTCTAGGCACGATTTGATAGTTGGAGAGGCCAGTGTGCATCTTGAGTAGGGTGGAGTTGGCCACTTTCGTTTGGGTGGCCAAGGCAGTTTAATACTATAGATACGCATTGCTCTGTACTAGCTGGCGTCATAAAAGTAAGTGATCCTAGGCAGATTTGACTTACCAGTATAGTTGCAGCCTTCGAAAACAGGGATACAGGAAGCCGGATAAGATCATCTACTTCTTGTGGTGGGGGTAGATCATGTAAGACAAATGCTTACTGCTCCTGACAGATGTTTGTTCATCCAGTTCTCAAAAGCTCCAGAGACGGAGACCCCGTAATCTCCATTGCCTGTTCATTTAATTGATTATGGTTATCAACTTGAATGCTTCAAATCTAGCCTAAATACACCGTACAGCAACGTTAGGCAGCTATTATTTTCCTAGCCCAGTGGACTCATGAAAGAATATGTTTCTTTACCTTTGCAGCTACCACTTAATTATTCTGGATAACAATATATGGTTTCAATCTTTTCTTCTTAAGATTAAAAATACTCAATTATTTGAAAGTTTCTTGTTGGTCATGGTTTGGAGATCTCAATATAACATATATATATGAGGTATTTAACGCATTGACAAGTACCCGAGCACAAGAAAATTCAGCCAGCAAACTGACTCTCAATGTAAAGACATACATAGCTACCAAGGTTGAGTCATCTCATCCAAAACCAGCTAAGGGATATGAAGAGTATGTTCTGAAAACACCCGTTTCATTCCACTGACAACAGAATTAGTCCAGGTTTACTAAATCCTACTGAAATGTCTTACAGAGACAAGAGCTGAAACAAGAACAGGAGAAGGAAGGGTGATCTATTGTGGCTGGTTGTGAACAATGGCTAAAAATTTTATCAGCAAATCCTGAATGCCTGAAAACCACACCACCTGTTTCACGTTCCTGTAATAGCAACCACAGGCCCAAACAGAGCCAGATAGCTTCCTGACAATATGAATAATTTTGTTCTTGCTCATATGCTTTCATGATCAATAGCTAGCACATGGGCTGCAGACATTTATGGGCAACCAGTAAAAGCTCTGCATGCTGAGCGAATGGATCTGATGACCACAGTGTTTGTGTTCAGAGGAGTTTCCTGAGGGAAAAATAGTCTGTCTGAACATGGTTTACGTGGTCTTCTTACTATGATGCACAGAATGATATCTATAGTGTAAGACACCACGAACCATTTATAAATGCGTTCTCAAATATAACAGGGTTCATCGAGCCCATTATTAGAGGAGTACCCAAAATACATCCTCCATCATTTTATCATGCTTTCAGCTATGAAAAAGAGACAAATATAACTAGCTTTGACTTTCTACGAGCTCTCTTCCTGGAGCCTGAATATTTTCTACGGTAATAAGGAAAACATTTTAATGGAAAGCAAAGCATTTGGGTGTGGGTGGGGTTTTTTTGCCAGAAGGAATGCAATACTGGGAAAATTAATTTTCAAATTCTGTTATCCACATGCATTATTTACTAAGTTTTATCTGCCCTATCTAAAGGAGGACCTGTTTCATTCCCAATTTCTGTGTCAAAAGAAGTAGCCTCCTCCCTCTTTTAACGTAGGAGGAGGAAGCCCACCACCATTTTTTTGCTGACACAGCCTGGGCATTCTCACGAGTCCATTCCCTTTTCAAGGGTCTTTGAGGTTTTTCCCGTCTTTTGATCCCAGAAAAGATGGAGCCAGACAGGCAAATGCTTCCCATCACTTGGTGGTCTAGCCATTGTTATCTGAACTCCTTTGAAGATGGGAACCTGAAGCTCTTATCTGTGCCATTGTCTCACCTTTCCTGTTAAGTTCTGCAGCCTTTCCTTTTATAGTTTCCTTTGACTTGGCTGAACATTCAGGCAGGCACCAGAAGGAGAGAAAGCAGAATCACACAGAGCCCCTGAAAGATTGCACAGATAGTTTCACAGCATTGCCACAGAGGTAATTTCAGGGCATGGAGGAGCAGTGGGTTTATTTCACATGCTTCAAGAGAGTCTGCCCAAAATATCACTACAAAGTGATTTCTTGATGACTATGACAAATCACACGTTGGATGGCATTCCCTGGATTCACCCTCTTTTGAATGGAATGTGCGCCTGGAAGCTGCAACACAATGGTGTGAGATTGCAGGTCCCCAGAGGCTGAGACATGAGGGTCTCTGGTGACAAGGACCCCTTAGATAAAGTTCAGGCATTATTGGAATTCTTTCTGTGGAAGGATATTCTGCAATCTAAAAGCTATATGTGTGAAAACTGAAATTAAATCAATGCTGTATTCTGACGTTCACTGTGGATTTTTCTGTATTGACAATCTCACCATGTGACATAGAAATCTGTAGAGTTGCTTGACTAGTTGGTTACCTGGTGAGGCAGTAAGGGTCAAGATTTAAGGAGATACCTTGCACAGATTAGTCTCAAATTATTTAGTGAAGTGGCTAAATTAGGAGAACAATATCCCTTGCATTCCCCTATAGTCAACAGAGAAAGAGAGAGAGAGGTGCTCCAAAATGCTGTCTAGAAAACATCACTCTCTGTAGTAGTTATAGTTATAATAAAAGTTATAATGAAAAAACACAGGTAGGACAACATTTGCAGGCAGAGGTAATATCTGTTATTTGATCAACTGACGTAGGTGGAAGAATTAGACAAGCCTTTATGTACAGAAACTTTTAATCAAATCAAAAAGAGAAGCAACAAAATCTTTGGAATCTGAAATTGGAATTGAATAGTGAACAATTTTGGTACGCAAAGGAGAGAGTTACCAAAATTAATTGTACTGAAAGAGTCAGGTAAGTAAGAGAAGAAGGAGTGGTCATAAATGCTGGGGGGTTGTTTGTTTATTTGTTGGTTTGGTTTTTTTTAATTTTGTCTCAATAGCTTCACATAATAATTTGGAAAAGGTCTTCTTACTACTCTTTTGTAGTACTAGTACGTTTTTTAGTGAAAGCTGCAATCTCAGCTTTTTCTGGTTATGACTGGAATATACAGGGCAAAATAACAATCATCTCAGAAAAGAACTGGGTGGATATTCATATTTTTGTTCAGTAGAATAACAAAAAAAACCAAGCAGAGAATGGGAAAGTGAGAATAGTTCCAAAATAACCAAATAATCAAATTAAGACATTTTTGCAAAATAACCAACCAAGCTTTTGAAATAAGTTTTTTGGATCAATATAAAATACTTAATTTCCCAATGAAAGATATTACTTAATTTTTATTTAGGTAACTTCCAAGCACTTTTAAACCTTCTTTATCTTGTTCTTGGTGTTTGTTTAATTTAGGTCACCACTTTAAATGAAAATATTACTTCAAAATGGAAAGTCAAAAAATTTAATTCTAAATATGTCAAAAAATCCATAGGCAGTGCCCTGGGTACACTGACAGACTCATACCACAGTTTAACATGATAACTCATATTGTGTGACTGTTTATCTTCTTTTCAGTTTGTCTGTTTAATCTCTCATGTCAACAGTCTTTTGCTATCTCTGCGAGACAGAAATGGATTTTTATTCCATGTTTCTAGAAAACCTTGACTTAAAAATATCCTGTTGTATGGGCAGACATCTCTGAAATTATAGCCACGCATAAGACTTGTTAGAAGCCTTTCAATGGAACTTTTTTTGCATGGAGACAGGTGATTAATGAAAAGTGAAATATTTCTCAGAAATGCTACTAGGCTGAGAAAGTTGTGAAGAAGTACACGTGGGTTTCAGTATCTGCTGATTTTGAAAGTTTCCATTCAAAAGCTGACTGTTTGTTCCGGTCCTTCTGCTTGCCTTGCTGACAGGCTACCAAGCGGATTGCTAGGGAGCTCAGCCTGAAGGCTGCCAGCCCTTCATTAGTTCGTATAGTAGATAATAAGAAACACTGCTAAATATATTATTCCCAGAGAGTGGTGCCTATGCCTAGTGCCACAGGGTACAAAGGCTTGAAGCAGCATATATCCCCACTGCTCAGCTTTAGCCTCTCTGGAGAGGCAATGTCCACTTTTCATGTCACAAAGTTACTCTTGAGACCCCAGAGTTTGCCCATGTCCCTGAAACATAACATACTAAATACATGCTGTCCAATTAGCCCAGAAAATCCCTGACACTTAAGAGATATGCTAGGATTGCGATGGGGCCCATTATTTTGCTAAACTGTCCAAATGCCAGCAGGATATACATTGCTTAGACAAGGCAGATGGCAGCACAAGCACTACCTTTAATGACCTTTCTTAAGTGGAGTATTTGCTTATGGCACAGCAGAACATCAGTAGATTGCAAAAGCAAGTGGAATATCATTCTTTTTAAGCTGGATAGATACACAGGCTCATAGGAAATCAGAGATAACAACGCTAACACTATAAACAATGTTCAAGGTGAAGAAATAAAACAGATAAAGAAATAAACCAGATTAAACTCAACATCTTTCAAAGCTGGGTTTATACCCTTAAGGGAAGTGGATGTGAATAACCCATTTGGAATCCCCCACATGTTCAGTGTTAAAAATAAGGTAAAATCCCAACAACATATGATCAAACCTGAGTTTCTAGAGTAGCCATTGTGAAGTTCCCTTTGTGCAAAATCACAAGAAGATTAATTTATCTACAAAGCAGACAGTAAGTGAAGGAGACAAAAAACAACTGCTCCAGAGAGAGAAGGTAGACATATTCACTTGTATAGACACAGAACGATCAATAAATGTACAAAAAGAGGCTTTAGCATCTGCAAAGTAAATTTTTTGAGAGATATCACTGACATCAAATTTTTTTCTGTCCCTGAAGACTTAATAGCATGTCTATATTAAACATTATCTTTTGGAAAAATAAGCCACCATCTGGCTTGCATTTGGTAATAAGTTTTTTTTTGAATGAAAATAAACGTTTTAATGGTAAGGAGACTGCTAAGTCTACGTAAATGGAAATTTTTCCCTAAGGTAAGATAATTGAGGACCATAACTGGTAAACATGAGCTGTTTCGGAAGGAGACAGAGATAGCTTGTTAAACAAAATTATCATTTTGTAATAAATAAAATAGAAATTCCATCAAATTCCAACCTCTGGGGAAAGAAAATGGACTATGGTAAGGTCAGAACCATCATGACCTGCTCAGAGAAGTGTCAAGAGTACAAAAGTGTGGCAATTACAAAGCAAAGTTGGAAATGGGATACAACAAAAAGATTATTGAAAAGGAACAAAATTTAATGCAGTAACATCAATTCTTACTTGTTCACAGGTGCCTCCATAGGTTGTATGAAGAGCTACACCTCCACAGGTGTAGTTCTCAAGCATCAGACAGGCAAATGTGCAAATCAATGGCTTATATATGTCCTACCAAAAAATAAGCACTCAAAAAGACAAATAATTTTGCTTATGGTCTTATACTATAAAATATACGTGACCTTACCTGATAAGGCCACAGGTAGCTGAAACTGCCATGGAAGTTAAAGGGGACCCATAAAAAACCCCAAGAATACAGACAGAAATATTTTATCTTATTTTATTTTTTAGTTATGCATGTATGGTTTGGAAATTGAGTATCTTAAAAAAGTTAATGACATAGTATGGGTTACTGAACAAAACTGCACTAGATTGGATTTTGCAGCCAGAGCATGCTCCTATCAATCAGATAATAAGAAAAACAGGAGAAAGAAAATCTTTCCCTAACCTCCAATAAAAACAGTCAGAGGCAGTCCTGCCAAAAGTAATTTGTTGTGCCTCTACTTCCAGACAAAAAAAAGAACAGAAAATGATCCCTGGTTTTTAAGCCACACAAAATCATAGAATAGTTTGAGTTCAGAGGGAACTTTATAGGTCATCTAGTCCAGCCTCCCCTGCAATGAGCAGGGACATTTTCAACTACATGAGGTTGCTCGTAGCAAAGACTTGCTTGCATCCATGGTGCTCACCATGTGTCCGGTCAAACAGCATGTTCACTATGTAGCTTCTGGCTTTGATCTTCTCCGCCTGCTGTGGTATTACTTTAGTCCTGAGTCATGATGACTATTTTGAGTACTTATTGCAGATTGAAGTGTCTGAAGACTGAAGGCATTCTCACCATTATCAAAGTGGGGTTTTTACAGCATGAATTCAAGCGTATGTGGTGCACACCCTGGGATGTGGTTGGAGGACATGTGGGTGTTTCCTTGTGTATAAAATCAGATGGAGTAATATGGGATGTCTGTAGGGAGCAGAGGGTGCCAGACTTTGCACAGCCTTGCCCGTAACACCTTTCAGAAACAAGCTCTGGAGTGAACTATCACCCAAACCACACAGGAGGATCAACTTTGGTAGAGCTCCCTTCCAACATAAACCACTCTGTCATTCTGTGACACTTTGAAATGACCCCCCAAACCAACAGGGAGTGAACTAGAAGTTAAACTGTGTGGACAAACAGAGGGTCGATAGGGGGTTCAGCTTTTTCTTAGGAATGTAAGTGAACCAATTTTAAAAGTAGCACTTCTCTGTAATCCAGCAAGGCAGGGCATGAATGTCAGTGAGCTAATTGCCCAGTGAGGTACCTAAAGTCAGCAGCTCCAACAAGTTTAGACACCTGTGCCCTCAGACATGACATAACTTGAACTAATGTAATTACAACTGCCTAGAAAAGATTAGGCCTGATGGGAAAACCATGCTACAGCACACAGCACATCAAGCCACATCTAAATGGCAGATGGATGTTTGCCATGTTTCTTGGTCATACCATGGGACCTGATGAAGCTCAGAAAAGCTTTGTCACTGCTTGTGCAGGTTTCCCTTGCAGAACCTGGCTGTGGGAGAAGTAGCCTTCTTTGTGATTGTGGCTGGCACCTTTCTTTCTACTATGAGGGTTATATGAGGATAAAGACATGCTAGACAATGACATGTGTGCCACAGAAATGTCCACTGACCCCTCTACGTTCAGAACTCAAGAGTCCACAAGCAAGTCAATCTATAAATCCTCCCTTTTACTCTGTTTATGCACTGACTTTCCACTTGAATTTCTCAATAAAGGATGACAGAAATCACCTGTTAACCTAACTATTTGGTTTGTGCTTCCTATTCACCCAACAAATGTTGGCAAAGTCCGAAGTCAGACACACCACAGGCTGACGCTTGTCCCAGAGAACAGGGAACCCAAGATGTTTATAAGTTTGTTGAAGTCTCAGTGATGGTTGTTAGTTATTGTTATTTCTGTGTTTCACTAGATATAGCAACCATGAGGGAGCAGGGATGTAGGAAACACATTTACAACACAGCGAGTTCATCATTTCCAATGCAAATGGAACAGCTTGCAAACCATTTTCACTCAGGAATGACCAATTAATTTTCAAAGAGCTTAAATTGTCCATTATTCTCCAGCTAGTGACTGAATTTTATTGATATGGCATTATGCTGTACCATTTAAACACTACCTTTCCTTTGACTAAATACCCAGTTAAAGCTTTCATACCCATTGAATTTTTTTAATGGGAACTGTATTGGAAGTTCCTAGGCTTCTTTCCATGACCTAAGATCCACAAGCACTTTTGTTTTTCCTTTTTTTCCAGATCACAGAGTTTTCATTGCTCTTAGAAGAAAACCAGAAATATCCTAATGAAAATACTAAGTAATACCTGTTATTTTGCCAGTGAAAGGCTCACACTGTGAAGCTATTCCATTGAGCAAGTTGAAAACACTTTTAAGAAGAGAGGAAGGCTCTAACTGTACTCATCCATGGTGGAGAAAAAAAATCAAGATAAACTTTCACACCTATATTTTTTTTGTTCAATTTTTCTTTGCAAAAATGAAATAATGGAAATTAGACCTCTTACAGTTCTGCAGGAAGTCTTCTGTGACCTGATCTAGGTGTTCCTGCTCTGGCAGGGGGATTGGACTAGATGATCTTTCAAGGTCCCTTCCAATCCCTGATATTCTGTGATATTCTGTGATTCTGTGATTCTGTAAATAAGTATGCAAAACAAACCTTAGTAGCAAAGAAGAAAATGGATTTAAGCCACCAAATGTAAAGAAGTATATTCATGAAGAGTTCACTGAATTGTACAGTCTAACCCTGTCACCATCAAAATTAATCAATGTTACTACTATTTTTCTTTTTTTGTTATCATAGTACAAGATAGCAAATGCTCTATGTATTTTAGAAAGCCAGCACAACCAGGCAGTTATTAACCACTGTTATTGTGTCTGAATCTGAGCTGAAGATAAACAAATGTGTTAGAAAATTCCATGTTGGAGTTGCTGGTGTGTGGACTTTAGTATCAAGTGTAATAACCAATCTGTAACAGGAGAAACCACGAGTATGTATATTTTTAGAGCCATAGGAATGTTTTTAATTCAGCCTGACTGGGCTATATCAAAAATACTCTCAGAAAGGATGTTATTCAAGTTATTTATGAACTCATGGTGTTAATGATTTATTTTAGTCAAGCAGGTGAGATGCTGTATTTCAGGGCATAACAAATGAAATATTTAGTTTATGACACATTATGTTCTTTTTCCAGCAGTCATCTGACTGTAAGAAAAGGTACCTTCTGTATTTGAGAATTTGTGAGGGTAATTTTGTGAGGGAAAAAGAAAGGAAAAGAAAGAAAATGAAAGCTGAGTAAACCCCCCCACAAAATTGTGAGACTTTTTAGTATATTTTTAATGTAAAAATCTTATTTCTCAAACCTTTGATCAGAAAAGTACATTTTGCAGCTACTAACCAAAGTAAAAAAAGGCAGAGGGAACAGTCAGAGATTTCACTGCTCAGTATGAATAATAAGATCAGAACACGGTCTTGTGTGAACAGTAAATATGTTGAACAAAGAATTCTGGAGGCTCAGTTCTTGTTCTTTGTATTAGACAAAAATATTTGAAATGTGGGTTTATATTTCCCAATTTAATTCATTTTCAAACAGTGCATCAAGACCCGGTGCAATGCAAGAATATCTGGTGAACACAGTAAAGAGAAAACCAGCCTGTTCTCACTGGTTGAGTTTTAAAGAATTTTGCAAATCAACTGTACATCCCAGGTAGCATTCTCTGTTTATCTGCTCACACTTCAGAGAAGTGACTCAGAGCACTTAAAATTGGGATAGGGATTCAAAGTACTGCTTTGGTAGGCTAGAAAGTATGCTTTCAGGTTTTTCTGTTATATATTAAATAAAGAAAAGTAGCCATGCAGTATAGGAGGAATGTAAAATGTTATAATAAAGAACAGAGAAGTATAGAGTACGTGCTGCATTCTAAATTTTTATGGAAAAAAACACTGGTTTTGACACTGAACAATAATGAGGCCTGCAAAACCATTAGTGAGAATTAATGCCAAAATTAATATATACAGTGCAAACCATTCTCAGTACAGGCTCAGAAACCAACTTCAGCAACAACTCAGTTTCTTATACAACAAGGGTATGAGAGAAGCAGCCGCTTTGTACTTGGGTCGTGGTTTCAAATTCATGAACAGGTCAAACAAAACATAAAACCTATTTGCAGAAATGTGTGGAACTTGACCAGGAAGCTTAAAATTTAGCCATGTTTGCTTTAGAAGAGAAGGCATATTTCCCGACTCAAGGAAGATGGAAGCTGAAGAGAACGTAATCCAATTTTCTTCCCAGCATGTGGTCACCCACCTTTCTCTGCAAAGTCTCTGTCAAGAAAATCTTGATAACTCACCAGGAAATTAATTTACTGCACATTTAACTTCTGAACAAGATGATGGGGTGATGGGAACTGCAGGAGTGGACAGACCAGCATCTATGTTTGGTCAAATGATAGAGGCACAACCATCCTCACTGTATCAGATGACAGGGTTTGCCCCAAAATCATTTTATGACAGGTGGTGGTAAAATTAGTGGCAGGTAGTTAATCTATGTCACAGTGTTTCTTGGGAAGAGAGAGAAGGTGTAGGGTCACACAGTCACCAAGGACTGGGTGACGTGGCAGGAGGTGGCAGAGGAGCTAATGGAGTCCTGAGGGACTGTAGTCTTCCTTATCCGCACCCCAGATACAGCAGCATCAGAAACAGGGGCTATTAATTTATGAGACAGACAGCAAATGGAGCAAATGTGTTCATAAGTTCATAGGAGAGAGAAAACTGGGATGGGAAAAAAAGATATTTGGTACCATCTAGTACAGATTTTTTTGTTGTTTAGGTTCATTTGTTTTTTATCTGCTATTTGCTGGTATTTGTCCTCGGATCTTATTTCCATTTTGGGGTCTTCACCCCTCTGCATAACCCTCCCGTTTGCCCCAGACTTTTCACCAGTGTCTTTAACAAATCCAAAAGACAGTCTCAGATGTACCAAAGGATATGTTAAATAAGTGTAGCCAAGCTGCCCTATGAGCCTATGCAATCACGTGTTATATAATTGTTATACCCTCTCAGATACAAAGATCTGTAGCTCTGAATTAACATAGTATTTTAATTCTCTGTCCCGCAGTCTTTGATGCTAAGAACTACAAGGCTTTAAAAAACGTGTATTTGCATATGTCTAAAGCCTGCAGTGAACGCACTATTTCCTTAACACATCTAGTCTGCCAAGAAATATGGTCATTGAATTTGACAAACTTGATTCCTGCACTCATCTGTGATTATTTCCCTTTTATCCTCCTTATCTGCTACAGAAGTAGTACTTCAAGTCAGTTTTGAAGGTATCGTTTATCATTTTAAGTATCTTCACGTGACTTCTTCACCCCGTCCCCCCCCCATAAGGAGCTAAAGTGGGTGAATCCACCTAGTGCTGCGTGGCACAAATGGAAAGGTCTATTCCTACAGTTCCTTTATCAACACTGCAGTTTTGAGCATGTGTTGGCATTTAAGGGGCTTATTCTTTTAGCCTACAGACAACTACATCACACACTTATTTCTGAATGGTTGTTTGGTTTAGGACAAGAACACACACACAATGATTCTCTTAAGGACAGTATCACCCACAGTAACTTCAGTGGAATTTTCTTGCTGTTTAAGAGTATTTACCTTGAGTTATATTTGCATCTTTTTTAAACAGTCCATTTATTCACCTTTCTGTGAATAAGCCTTGGAATAGTTTTTTTTCAAAATTTATATTAAAATAATGGTTTCCGTGTCTTGCAAAGGAAGGCAAACTATTTTTATTCCATTGGGATAGTCATAGACAGTAGGAAATTCTGTAAGTGTTCTTTCTATGATATTTTCTCTACTCAAACATGCACTATTATCAAATTCTAGGAAAAAAGAAATTTTCCATAAAAATTCATCAAAATTGTAGAAACAAGGTTGTCCCAGATCATACAGAAGGTCCTTGAATTCCAGTCTTCTCTGTCCTATTGAAAATAAGAATAAAGCACATTTACATTAAGTTTTTAAAAGATAGGTGTTTTTATCAATTCTCTATGTGCCTTTTTGCCTACCAGTTTAGCTGGTTTTGATACTCTGCCGTGGCCTGATTTGTTCTGTCATGTTCTATTTGTAGTCATCTGCAGCCATAAAAAGCTGATAGACACTGCTAACAACCCAGCATGAGATGTCTTTGCACACATTTTGTCCTGTTGCTTTGAAGAGCTTTCCCTTTAATAATATGCATTAAGAGAGATTTTAAATATGTACAAATGAATACTAATTAGAAATTGATTGCTCCACGGAAGTATTTCTGTCAGTTGACAAATTAATCTCAAATAACCCTCCATGTTATTATGCCAGATTTCAGTAACTAAACAGTTTTGAGCCTGAAAGTCATACTGAAATATTTTTTCTTTTGTTCATGTCCAAGGAACAGAATCAGGAATCAATTTCCACATCCAGAGCAACCCTGAGCCGATCCCCTTCCTTCTGGGGCTCATCCTTGCAAAGCAGAGTTGTGCATACCCAAGCATGGAGTGTAAGAGAGGGGAACATACTGCCACCCTCTTTTTCCTTCCTCCAAATACCAGGCCACGCAGCCAGAGAGAGGAGTCTGGCACACATAGATTAAGGCTTCTGCAGATCAGCGTAGCAGTTATTTAAACTCAGACTTTTGCAAAGAAAAGCTGATGTTCTCCATCCTTCAGCTAGTAAAGATCTGATATAAAGATGAAAAAGGTGAGGAGGAAAATAGGATGGGGGGGTTTGCTACAGTTCTTGCCATCTGGTGACACTTCATTGAAGGCATGAGATAAGAAACAAGAGATTATTGTAAACTTTTTTTATCCCATAGAGTTGGGAGGACGTTTACTTCCACTTACTTGGTAGCTACTTATCAGAAATTTCTCAATGTCTGTCTTGAAGCAAACACACCTTTTTTATGATGTCTTTGTCACCTCGCTTTGGGTTTATACGCAGTCTCCATGGAGCCTGAGAAGCAAACGGATGTGAACAGTCTTGACCAACAGGTGAACTAAACTAAGAAGATGCCAAAGCAGGAAGACAGCATTCCTCCCTGGACAAATATGCACACATCAAGCAGCAGAGGAGATAGCAGGGCTGCAAATGGTGTGATGGAGAGTAGCAACCAATTAAAGTTAAAACAGATTAAATGAAGGGAATGAACAGGACCAAGAATGAGAAAAAGAAAGGGAAGGGAAGGGAAGGGAAGGGAAGGGAAGGGAAGGGAAGGGAAGGGAAGGGTAACATTTTTATTTTAGGAGCTCTCTTCAAGACAATTTCTGTTTAGCCTGATAAAAATTTGAGAAGTTGAAGGGGAAAGGGTAGACACCTACTATTCTGACCCCTGCTCTCAAGGCAGTTTTTCTTATTTATCCACTGATAGTCTAATGTAAAGAGGGTGCACACTACAGTTAGCTGGGTCCAGCTGGGGTCCAATAAGAGCTCTGAGAGATCCACACACTCTTTGGATGACAGAAAGATGCTAAATAGCATTTCTCTCCTGTTGTCAGTTTTCTGTCAGTGTGCTAACCACCCAGCATCTCCCTTCTTCTGTCAGCATGCTAGACACTCAGCTAATCAGCAACACATGGGCAGTGTCATTACATCAAATGAAAGTAATCATTGGTTTGACAAAATATCATTTTTCTTTTTTTTTTTTTCCAAGGGTCTTGGAGAGTTTGAGTGCCTGTCCTCCTCAGCTTGAATCCCAAACTGCTTTAGATGACAGACAGGCACCCATTTCCTAGCAACAACAATCAGAGCATTTGAAGGTGAATAAAACCAGGAACCAAAGGAGCTTTCAACTAGGTAGTGAGGCTTAGTGGCTTAGTGAATTTAGATTCCTACAGGATTAAGCACAACTGAAAATTGAGTGGCTTTTAGGAACCTAAGTCCCAGCATAAGCAGGACTTTGCAGACTGGATCCCACTCAACATTCTTATTATCTGATATCTTAAGTGAAACGATTAAACCACCCACAGCAGCAGCCTGATTTCATTGTTCTTCCACCTTCTGTATCTCCTTAACAGAAAGTCTGCACCAGCTTTTGAGCTTAGAAACACCTATGAAAATACCTAAATAAATTCAGTGCAGCTGCATTTAAACACCAAAGTTTGACAGTTTGGGCCTACAATGCTCAGAATGTAGCGAGTGGGGAAAAAAAGTGTAATTCTTATTCCTATAATTGTGAATTTTATTTCAAAGTCATACTTTGAATGGAGTTACTGTGAAACATTACTTCAGAACTAGACAACGGCATTCACCTTATTTGACACATTTTACTGCTGTTGCAATAGCTGATAACACACAAGAGAGTGAGGGAGGGGATGAAGGGGGAGAGAGACATGCCAGGGAATGAGCAGCAAGTGCTTGCACAAACCTTTCTTTCAGTTCAAGTATGTAAAGTGAGATAAATGGTCAAACTGCAGACATACTGTAAGCAGCAGGAGCCAAAAGCTGCTCCCTGGATTGGCAGCTCCAGAAGCCATCAGCACCGGATCCTCTCAGCAATTACCAGCTCGGAAATGTCCTTCCATTGATTGTGATGGACGTAAACCAGCTGCGTCTCAATAGTAAGAGAACAGAGGGAGGAAGAGCCAGACGGCAGGACACAAACAGCACCAAACACTGGGACCAGCTGCAGCCTGCAGGTCACACTTCCATGTCAACAAAAAAATGTTATTTAATATTTGCCAAACACTGCAGTAATTCATCACAAGGTATAAGTGGATCTATAACATCTGAGATCGTCCGTTGAAGATTAACTGGACGTATCGGGTTTCCAGTGTGGCGACCTAAATGGGAAACAAAATAGCCTGAACCCTGTAGGCAAGGCACTTATTCATTCTCTGCAGTAGCAGGGTTCTCATGCTGGTCAGCCTCAGCCATGTCACTTAGGAAACCCTCATGCCAGAATATTTGTATGCATGAAGGACGGTGCTAAAACAGGACAGTGCCAGACTGGCAGGATTCAGCTGATGTGGGAGTCTGGTCGCAGCTGCCTTCATCTAATCTAGAGCCTGTATAGGATAAAATTACTGTGAATCACCAACTGAGAGCGGAAGAGCATGATTATTGTTTAAATGTAGAGATAAACTGGCAAGGAACAGCTCACTGCTGGAGGGTGCCTCTAAAAATATCTGCTTTCCCCCATGCATGTTCTTCAAACAGACACCAGGCTTCTTGCCTGTAAGAGGTGGCACTTCCAGAGAGGCAGAGTCACAGCAAGCTGCCTACACTCACGGGTTGCACTTGCTTCGCCACACTTCAACTTTTTACAACAGAACAAAGAAAAATCCTTAAAATACACAGAACAGAGGAAAGAGTCCCACAAGAACTTTATAGAGAGAAGAAATGATGCTGCATATGTCAAGATGGAGATGTTCTCCACTTTTTGTTCTCACAAAAAAGGCCAGAAATGGCTTGTAATCTCTAGTTTATTACTATTTAGCATACCTATCTCAATCTATAGCTGTTTAAATTGCAAATAAATATTAATAAATACTAATTCAACCCAAAGAGTCCTCCAGCAATAATAACAGCTGACTTTTCTGTTCCCTGACCCCTGACTGTCTGTATCCCAATCAGACGCCAGCACTGCTAGACATCTCTTCAGGTAGAGAGCAATGCTCAGGTAGTGACTGTGGAGCAAGACAGTTCAGAGAGGGACTCAATACTGTCCCTCGTACTGTCCCTTTGAAACTTCTATTTCCTGCTGCCTGTATGAAGACATGGTAAGGGAGAAAGTTATGTACCTCCTCGTAGTTATTATGCTGTATGTAACTCATAGTTTATACAATATAGTGTATCACAGGATTTCCTCAATAATTGCTCTCGGATCTACCCAGGACTGTTATGCAAAAGCCGTAACTATGCCTCTAGAGAACTGAGTAATTATAAGAGGTTTTAAATAACACAATTAAGTGCTTAAAATAATAAAATCCATCAAGGTCACAATGTGATGAGAAAGTACAACAAGCAGTGCTCTCCTTCTTGCCACAATGCTCCTCCTGGCACTATGCAGCACTCATTACGTAGGCTTTCTGGAGAAGCTTTCTGCACATCATAAATGGTAGCACTCAATTCCCTTTTTTCTTTTCTTTAGTAGGTACCTTTGAGGCGCATCTTTGCTGCTGCAAGACATGAGCTTGTGCACAACCCGCTTTGCGCACTGAGGGTGTAGGTGTTTTCTGCAGACCCAGCTCTCGTTTAAGGCTGGGCTCCAAAGAGGTCCAGACACCTGCCATCTAACTGCTTCCAATCCACTTCTTCTCCCTGCCACTTTCCACTCTTACTATCCTTCTGCAAAATTTCCTTTCCACCTATTAACTCTCATTTCTTCTACCTCACTTCACTAGTTCCCCATCCTGTTTACCATTTCTGGAGCATATCGTCTATTTCCTTCATATATTTATATTTATATTTATTTATATAAATAAAAGTTACTCGAACAATGCAAATACGAATTTATAAGATTTTGAGATTCTCCAAGACACTGGAACTTTGTGATTAGAAGACAAGTTTTTCACAGATGAATACCTCCCGAGGTAGTGAATTCACAAGTCTAATGAACGTGCAAAATTAAGAAATGCTACTACATAGTGTGGATCCCAAGGCCCCGCTTTATACTTTCATTCCCCTCCTGACATTCTCCCATGCTAGAGTCCACAGTATTTTTGCTTGAAGCACTAAAGATGCATGACCCCACAACTCTTCATGGGAACACTGATGAAATGCAGCACTTGTACACGGCAGCACCGGTTCTCCTGTCAGACTACAGAGGTGGGGTACGTGTGCCCTAGTCCAGGTGTCTGAGCCTTAGATGGACAAGCCTGAATATAGTAGACAGAAAGAGGCAAAACAAAAATCAAGATTTAAGCAAAAAAAAATCATCTGACCCCCAAATATTTTTGTTTTCACAATGTTCCTTCAAGAATTTTAAAATTGATCCATTTCTACTGAGAATAAAGTTCAGTACTGACAGCTTGGAAGTCTTATTCCTCTGTACAGATCCTGTCAGCACTGCTGGAAAAACATCGCCAGAACCATTTGCTTAAAATGAAGAAGGAGGACATGTCTGTTCTGGTCTTCTTTTTCATTCTCTCTTTTTTTTTAATATTTTTAAGAGCTCTCTCATTTTTCCAAGAGCAGTACCAAGGCTTGTCAATACACATCTACCTGAAACTGAAACCCTAACAAGCAAGAATTGATGGATATGCAGCCAGCAAGATTTCAGTTCCCTTCTGATAAAATTCCATCTTTCAACAGCTTTTTTAACAGTGAGTTTTGTAGTGGAGTAGAGGAGAAGTAGTGAGGAACATTCCCTGCTGTATCGTCAAACAAAAAATCTTAACCAGCAATATGGGTAATTTTAATTCAATCTTATGTAAAATTGAAAGAAGCATGGTTTTTTGGTTTGGGTTTTTGTTTTTTGCGTTTTTTTTCTTAGAAGCAATAAGTGTCCTGCAACTCTGTACTACCCGTTATACTTAGAAACACCTTCCCAGGATAATGTAGCTGTCTAGCTGTATTTAACAGAAACCAGTGTAGACACAGCACAGACAAATTCTACTCTAGAAGTCAGATATATTAGTTAATCAGCTAAGGGATGAAGGAACAAGCCTGACAAGAGACTTCCAAGTGATGTTGTCAGGACAAGGACTCGTCTCAGCATGATCCCAACAAGAGAATCCATCGGGGAGAGAGAAAACTCCCTACGTAATGCACAAGATTCGCTATAACCAAAGCTTTCAGCATGACAGCGAGGAGCAGAGCAGGACTTTGCCCTGCCTGGAGGAGGTGTGAACTTCTGATCATTAATAAAAGGTGGGTGACTGACAACTGATGAAATCAATTTCCTTTATCACAGCTGGTAGTCTCACAATTAACAAAGCTTAGGGCAATTACAGGACTTAAATCTCTTCCCTTCCAGGTTTTGTGGGTTTGTTTAGGTATTACTTTACATTACTGTATTACTCCAGCACTTCTTTGGCTGAAATGACTTTTGAAGCTGTGCGCTGGGGTCTCCATCCTGCAAATGGATCCATGCAGTCAAGCCAGAGAAGTTTCCGCACTGGCGAGGGGCAGCACTGAGGATGGGGTTCCCTGGGATAAGGGAGTTTGGGATAGGTGTTGGGGCTGTCATGGCCATCGGAGATGGTGGAGGAAGCCAGCTGCTGCCCAGGAAAGCCAGGGGAAGCTGAAAGAAGAGATTAACCCCTGAATTCACAAAAGCAAGAGGAGATTTTTAATTGAGGAACAGAATGGAGAAGGGATTGATTTTAACACCCCAGACTTCTGAGGGTGCACTGCGGCACCACAAAAAATCAGCAGCAGCTCTGAAAAAGGTAAGAAAGTCTGTCACAAAGAAGCCTGCTACAAGATACAGGACTGTTATTCCCATTCAAGGTTCCTCATGCAAGGACAAAAAAAAAAAAAA
>VXBJ01003451.1:545293-558247 GCA_013400055.1 Nycticryphes semicollaris
AAAAAAAAGAAAAAGCCCAAGCTGATCTTGATTTCTCTTTTTTAGAAAGACAAAAGGATTAACAGGTGATGTGTCATCCTGGGTAACTCATGTATTTCAACACTTTGAAAGAATATGTAACATTATTTGTAATGTTTGCATTGGCAATGTGTACTTACAGCATCCAAATCACCTCAGAGGCATACTGTGCTGTGTACACATGCCATAGAAGCCAGTGCCCCTCCTCACCACCCCATGAAGGAGTTTCTAGTCAAAATAAACACAACATACAAAAGGTGTAAAGAGAAATCCAAAAATACAGAGTTGAAATGTCCCTGTTTGCAGCTCAGCAGCAGCTCGAGGACATCTTGATGTTAACTCCACCCAGGCATACCCTTGCTCAGCTCCATCACAAGCTTTTCCCAGGTCTCAACTCACTGCTGAAGTTGGGAAACCAACTTTTCTTCAAAACTGATCTACCCTCTTCTCTTCCTTTCAAAAGATGGACTGAGAGGAATGTCAGCTTCTAACGAGTAACACAATATTTAAGGCTCAGTTCTGGTTTGTGGGAGGCATAAGAAAGGAAAAGCCTTGCCTTCAACACGTTCATTTCATGCCACCATCAAAAATCTGCACAAATGGAGACACGGGTGAGCCTAACCCACTAGGCAGGTAGTTTGGATGTGCTCGCGTTAGGTAATGTAGTGCCTAAACACCTGCATTTTCTCATGAATCAACCTTTCTGGTTTCTTGCCCCCACAAGAAAAATGGGAGTAAAAGACTTCCTTGCTCTACAGGGTGCTGTGAATAGCAAGACATGAAATACATAAGATGCTCAGACCCCATATTAAGGGAATCACCCTTCTCTCCTGTGAGAATTATTTCAGCAAAAAAGCGTCTGTCTGTTACTCATTTTAAGATGGGCTTTTCTTAAAGTGTCAAAATGTGCCTACAAACACATTTTAGCAGAAAACTCAGCATACATTGTCCTTTAAGAAGGACAGATCCTTCTCTGTGTAGAGTTTTTAAAGCTTCCTCAAAATGCAATAACCTGCCATTCACCACTGCCACCCCCGGACTCTTACCCAGAATCTGCATCATGTGCCTAACTAATCAAAGTGTTGTGTTATGATTACCATAGCGACTGCAATCCAACAGCTGCCTTGACATTTCATCTTCTGCTGCTTATAAAATGCTTTCTTTTTGCCAAGGAAAACTTTCCTCAATTATTTAATTTTTTTTTTTTTTTTTTACTACACACTCTTCACTCCACTTACAAAATAAACATTTAGGAAAAAAATCAGCGGAAACTGCCTTGGTTCTGTCTGACCACATATTTTGCTAATTGCAAATTTTATTTTAAAGGGTTTTGAGGCCATACACTAAAAAAAACCTTATGCTTTATTTTGCAGATAAACTGATGATTGTACACTACTGTGTAAGGCCACCACGGCTGTCCAGGAGTCACCTCCATCCCCCAGGTGCAAGAGCAGTTGCCCACCCCTAACCCAGCGTCCTTTCAGAGAGACACCAACCCCATCCTCACCCAGCCACTCAGATCTAGCCATCCTGCTTTGCCATCTCCCCACTTTGCTGCTCACTCTCCCACCAATGCTTTCAGCTCTCAGCTCTATCAGTCACAGGCATTTCCCATGTAGCTTTAGGACCATCACCACTTCTCCTGTCTTTTGAGGAGGTGAAGAGTTAGACAGTAAATGACTAAACATGTCCTTTTGCTCCTGCCCTAACAGAAGGAAGGTTGTGCATGGTGAAGCACCTGGCTGGTGCAGAGGCTCCAGGCAGGGTTTTGTGAATGCCAAAGAGCATGCAGCGGAGGAGGGCCACAGTCCCCAAACGGTGACACAGCCATAGGGTCTAGCACCTGAAGATGCTACTTTTCCTATACAAACAGGGATAAAAAAGCACCATACAGATTTTAAGTATATACAGACGAGCTCTGCTAACTGGTAATTCATGTTGCTGCTTTTCATTTCACAAACAGAAAACAGGTTTTAATTAGCTAAGCTGGTCACCCCCTTCATTTTCCAAAAGGAGGGAAGGGCATAACTGTCCTTTGAGATGGGAGAAAGCATCTTCTCTGCAACCTTTCAAAGCATTTGCCTTTGAGATGCTTTACCATCTTAGCCTGCACTCAAGCATGTTTCAGATAGTCTGGTGTCAGGAAGGTGTGTCAGGGATGGAGACGTGCTGGGATATGGAAATGTGCACAGAACATATCAAAAAGCAGTTGGTTCAAAATCCCAGTAGGTTGGATCATCTGCAGCTTGGCCAAGGTAGGAGACTCAGAATGTGTGTGTGTGTGTGCGTGCGTGTGTGTGTGTGTGTTGAAGGGATCTTGACAATGGTAAGAAGAAGGGTAAAACTCAGAGTTGTTTGGGCTGAGAAAGATTAGGGTTTCAAATGAAAGTTTCAAACCTCTTTTTAACAATTTTTCTTTCATTATCAGGTATGATAACAAATTACAATTAACAGCCCTTATCTGAAAAGTACGTATGTTTAACATGAGGAAGAGGGAAAGCACCTTCAGAAGCAGTTAGCTTCCTGTCTTATGCTTTTGGAGTCTAGTTGATGGCTCACAGAATGGATCTCAAATATGTGTATATATAATTCCCACAACTAAAAGTCGTCTATTTTAAAAGACAAGTGTTTGCTCACATGAGGAACATTGTACTCTAGCGTTCAGTCTTTGTGATCCATATGGATTTCATCAACTTGTTTGCCAGGAATTTAGGAAAAACAAACTTTATTCATGTTCCTTGGAGAAATGAATTCAGTGGTCTGCGCAAAAAGAAATACAGCTTGGGAACAAAAATGCTCAGGGCATTCCTGGAACTGGAAGGTCAGAGAGCCAAAATAATTGATCCGCTTAATATGTGAAATGAGTGACTTGCAGTGGCATCTTCTTCAGCACTGGAAGTACACGGTTTCCCCTTAGAAAGTGATTGCATGTCACATCCCATAAAGGGCCCCCAAATGTGAAGTGCTTTCACAAGCTGCCCTGGAACCAGGCACCCCTGCTGCTCTGAGAACAACATTAACTCCAAATCCCAGGTTCCCTTTTCTGCCTTACCTTTGGCCTGAGAATTACTGAAATCCTCTTTTCTGGCTGGTCCCTTAGTTGTGACAGAGGTGGAATTGCATGTACTTTCTACATTGGGCAGGGAATGAAAAATGGGAACCACTCTCCAAGTACAGAGACAAACCCCCATCTTCTCAAGCCCCTGCCCAGTCACACAAGTACCACACAGCTGCCATGTCCCTTCTCTCCTGGTCTCCCCTGGGTCTCAGGAATCCTGCTGTCTTCATATAGACATGGACAAGCTTCAAGAGAAGTCTGGAAGCTCTCTCGTCTCCCCAGCCTTGTTCTGTAGCACCACACAAGGACATTTTCTGAAGACTTGGTAGAAATCACTGAGTTTCCCTGGACCTATTTTTTCTACTTCCCAGGCTGGAATTATCTGGGAAAGGTTCCTCCCCTCATACACTTGGATGAATGTTAAATCTAAGAGCTCACCACTGTAATGGTATGAGAAGAGGAAAGGTAACACGTTCTAGAGCAGAGTCCCTGCAAGGGTGGGAGGAACCTACCAAGACCAAACAGATGACACAGCTTTACCCCAGGAGGTGCAAATAGCTTGTGCTTCCAAATGTGAACACCTACTGCTTCCTCAACTATACATGAGGTGTCTATGTGCTATTCTGAAAATCTTCTTCTGCATCTTTGAGGAGTTTGTGCCCAATACCAACTTTTTTTTCGAGTTCATTAACTTTTCTGTCTTGCAATATTTCTAGACAGAAAAAAAAAAGTGAAGACTTGTCTCATTTGTTCTTGCATGTTTAGATGGAGAGGGAAAAACAACTTTAAATTAGAACATTTTCAACTCCCTTAGACCTCCAATGTAACGATGGGATGTATAATCTACTAGCAACACATGCACCTGGAGACTAACTTTTTGGGAGCTAAAGTTAGATGAAATGAGACCTATCCCAAACTACTCTGTACCATGCCTTGGTATATCAGTTGGTATATAAAGAATTTAGTTGTATAACCCTAGGTTTGGTTTTCCAAGGTTGATAAAAACCCTCTGAACCTCTACATAATGTGTCAGTATTTTGTTTTCTGTATCAGAAAGAACAGAAGGTTTCTGGAGGATGTGTTAATGTACATGGCTACTGCAAACAGAGGCGTTTGTCTCCAAGAACACTTACTTTAAAAGTACGGTCTAATGCAGGAAATGTATATTCTGATTCATTCTTAAAGCAAATAATTATGCAGATTAATCTCTGTATTGCCCAGATTTAAATAGCCAGGCCTAAAACTAATGCACTGCAAACCTTTATGGTTGTGACATTATAATATGGTATCTCATTAGCTTTTAAAGGAAGCTGTATTACTGCTCTGTGAGAGGTTTGTTACATTGAATTAATGTTGCATTAGAACCCTTTCAGTAAGCAAAATGGCATTACTCACTCATATAGCATTTTTGGCAAGCCTCAAAAAACATTTTTAATACTTAAGAACTATGAGACAGAGCCAGACAGTGATCTGATGTTTAAAAGAAAACTAGGCACTTTATTTCAAAATTGTAGCAGAGGAAAAAAAAAAAAAAGATAAAGCAGAAAAGAAAGAAAAAGGTCATTAAGTTCACAAGCCTAAAGACACCTACTTTTGGTAAATGTTTCTACATACCCTTGCATCCTGACCACAGTAGAATAATTTAGCTTTTTCTTCATGTGTTACTGTGGAAAATAAGTCGTGAAACCACAATTATTCTTCAAATGATGCTAAGACAAACATCCGTAGCTGATCTGTTCTTAGAAAAATGAACCTGATGTATTTTAAGAGTGCATGTGGGACCTGCACAGCCTGGGGCTGGCAGGGAGGGGGGGACCATCCCTTTCTGTCCCCAGCTGGAAAGGCCTCAGCAGAGTCTCCTCCATCCCTTTCTCTGTCTGAGCAGTGCAAAGGGACCAAATCACATGAGTAAATCCATGGTTACCCCTGTTTAGCATTCAGACGATGACACTGGGCTTGCCTTTCTCATGGCAGCAACCACCCTCAAGCACATTCAACTCCTTGGCTGTCCATCTCTCAACAAGTCTTCAGGTGGCTCTTGGAAACACGCTAAGAAAGTGAAAAACCCTGTGAGTCACGGGTTAATTTTTATGCCGATGATGACTGTGGCTGTTTACTTTTTAAACAAATGCCCGATATACACTGCAACTGGCTGAGTGCACGGCCAAAAACAGACCACAGGAAATCTCTTTGACAGCCAGGAAGGCAGAATTGTTAACTGGGTCTGCATGACAGTAAAAAAAAAAAAAAGAATAAATAAAAAAAATAAAAACAGCGAGAGAAAAAAAAAGGTTGTGAGATCTCAGGGAGAAAAGTTGATGCTACAAAATAACCGCACAAATGGCTGTTTTCTAAGAAGAGACATCTATTAATAGCATGGGCATAAATAACTCTTTCCATTTTATCTAGAGGATTATTGTGGCTTTTCACCCCAGTTCTTTTTTTCAGCGGAAGTAAAGAAGACTCTGTGATACCAAGCAAATAAACCAACCTGACAGAAAATTCTTGCTAGAGATAAGAAAGCACACTAGGTTATTTATTGCTATATTTTTATATTTTGTTTCAGTTCTCCTTTGATCTGTGTTAACACAGGCATTAAGCTGACAGCTTAGGGTCACAATACATACTGTGATATTGAAAGCCAGTCATGTATAAGGGAGTATCAAATTGTTCATTTAGAGTGGGTTACAAGTTTTGGTTAACGCAGTTCTGGGGGGTCTAGATTCATCCATACAGATTAAAAGTTTACCGGCTTTTTAAAACAGGAGTAGATAGAGAAACTGTGGGTACTCCTATTTTTTAAGGTATCAACATCTGCAGCAGACACCGGGGTTGATTCTCTTTCGAGTTACGGTGGTGTAACAAGAGTTGCTTTGCAGACAGCAGAGGAATTTCAGCAGTAAATGAAAAAAGAATAAGGCTCATTGTGCTTTTAATTTTGTTTCATGTAGGGAAGAGGGGAGAAAATTGATTTTAGTCCCAGCCTTTTTTTTTCTCATACATGTCACTGATGCATTTTCAACCCTTGGAGAATTGGTGAATGTGGGAATACAGGCTCTAATACAAAACACTTGGCCTGTTTTCAGTTCCTAACACATACTCCGGAGTTCATGTTATGGTTATCAGAAAGAATCTATGAAAAATGAAGCTGCACACAACTGCAGACCATCAGCGTGGCTTAACCCTGTCAGGCGGGGATGAAGCAGGAAGTGCTTTGTGACACTGACTGGCAGAAATACAAACTGATGAAGAAAACACACGGCAGGAAAGGGGGTCTTAGACGGTGAGTTAGAGCCGAGGACATTAACTATGACTATACTCTGCCAGGGCCAAGATCAGAGGAGCCTGACATACTTGTTAAAGGTTTCATCAAAAGGATTAGTTCCAGCAGCTTTTTTTAACCTTTCCTACAACACAATTTACCCAAAGGTGGCCGAGGGCAATAGGGGTTGCCCTGTGAGATAACATTTTTAATTGTACAAATGCCATTCTTGATGTCATAATCCCGAGGTTAATGCAGTTGCAGGTCCCAAACAGATGTGCCGTAGGCTGCCCATCGTACAGAGAGGTGGCCACGCAGACAGTTAAAATGGCCACAGCTCCGTGACAAATTAGGCAACTGCCCTGGGTGTTTTCCCACATTTCACCCACTCACTTTTGTACTCTGTTAAACATTCTTAGCCCCTAGGTAAGCAAATAAACAAACAAAAAATCATTCATACAATGTATTAGCAAGTATCAACAGCCAATAGTCACTGCCTAATAGGACAGACAGCTCAGGGACAGGGCAAGGCAGCTTGTGAATGAAGAAAAGGAAAAGGGGAAGAGACAAGAAAACATCTGGATACCACCATGCTAAATCTTACACCTTGTTGCACCTTGGCAGTAGTGATTAATAAGAAGTATGTTTTAAAAAGAGAACCTTGGCATCTTATGTTAAATTCAAATACACCTGCTAGATTTTAAGAGAAATCATATTTTCCACATGGGGAGAATTTGTGAATGGGTTTGCAGGTGACATACTCTTTGCTTCTTTAAGAAAAAAATCTCCTAGAAGAGGTGCTCGCGCCACACAGTTCAAAGACTGAAGCTTTCTTCACTTTTAAAAGGAGGAAATTCTTTGCTCTGTGTGCTAAGCTGTCGCCTTTACCACAAGTTCCCGAGTAGGGAAGCATGCCTCGTTGGTGTGACTCAAGCACACTAAGGTTTCCTGAACTGGAAATGAAGCAAACGAACTGAATCTGGTCAAGTTCTATGTGGGGGCCAGCTTGAATATTTCTGCCCCTCACTTCCAAAATCTACAGGGTGGGACAGGGTAGTCCAGAGGCCTTCACACAGGAGTGGGAATGGGTGAAAAGCAGCATGCTATGACACTTGGAAGGGGACAACATTTTAAATAGAAGGCAACTTCATTTTTGGGATCCACATTTGGGTAGAGTGTCCTTAGGAAGTGCATCAAGTCGGGTCACTCTCATACAGGCTTCAGAAAGGCTGGGGAAAATGAACAATTGGTCATATTCTTGTTTCATGTCATCTGCATTACCTACAAAAGAGGAGTTATTCCTCCCTGGTGCAACAATTGTGACTCAGCATCTTCTGCCCTCAGACCTTAGTTATCAGGGGTAACTCTCTGCATCACAAGACTTAAGGATATCTCACCATGGATTCATATGTCTCTGGTAATGGCCACAATCTTGTACTGCAAATCTGAGGGAGGAGTTAAGAGAACATGAGATAGGACAAGAGAAAATGGCCTCAAGTTGTGCCAGAGAAGGTTTGGATATTAGGAAAAATTTCTTCACCCAAAAGGGTTGTCAAGCATCAGAATAGGCTGCCCAGGGAAGTGTTTGAGTCATCATCCCTGGAAGTAATTAAAAGATGTGGTGATGTGGTACATAGGGACATGGTTTAGTGATAGACTTGGCAGATTGGACTCAATGGTCCTAACAGTCTTTTCCAACCTAAACAACCACACAGTCACTAGGGCTGAAATTGCCACACAAACACTGTCCTGAACTGCTCTTCATTGCTACACCTTGCAGCAGTCAGCAAGGAAAACTGTGTGTTTCCATAAGATATGTAAAAGGAGGGTTGCTCCCAACTGGATAAGTTGGGAATAAGGAGGGGAAGAGTCATACAGGGGAAGGACTACTTAGTGTGGTGGAGCCAAATCACTCAGCAAGAAAACTGATGGAATTGGGAGGGGAAGTGGTTATTTGAAACAGAAATTGGGGAAAAGCTAACAGGTGCTGGGGAGCACTCAGGTCAGATAAAGACATCTGCTAGAGATGTCAGGAACACAAAGGTAACTCTGTGCCTGGGAGTAGAGTGTAGGATAAAAATGACAACTGAACAGGAAATGGGAAAGACTGGGACTGTAGAGGTACATCCCAGCAAAGAAACAGGGTGTCAGATGGCGCAGTAAAACACAAACAGACACATTAAAACCATGAATACAGATGCTTGTGAGGAGCCTGGAATTAAAAAAAAAAAAAAGGGAAAAAGAAAAGAAGAAACAGGTGCACTAGAATGGCTGGCACAGAGGGAGGAAGACAACATAAAAGCATTTTTGAAGTGCAATGGAGTGGTAAATATTAAGGCAGAAATATCCTGCCATTAGGCTTTATACGTGAATGAGAAATCTCGCTAGCTTTTATAGACACTGTAGGCTTGACTTAAATCTGTTAGTTGACCTATAAGCTGCATTACATAGGAGATCTGATAAGATGTTCATAATGATCCTCTGACTAAAATATAGAAATGAGCCAGTATAAGATATAACAGATTGACAGATTGGCTTGCACAGATGAAGCAATTTATATCATCAGTTCTGTGAGATTTTAAGTCATCAAAAGCTGATCTTTTTCCTTTAACAAATGTGTGACTACATTTAGTCAGCTTATGGTAAAGCATATTGCAACATACACATTCATTCATTTAAAGAAGGGAGAGAAAAAAGAGTTAAAAAAATAAACTGCTCAAGCTTTTATGCAATCTACTTTTGTTTGATACAAAGAACACAGAACCCTTTCAGTTAATTGCATGTTTGATCATCAATATCCTGTCTTTTGCAAGTAAATACTCCCACGCAAGAAATTCAAATAAAGTACTTCTGAGTATAGAAGCTTTCAACTACTTTCAGTTTATTTATCTAGGTTATTCCACATGTTGGTGTTCATCTTTCTCATAACAGGACTTGAAAATAATTCGCTTGATGATCTTTAATAAAAGGCAATAAACAGAGTTAACAAAGTCAACACACAGGACCAGTTATAGCATCCTATAACATGACAGGATTTATGAAACAACCCTCTCAGCAAAAACACTTAATTAGACTTTTCTCTGAAAACGTCTTACCTAGGGCGTACATGGATTCACACTTTGTCTCTGAATTAATTGCTTTTTGCAGAAGGTGAGCACTGCTTTGCTCCTGGCTCTGGTGCAAAGAAACCTTTGTGAGATCAGGGTGATACATTTACACTAAGTCTATGGCAAAAGTCCCATTTGTGGTAGTAACACAGGACAAGGTCCCCACACCAAATGCTACCCAGGTGTCCCAGACAGCTCAGCCAGGAGGCAGGACTCTGTCCTTTCACAGGTGATTCTCACTCCTTCCGTTGCCTACCCGAGCAAAGCAACTTTGCTTTTAAACTTATCTACTTCTTGTGATTTGAGCTGCACTTAGGCTCCAGGTTTTGAGTGAGTTTTGTGGGCTAAAAGCGAGGACTAGAAAAGCTATGGGGTCTACCACTCATACAGTTAGAACTGGCATTGCAGGGTCCATAGAACTGTTCACAAGCCATTTAGCGAGACACAATGAAATGAGTCGCTTCCCCAAAGCTGACATAGGCCTACCTGTGGATCTGTTACTTAGCAACTGGAAGTTCTCTAGTCCCCACAGCCTGAAACTCATATCAAGTGGTACAAGTGAACTCCGGTAAGGACTCAAAAGGGGACACTGAGCTAAGCTCCATGTGACCATAAAAAGCAGCTACCAGGACACAAGAGAGATTTGCCTCTCTGTTATTCTACGCCTCTAAGGCCAAATTTGATTTTTCAAATTATCTGATTAGGTGCCATGTCACCTTGGAGGTACCCAACTCTTTCTATAGTAAACCTCCTTTGGTACATAAATACCTTTCACCTGTGCATTTTCACAAAACCCTACATTTTTACGGTGTCAAGCAAGCTGGCATGTAATTCACATCTAAGGCACAATTCACAGACTTCATACTCCTCTGCCTGCCGAGGCCAATCTGGAAGCTGGTTTTGTGCCACACTTCTCTACATCTCTATAAACAAAGTAGGCACCTAAGTCTGAACTGCGTAGACCTGCATCCCTTCATGTGGAATTCATGGCCACGAACCCTCTCTTGGATGTCAGCTCTTAAACCATCCTTTACTCACAAGTGACACTCAAAAGAGGAAAGCAAGGCCTCCTATTTCTGACATTGCCAGAGAATACTTTAACCCTGGCTCCCACCTTCTGCCCGTCTTTATGTGAACAGTTGCACTAGAGTAAACAGCTCCAGGAGTTGTTTCATAGCTGTGACCCCAATTAGCAGTAGTTTTGTCTTTGCAACCTCAAAATAGGTGTTTCACTTTCAGAAGTAGTGCCTAAACCACACTGTCTCATAAGTATTTCCTAATAGCCAGCTAAGTTTTTCCACTCTGTGCTGACTTCTGTGGATCTGCTTTCTGGCACTTTCTGTCCTCATGGTCTGATTTCACTACTGGCAAAGACACAGATTCCTCTAATGTAATGTCAGCAATCTGAAAGATGAATGTATAATCTAAGATAGCCCTCTAGGCTCCCTCTACTGTAAGTGGAGAGGAATTGGTGTTTCCAGGCAGTGCCACATCCCTTACCACAACAGCTCCATCTAAGATGCCAGGTTGAATGCAGCAGTCTAAAAGGAACTTCTAAAAGAAACAAGATAAAATAAAATTGTGAAATACAGTACCAGTTTGAAAAGTTTCCCAGTCTCTGTGTGACAACACTGAGAGGTTTTTGAATGCTTTACCTAAATCCTCAACACCAAGTGGATGTAAATCAGTCAGCCAGGTCCTGTGACTGCAGAAGCTGAATCTCTTATCTTCCAGCCTAAGACTATATAAGGCTTTCCAGTCCCAAACAATGAATATTAGAAATGGCAAGAGCCTGTGCAACTCAGAGCCAAGCACTGACGATATTTGAAGTCCAGCTAAAAACACAGCCCCTGTCCAGATCCCAAACAAGGCAGGCAACAACTGCAGACGGTTATAGGGGATACAGTGGCAGGGTTACACAATGACGTGCACAGCAAGACACAACATTGTACTATCGTTGCCTTCTCATGCTGCCTGCTAGCTCCATTCAGTGCATTTCCTGGAATTTCTTACAAATTAGTTATTAGTTCCAAGTTAGTTATTTTGCATTCGTTCTAAAAGATGTTTTACCAAGTTGGTAAAAGCATGTCAGGCAGGGCTTGGCTGCCTGATTTCCGGGTTTGTGTCATGTAACTCATTAACTCTAACAGCTTTTCATCAGTCCTTGTTGAGTAATGCAGTGCCCTTTCAGACTTCTGTTATAATCCCTGTATTCACATATTCTTAGCACGATGCAAAATTTCCCCCTCCAAATTCAGACTCATCGATCCAGCTATTTCCACGTCATGTAAAACAGCCTCCTGCTTTGAATTCCTGCTGCCTACAAGAGCAGTAGAAAGGAGACTTCAGTGCCCAGAGGTCAATGTTTAGGAAGCCCCTTTGGTAACTTTGGAGCAGGCCCATCTTTCTTCAACTGATCTTGTTTCTTTATAAAAATTAAACCAAAGTTTTTTTAACCTCTAGTTGACAAACCTCTAGTGGTAAATTTCCATTGTCTAATTCAGCATTTAGTCACCCTTTATGTCAGACTTTTTTTGGCCAAAATTTCATTCATTCCAGTTTAATGAAATTATTCCTTCACGCTATGGACCTGAAAAGCAGATGATTCCCCTCCTTTTGGAAGTTAAATTGAAACACTGTCATCACTCCCCGCTTCCACTGCATCTTATGTTATGCTAGGAATTAACAAATAGCCTTGGTAAGCACAAACTGCCACATGTGTTAAAGGTAGAAACATCATCCAGGTTTTAAAGAAGTCCCACATGTGGCTTTGTGTTGTAGGATATTTTGAGGAACTGTTGCAAGTGTCTCTGTATTAACTTGACTGGGTACTTTGACTTTCAGCTGGGAACTACCTTTGTTAGCTCATGGTAGGATTTAACTTGTCTAAAAGTAAGTGTCATCTAATGTGTAATCAGCTACTCCAAACATACTTTTTAGGTTACCCTTGAATAAAGGGAGAGAAGAATCCCTGGAGAGAGAGCATTCCTATTTCAAACCATACCACTGGAGTGTGATGGAACCATCACCTCCTTAACGGATGAGTTTAACTTGCAGCTAGAGAGACCTTAGCCCTAGCAACCAGCTCTAGGATTAAAAACTGCATTTTTATGTGAACACTTCACCAAAAAAAAAAAAAAAAAGTGGTTTTCAAGTGCAGAATATTCAGGAGACAGGATTGGAAGGCTTTTACCACTTTTCAATCAATGTCCTATGTGGTGCTCTAGGAGAGCAGCAATACAGCCCAATCCTACCCAAACTGTGCTGGGACCAAATTCTGTTAAGGAATAACTTAGCAAGCAGTACATGAGTGCTGTAGCGCTAGTAGGAATTCATGTGACAAGGAATTCCTCACATGGAGTTACATGAAAAACTTAGACAAAAACTTGGGCTTGAAAAGGCAGAAGATAAACCTATTAATTGGGTGTGGCCTGGTGGAGGCCATAAACTTAAAAATTATTTGGCCACACCAGTACATGTCTTGCTTTTGATAATCTTAGGGGAAAAGA
>VXBJ01003451.1:558273-595120 GCA_013400055.1 Nycticryphes semicollaris
AAAAAAAAGCCAAAAAAGGAGCAGAACTCCTTTGAAGTCTGGGAGGCTGGTGGTAGATAGGATATTTTCCCTGATGATGTTCAAATACACTTCCTGGCACTGCACCCTGCAACTTAATTTGCTGGTAAAATGTGCCTTAAGGTGTCAGTCTATCCCTGAATAAAGATTAGGGGTTAGGGGTTTGTAGAAACACCGAAATTTTCTTTCTTTCTTTTTTGCTTTCTTGCTTGCTTGCTTTTTTTTTTTTTTTTCTTTTTAGTATTGAACGCAGAGAGGAAAAGGCAGGCAGATGCATGTCATAAATAAACCCAAAGTGAACAAAGAACAGATCTCCTGAGGAACTTGCTGTCTCAGTACTTGGAGCACAAAGAAATGAAGTAAGCATGGCCCTTCATAGAGGAAGTCTTTCACTTCCTCAAGACGTTCGAACATGCCGAGAAAGCAAAACAATTTCACAAGGCCAAAGTATATGGGCTCCTAATCCCATGAAAGTGGTATATGCTCTGTTGCAAATCCAGAGTCAACAGAGCTTTCCTCTAACACAGGCACAGCACAGTTAAACCATGGGTCTAATACCGATAAGGTTGTTATCACTCAGGAATTCTTTTAGAAAGTGTCAGGTTTTTCTTTGCAGGATTAAAGTAGAGATTAGAAAAAATTATCTTGCTCTCTCCTTTTTTCTCCCTTAGCTAATTCAATGGATTATAACATAGATGGACCTTAACGTGCTTCAGACTCGGGAGGCAACAACAGCACAAGTGCAAGGAAAACTCATAAGCATTTTAAAGCACTGTCGGTTTTACGAACGCTGATCTGTGGTAATTCACCTACTGTAAAAACCCTGGAAAACAGCAGGAAAAAAATATGCCGAACTCACCATACATTGCAACAAAAGCTTGACGGGATCTGCTCTATTTACCCAGCATTAAGCACAATAGTTTTACTTCCCTTTCAGCAAATCCCCTACAAAGAGAGCTGCGGGCGGGTGCGCAGCATTAGGGACATGGAGCAGAGCCAGGGATCCCCCCTTTCTCCTCGGCCGCTCAGCACAGGGGCTGCACGTTGGCAGCAGCGGGGCGATGAGGAGACGACAGCTGGGGCTGGAGGGAGCCAGAGGGAGGAACCGCTCCCAGCAGCACAGCTCTGGCCACAAATATTTCCTGATAAGTGCTGCTGGAGCGATGACGGTCGAGGGACATAAGCAAGGAGGAATCTGGAAGGAGACATTGTGTCTTTTATTAGTCCTGACCAATATCACTAGGGGAAAAAAATAAAGACAAGATTTCATGACCTAAAGATGAGCCACTATATCTGGAAGTTGTCTATTTTTTCAACAGTATCTGTGTGTCTAATAAAAGACATTGCCTCTCCCTACAGCTTGTGGTTGATGCATGTTTCCAGATCAGCATACTTAGCTATTACATTTCTAACCCAGCCTTTCAGAAAGCTGATGAGAGAACTAAAATTAAGAAGCCACCGATCACAAGCTAGAGGGATATGCAAGTAAATAGACTGGAAAGCCGTTATAACCCTAAGAACCACATGATTCTTGCCAGTTGCAATTTTTGGACTCAGGCATATACCTGTTTTGACAGCTCTCAGCATTGGCATGCGCTGAGGAAAGGGGAGGGAGGTGGAAGCTAGAGTTCCCAGCTTCCCCATGGCAGTGTCACAGCAATTGCAACAGGCTGGGATACGGACAGAGCTGGATCCCACTTCCAGCTATGGTGGAAGATGGCCAGGAGGGACAGTAAAGAAGTAGGACAGCCAGTCCACAGCAGAGATGTGAGTCCTCAGAGCATGAAGCTGAGCCCAAGACTAAAGGCAGCACCTGCCCTTGCTCTATATGTTCTTACTTTCACCAGACTCATGCTCAGTCTCATCACCATCTCCCACTTTTGGTCTATTCCTTCTCTCACGTTCCCTCTACATCCATTTCTGTGCTCCTCTGCACTTCCTTGCCCTGCTGTACCACCAGCAGCCCCTGCCCAGCTCTGCTCATGTCCCTCTCTCTCCTCCTAGGTATCTCTGCCCTGAGCCTTGTTAGTTCCTGCTCCGCACAGCTGAGACAAGAGCTACTAGGCCCATCCTGAGCTCCTTCCCTACCAGCATGGCACCAAACTGTCCCCAAAGCATAGCTGTTGTCACCAGAGGCCAGAGAAGTAGGGTTTCTCATCTGCAGGGGGTGGCTCCTCCAAGTCCGTGTTCCAACTCCTGCTCACCCCTCGATCTCCTTCTACATCACCAGTAGTGTGAGGCTGCAATCAGCCAGGGCAGAAAATGTTAGACTATGGACACCTACTTCCAACAACACATTTTTCCCCACACAACCTGAATTTTCTCACAGACGAAAGGTCTCTCACATCACTGTGAATGGGGAGCGGTGTGCTGCAGTGAGGAGCAGCAGAAATGAGGGACCATGAGGAGCAATTCAGCTCTCTGAGTACAGGAGCAACACAAGAGGCAGGAGCATGCCCCAGTTTTGTACTTTGACAAAAGAGAAACAGGAACCATAACTTCCTGAAAAAATCACATCTATAACTACACGACCCCTTTTTTTTCCCTTATTCAAACTCCTGTATCATCTTCTTCCCCATACACATGCACATCATCTTATATATTGTCCCAGATGAAATGTCAGTATTTGCCCTGCAAATGTCACAGAGAAAAGCTACAAGTGCTGTTTATGCTTAGAACATGGTTTTGTTTCTTCTAGTAAAATTTAAATCTTTTTCTGCAATTAGTTTTCAAAGGGTTAACTTAAGATGATTTTAAAAAAAAATAAAATAAAAGCTTGCAACTCCTGAGATAGTATCAGCCCATTAAACATAGGTAAGAATATGAGAGGGAAAGAGAAGGGAACAGATATTATATATGTAAGGAAAATTAAAACTCAGGATGTTGGGCGTGGGGGGAATGTGCTTTGAAGTACAAAAGATCCATTGTTAATGTGGGACAAAACCTCCCCAGTATGGGACAGAGATAAAAAGGAGGGAGTTTCTAACAGATCAAGGTCAACCAAGATATATGAATAACATAAATGCTATTAATCTCGTACAGCATGAATCAGAGAATTGCAGCAGGGTATAGCTCTGTGGCGGAGTTCATGGCATGAGTGTTTTATGCCACTTTGTATTAGATAATGAGCGTATTCATCACAGACTCCTACACATCATCCAAACTGGCAGAGAAGGAGCTTTAAGGAGCTTGAGAGAACAAATCAAAGAGCTGGATCTAAAGCTCAGAAAGGTAATAGGGATGTTCAAATACTGCCCCAAGTTTAGATATTTGCAGGCATCCATACAATCTGACTCTGCAGGAAATAGCGTGAGAAAGAAGCTCTTAGTTGGACAGCTTGCTGCTTATTATTTATGATGCTGCCTCTGTCATAACAGCTGATTTTGCCAATTAGAAAACACAGAGAGTAATACAGAAAAAGAATACACCAGCAAAAGTCTATTTCTTACCACCTTTTTTATATGTTTCTGTTTGTTTGTTTATTTGTTTGTTTTTTAAATTCTCATGGCTGCAAATTCAGAGACACAAAGAGAATCAACTTTCATCTTGGAGGGCTTAATCTAAACATTTTTGGGAAGCAAGAGACTGAGCCGTACTGGAGTCAAAAAGTACATAACCAGATGTAATTCTGATTTCACATGTTGCATTGCCACACATTTTAGTCTCCTGAAATTCCAGAGACACATGTGTTCCACAGGAGAAGCTTAAGGGATAATTTATCTCAGGGAGGAAGGAAATGAAAATGTATACATGTGTGTATATAATTTTGACAACAATCTGCAACCAGATTGTTTGCAGTGGTTTGCACTTCCATTTATTTATTCCAAACAAACACTTTAACTCAATGACATGGATCTATGTAGCATGGTTTTCCTGATTGTTAGGCTTTTCAGATTCCTGAAAGAAAGCTGAAATACAGTTGGGACCAAATTAAAATTCCAAAACCGACTAATTCCTTCTCCCTGAGGTTAGCAGGGTTTTCTCAGCATGAACCTAGACTTGCATTCAATTCTACATTTTGGTGCCATGTAATCAATGGAAAAGGGCAAGCCCCATAATGGGGCCAAGTCTCCACAATGAGCACATCCAAACTTTAAAACAGAGATTTTGAAAGAGGGGCTGGTTGGTTGTAATGCAGCAGCATCTAAAGGCTATGCTACATTTGGAGCTATTCTGCAATGCATGCAGGTACATGCAGGTACATCCATATATAAATACATACTCTGTGGGTGTATGTATACACTATGCATGCATGCATATGTGTATTCTACAAATATATGCATGCAATATATACTACAAACTATTTCACCACCTGTTCTTTACGAGTTATATTGTTTGAGCTTAGTGAAGGGAAGCTGGAGCAGAGGAGGCGGGAATAAAAAGAGAAGGAAGGGCTGAAATAGTTTAAGGTAAAGCACCCCTCAGCAAACATCTGAGCACTGTTCCAAGGTAATGCCAGTACTCTGAGCATGAAAAACACCATCACTCCTCCAGCTAACTTACAAATTGGGCTTGAGCAGGGCAAGAAGAGCCATGGGAGATCAAAGCAAAAGCAGCAGAACTGTTTATAAAACGTCAGCACAAACATCAGCTTGTGTGGGGAAAATCAGGCAAAAGGACAGAGCAAGATTCAGACCAGCAAATTTTCCTTGTGGTTACTTATATCCAGCTAGGATTCTGAAAAGCCTATACTGGCCAGTAGCACCTGAGCCTGAGGGTCCTGCAGTCCCCCAGTGCCTCTCTGGTGAGCCTGGCAGTTTCCAGAGCCCCTTGTCTTGAGCACACTCCCCATCATCCACACAGGCTCTACAAGCTCCTGCTTCAAGTCCTGCAGACCTTATCTACATTACTGAATATAGCAGGCCTGGGATGGCTAAAGGCTCTTCCTCTTAAAATAGGTGCTTGCTGCCTCCTGGATCCCTTCTGGGAATTGCTCTGGTGCCCTGCATGGATCATGGCTCTGCAGAAGGCATTTCAGGCTCATCTCGCCTACAAGCCTACCTAGTTAGCCCATGGTGCAGTGAAGTACCTTGCCACCACCAGACTTCCCTTATGGCAGGGCCTGCTATCTCACCAGGTGGGGACAGGCCATCAAGAGTGTGAGTCAGAGGAGAAGGAGGAGTCGGGGGTAAAGGGAACCCAACCCTACAGGCTCAACATCAGGGCATTAAGCTGAGAGAGGGGAATCAGAAATATTAGACCCAGCTTCTATAACATTTTAGCTGAAGTATGTTGTAGAGAGGACCCACCCCCATCTCTTTCCGCTCCCTGAAAATGGCCAACTACACCAAACAGGTACCCTCAAGCAGATGATGCTCATTCAGAGCTGGGCTGCCCTAGTGAGGGGAAACTGAGGCAGCTTCTATTTCCGTAGGAGGGCAGGAGCCATCGTGAGAAGAGACACAAGAAATGGTGCATTCCACAAAAAACTGAAGTGGCTCAGAGCACCTTTTTTCCAGCTACAGGGAATTAAAATATGAACTCCACGTGTGACAGCAGCTCCACGAAGCTGGGAAGGCAGCAGGAGATGCTTCAGCCTCCACTCCTGCCCCTCTATGCAGACACTCAGCCAGGGCACAAGAAAAACAAACAAAAATATTCATAGTCATATAGTTATGGAGTTGTGAACATAATATTTGTGGTTTCAATGGAATTATTACATTCAGTTTATTCAGTTGTGTGAGACCAAAGAAAAAACACCTCTCAGAGGCTTTTACCTTATAGTTAAATATAGTGGTGAAGCAGTTAACATAGTTATGTATCACTGCGTTGGCATGGGGTTTTATCTTCTATTGGCACCGTTTTATCCCCGGAGACAATAGGAGATTGTTCTCACTGCGTGTAAAAAGTTCTTGTTCTGGCAAGTATGGTTTTCCCAGTCAACAAGTTTAAAATCCTTGGTAAGGGAGACATACGCCGTGTTGGGACCAGCCTGCTAAGCATCTCCTCACGGCAGCAATCACTTCATCATCAACTGTTCCCAGGGCTGCTGCAGCACGAAGCCCATGCCTGGTGATAAATGAGGAAGAGGAGGAAGCCAAACCCGCAACCCCCTACTATACTGGTTCTACGAAGACGAGGGAGAAGAAGCTGATGGATTTTCTCTAGATTTTTCTCTATACCATACCTGTTAGAAAGGAAAGGACTTGGGCTTAGAAACCATTTTGTTTGCTAAAAAACACAAAATCCGTATGAAAACAAAGGCTCTGATTTCCCACTTCAGATGCTTTTGTGTGCTCTAATATAATAGATGTACAGGATTTCCTTTTTAATTCATATCTTCCTGGTTATATAAATAGTGTAACAGGTAATTACAGCAGTCAGAGGCATTAGGGATAAGACGATATTTACATCAGAGATGTACATACAAGATTATGTGTGGATGGTAAATTTTTATCTCCATCTTTAAATAAATATTATGCTTCATCCACACCTAAAGTCTTGAAAGAAAGCTGTTTTAGTGTAAACAATTAACTTCCTGGCCAATTGTTGAACTATTTGATGATTTGTTGCTGAGAAATTCAGATTCTATTCTGTTGAATACACCTTACAAATTTTGATTAGACAGATAATCCACCCCAGATTCCTTCAGACATTGTAGTTTATTTGTAGTCATATCACCTGGTATTTCACTTGCTCTCATTTGCAGAGGCCATGAAGTGATTTCCTTGCTACCAGATCTGTCAGCAATTAGAAATACAGGCATGGACAATGGCAGTCTCTGCTGTATATTTCATGACTGACCACAGTCAACATCAAACATGCTTCAGGATCTCAGATTATGTTGAAAAATAAAGTCTTTAGCAGTTGGAGCTGCAGTCGGCTTTCAAAACATTTACCGAGCATGAGGTGGTGCAACATTGATTACAAACCCAACCAAACCCCCAGGCTCCAGGGCGATATGAACCGCCCAGAAGGTCATAGCTGATCTGCGATCCTAGAGCCATGACTGTTTTCCAGATGCAATGAAATTCATCATCTTGCGGCAGACGGAGAATGAAAAGCTATCTCCTTGCCCTGCAGGGATCAACCCACAGCTGCATTTCCCTCTCTGCCTTTTCTCTGCAAGGCCCAGCTAGCTATAGACATGTCAAGAAATTCTTTTGTTTTTCTTTTTTTTTCCTCGTTTCACTTAAGCCTTGGAAGCAAACCACCGCAAAAATTATAAGGCCTTTTTTTTCCAAAGCAAAATGGGACTTGAGGAGAGGTGTCTTCATTGACACTAAACCAAACCAATCTGTTTCAGGAGAAACAAAATGTTCAAATGGCTGAGTTTCAGCATCATTTGCCAAATGAAGGCGGTAGTACTTTTATTCAACAGCCTGCATTTAGGATTTGGGAGATACTGGTCCAGCCTCTGTCTTTCCCTACTGGGATGTGAAATCCTCAGCAGCCCTCGCAACAGAGAGAGAGAGGATCCTGCCCGCCCCAACAAAGCAGCCCTGCTCTGCCAAACTCTCTTCCTGGAGCTGTTCCACCCCTTTGTATAAAGTAATTACTTAAATATACATCGAACAAAGACAGAGGGAAATGACTTTAAGGCCTATCAGTTAGGGCATTCTACTGGGAGGTAAAGCAAACCAGTGCATAATTCATTAATGATGTTGTTATTTCAGTAACCCAGTGGATTTTTATTGGGGAAGAAAAAGTCATCATCAGGAATTGTGGAAAGAGGCCCCAGACACATTGTGACATGGGGACACTATTTAGGGGGGTGTAATCGTCGTGGCTCAAATAGGTACGAATTAGAAAAACCCCTGCAGGGGTCATGAGAACTGAAGCCTTGCCAGGCAGGTGCCCCAGTGACAAAATTTTTGGTCAAAATGGGAAGTGGAGTTTGTTTGTTTCAGAGCCTTAAAAAGGCTTACATTTAAAAAGAAAATAATTGCAACTAAGGCTATTAAGGAACTCAAGCCAGCCCACAGCTTTAATAAGTTAAAAATAGGGCTGAACTGCAGAGTTCTTGAGCTAATTGTTTTAAAAGCATCCTCTCTGCTTTATTTGGAGGCCCTGGACGCCAGTGGCAGGGTACCTCCGGGTCTCACCAATGTCTGGGATGGCTCCTTTGCTTGCTGGCACTGCAGCCCAGGAAGAGCCGGAGGTGCCGGATGGGCAGATAGACCGCCTGAGAACAATTTATATGCCGCAAAAATCAATAATAAATTCCCACATTTCCTAATAGATAAGAAAGGAAGACAAGCAATATGCTTGATGATACCACATTACAGGGCCCCAAGTCTTGCTGAAGAAGCAGCTGGAAAATGCAGCTTAATGAACCAAGTGTCATCAGGAGTAATGGGCATGTCTGTCAAGGAACTTTATGCCTACATTTTCAGCTTTGAACCATAGTAAAGCAAGGCTGGCTACAAAAGGTAAGCTGTTGAGACAAAAAGCATGTTGTTGGAGGATTTAGGCATTCCAGCTGCAGAAAAAGGTGACACAGTGCCCTGAGAAGAGCTCCTCGTTCCACCTCCTCCAGGCCACAGAGAAGTCTCCCTCTGCCTTCCAGAGCCTGAAAACTTTGCCATCTGTTCTCACTTGAGGAAAATTCTTGTTTTATCTTTTCCATTTGTTCTAAGCTGTTTTTAAACAGGAGAGGCTCAAAATACAGGCTGTGCAACAGCATATGATACAGTTAATTTCTCTCACCATCTAATGTTAACAACATATGGAGACTGGCCTAAGCTGCCAAGGACATAAATCTATCCTTGCCTCCTGGTTTGTTCACTGAATCTCCATTTTTTATTACTGTACATTCCTCCACAAGATTTCACCAAAACACCTGGTGGGGACCTTCCAGAGGAACGAACCCTGTTGTGCAGAAGAGACTCCTCTTCCCCCCACCCAGAAAAATACCCAACCATCTCCCATCAATCTATTTTCCCACAAAGCCAGATTCCCATTTCCATCAATAAAGCGCATTCCTTTAATAAAATTGATTCGTGTTTACAGCATTATACGAATGTCTACAACACATCCGGTGTTTCTTCAACCTTGTTTGATTTGTGGGTGACTTCAGAGCTCCTGGCGGCAAGGGACATTAAGCATCAGCTAAAGCCAAACTGGCAGCGGGCAGGTATTGTGCAAACTTCCTCACCGTTTCGCCAGCTGACCTCGCTCCTGACCCGCCACTTCGCTGCTATTCCCTCCCCGTGACAAAGTATGCAGCGAGTTTGGAGATGCACACAAATAAACTAGTGGGCCCTTTCCAGCATACTGTATTAACCAATGTTTGAGCTCCAGTTTCAGGCTAACGACATGTACACAAACCTTGAACCGCCCTGCAACCAAAGTTTGGCATTTCGAGGTCACTTGTTCAAATGGCTGTCACTCTTGTACCTTTTATTAGTTACTGGAGAGAAATAGCGGCCGTAGAATTGGGAAACAAACTGTAATGACAATTACAGAGTTGCAAATGGTCCTACCTACAGGGCAGCTCACTGGAAAACCACTGGAATAGGGAGTGATGCTGCAGACTTGAAATAAATGTTGGTTTTTTTTTTCACTTTCCTAGCACAACCTCAAGAAAAACATGGACTTCATGGACTTTTTTCTCCTTCTCCCTGCCTACAGCATTAAACTATGCATTTCAGGTACTGTAGACATGAAAGATGGACTCCGCTTGCAATCAACACGTGCATCTGGTCTCTCACAAAGTCTGAATGTGAACTCTAAAACAGAATAAAGTTCAATATGTGAAACCCACATCTGCCTCAGGTGAAAACAGATGTTAATTGATGCTTGTTTATTCTCCTCTCTATGTATCCTGTCTCTTTACAACATATGTAATGTATATGTTTCATCTTCGCTGTAGCCATTCAAATGTCTTTGAAGACTGTCAGAGATGGAGGACTAAGCTGTCATCAGTACAGTCTATGAACTCCTTTCTGTTAAAGCAGAAGTTAAGTAATAAAGACTACTAGTGATGTTTTCTTTAAAAATTCTAAGCTAACTGTCTGTGGGACAAATTCTGACTAGAGTTGTCCATAGAAGTTGACACAGGAATATTTTAATAAAAAACCACCTGACTATATAACCTTGAGCAATAATTCTGTTTTTCAATATTTATTGGAATATAGTATGATGAACTGGATTATTCATTGGAAACTTCTTTTGCCAGATTGTCTTGCACAGTATAAAGTCATTGAGGTTTCAAAGAACGCTTAACATTACATTTTAACTTTGCCTTTTTCAGTGATCAAGGGACTGGAACATCTCTCTTACTTGGAAAGGCTGAGAGACCTGGGTCTGTTTAGCCTGGAGAAGACTGAGACAGGATCTCATCAATACTTATCAATATTCAAAGAGCAGGTGTCACAACGATAGGGACAGACTCTTCTTAAGGGTGCCCAGTGACAGGACCAGGAGCAACAGACACAAGCTAGAACAGGGGAAATTCCATCTCAACATGAGAAAAGACTTCTTCATCTTGAGGGTGACAGACACTAGAACAGGTTTCCCAGAGAGGTTGCACAGTCTCCTTCTCTGGAGATATTCAAAACCCACCTGGATGTGTTCCTGTCTAGCCTGCCCTAGGTGAACCTGCTTTGGCAGGGGGGTTGGACTAGATGAAATCTGAAGGTCCCTTCCAACCTGTGCCAGTCTGTGACTCTGTTATTACTTCCTTTAATTATTTTGATCCATATTTGGGCTTTCCCTGACCCCAATTCTAATCCTCAACCTCCCCTTTTCAGGAACAGACTAAACCTAAAGAGTACCAACATGCAATACACACTAATACAAACGATTATTTTTTATTTCTGTGGAGAAATTAATCTAGAGGTTCCTCTGGAGAAAACCCCCATCCCTCAGAGCATCAGGGGGTGGAGGAGGAGGAGGCAGGAAAGAAGGTTGTTGTGCCTTATCCTGCTGGGATCCAGACCCATCCAACATGCCGGATCCAAAATCATTGCTTTTTTTTTTTGCTTTTTTATTTCCCCTGGCACTTGGATGCCCTACCCCTTTCAAAAGCAGTGAAAGCAAGCAGGCTGTGGGCTGCAAGAGCTATTTTATCGCTGTGTCAACAATAGTGTGGGCCTCCACATTTAGCAAGAACTGTTTGCTTTTGGCCTGAGCAGACTCTCACCAGCCAGGGCAGATGGTGCACACCACCAGTTCCACCACCACTTGCCTTTTTTTTGTTGGGGGGGGGTGGGGGAACAGGACAGTGTTTGGTTTTTTGTTGTTGTTGTTTTGGCATTGTTACACTAAGGTGCAGAAACACCCATGTCCAGCTGCCGTATTTCATTTCATGGCTGGTGAGTTCAGGTCAAGCTCTGTCTGCCTGCTTTGGGTGCCATCGAGAGGGGATGGGGACAGGGATGTGATGAGGGCAGAGAGCAGGAGGAGCTCCCTCCCATCCCCACTGTTTGCCGATGCGGAAAGGAGCCTCACAAATAGGTCACTCATTAAAAGTTTATATAGCTGAATTCAGGAAGCCTCCTCTCAGTAGAACAACTGTAAAGTTAAAGGGGGGAGGGGGGGGGAAAAAAGAAAAAAAAGGTTTTTATTGAGCCTTCTGGGTGGGCACAACTACCAGGCCCAAAGGCGATGCCCAGGTGAAGCTTTACCTTCCAGATACCCATCCAGTCCCTCAGAGAGCAGCCGGCTATCGTTTACCCTTGTGTCAACAACAGCTCTGCAATCCATTCTGTATCTTTTTACTGAAACCCAAAGGAGGAAAACTTGACTACTACATTAAACAAGTCACAATCGCTGTGCTTTCTTTTTTACCAAAAACACTAATTGAGATTTTTTTAATTTTTTTTTTTTAAAATCAGTCTAAAACTCAGTCCTACAAAAGAGGCCTCTCTTCTTAACTCCTCCTCTCTTCAAAAGTAAGGGGACTGCTTAGAAATGCAAAGCGAAGATTATGTGCTAACGTTGGCAGGATTTGAGGCCTTACAGCTTGTGAAACTATCCGAAACATGGTCTCTCCGGCTGGGCAGAGCGAGCGCATTCAGTAACACACCTCCCTTTCATAATTGTTCGGACCCAAGGATATTTTCAGAGCTCGCTGCAACTCCCTTCCTTTGTACGGAAACAAGCCCGCCAGAAGATGGGACGTGGAGCAGAGGTGGGAGCAGGGAGGCACTCCTACCTCTCACAGGATGAAAATTAAATATTAACGTGCACCTTCTCCTGCTACCTGTCTAGAAGTCACACAGGCACAGCATTTTAACTGGTACAGTGGTGGCAAGGGCAGGTTTGAGCTTTCAAGTGGCAGCCGATATTCCCCGTTCCCCAGTGGCCACAGTTAAACCCCCCAGTCATTCAGATTATTGCACTGTTTTGGATCACTTCTCGTTTCATATATCAGACTAAAATGTTTGCAAGAAAATCCTGCTTAGTTTGGAGCAACTAAAACAGTTTCCCAGACCTGAGAGGTAACCCACCCAACCTCTTAAAGCATACAAAAGCTCCTTCCAGGTTTTCATCTGATTGAGCTTGCAGCTAAGTAAACTGGCAGCATAATGAAAATAGATTTTAAGGTTATGCTCAGTGAAGTTACTCAATGAAGGAGTCGGGGACTGAACACGAGAATCAGAGCCTCAATCTTCTGCACAGCTTAGCTGTTAGGTCATTCTCCATCGCTATTTTGGACTGCTCTAGCTAAGCTTAGAGAGTGCTCTCTCCCCATGACCGAACTTGGATGCAGTTCTGGCAAGAAAATATTCCAGAGAAGGCTCCCAAAAGGCAGCGTGACTAAGACTGCACCAGGTTTGACTCTCTTTCCTCTGCTACTATCTCAGTCCTGTCACAGACGGAAATACTTGACACGGTCATGATTTAGCAGTGATTCCAAATTTACTAATGATTTGAGGTAGACCAAGAGGTTGAATTTTAGCAGCACTTAATCATTAACCAATTTAAAGATCTGCAAAGTGATGTAACAAAATAATTGAACAGCAACTTAATTACAGATTCAAAGATGACAAGATTCATAGTAACTTATTATAAGGTATCCCAAATCAATACATATGCATATAAGCAAGAGGACAACTCTCAATGCATGTACAGATAAGCAAAGCATGTAAGTGTACACACATTAGCCAGACACCAAATACTGTCTCAGCAGCCTTTGAACCCTTAAGCAGTTGAAGATATTGCAGATAGTCTGCTTCATGCTAGAAAAGCACCAGTTTGAAAAGCTGCAATGTAGGCCATGTTTCAGGAGCTTTGAGCTCAAGCACAAATGCAAAGCAATGCTTGTGTCTTTAGATCCAACAGCATCCAAGGCCATGTGGTGTGGATGCAGGCAGTGTGGATGCAGCCAGGTCTGCCTGGAGGTAAACCATGCTGGGCCACTGGCCTAGTGGCTGAGGATCCCTTTCTGCAGCTGAGATATTTAATAGTGTACTAAGAGTCCCTAGCTGTCTCTGAAAATTGCTTTAATTCATGACACTGCAAGTGTCTAAGCCCTATCTAGGAGTTGTTGCCACTGAGCGGTACTACTGCTTGTTATTCTTCATGCCAAGCTGCTAAGTAAGACTCAGAACTGGTAGAGCTCTTGCTTTCATGGGGGGATGATTCAAGAATCAAATAGGGCTGTAGGTTTCGAAGCACTTGGGTGACGTCTCAAAATTGCTGAAGTAGCAATTAATCCCAAATTAAGAGCCACAAATACTGTACATAAACTCAATAGGTGAGCTGGGAACATGATAAATTTTGACTAGCAGCTCGCTGCATGGCACTCTTAACACACCTCGCCAGCTCTATCATAAAAACATACAGCCCCCATAAGCCATATGAAAAGGGAACTTGGCTATGGAAATTGGTTTCTCTGGTCTTTGTAAAGAACTAGCCACTCCAATCGCAACGATATGCCAAAATCCTGGGGAAAGGAGTCCCACAGTTCAACGGCACGTTTTGTGAAAAAAAAAATTGACATCTGCATACTTGCTTCGTTATGTCCCCTCAGTTCTTGGATCACAGTGGAGCAGGCAGCTGATCTTTATTTACTTGTGAAACAAAGTCTGTAAAAACCCCAGGATTTCACAAAGCCCAAACCATTCCATTCAAAACACCACAGACTGAAGTCTGTTGCCAAATACAAGGCAGGATCCTGGTGGAACCCAGGGGAGTGACTACTCTGGAAGTTGTATCCTCAGCCACAGGACAGATGTGCCCCAAGGGCAGGAACACTGGAAGCTGGGGCAAATTGCTCAACTGAATTTCAAAGAAAGCAAAGCAATTTTCCTGGAGATATTCAAGGTAAGGCTCATTGAGGCCCTGAGCAACCTGGTCTAGTTGGGGGTCTCCCTGCTGACTGCGGGGAGGCCGGACTAGATGACCTTTGGAGGTCCCTTCCGACCTGGACCATTCTGTGATTCCTACAAATGAGGAACTCCTCAGCAAGTTTCAGTGTGATCAAAACCTATTGCTTTCTTCGGAACCTGCAGAGCATATTTTTTAAAAGGTACTGAAAGCTGCAGTGTGCAGCCCTAATAATTTTCAACGATGATTCAGTTGACTCCATTTTGGACATACAGCTTTGGGTGGAAAAAAAGCATCATTTGCAGATCCATCTCTTGATCTGGAGAGATCCATCAAGACATCCATCTCTTGATTACAGAGTAATCTGTGGTAACCAGCTTAGACTAGATGACTAAACTTTTAGGCAAATGAAATTAGATGATGTGAGCCCTGCTCCAAATGATTCAGATACTTAAGCCCACAGTTAGTCTGAAATAGAAAGCACAGAATACCCAGCTGGCACATACAGAGGAAGAGGCCTTGTGGAAGTGACAACTTTCAGAACAATAAAGAAAACTGACAGCATCTGAGCACCAAGGTGCTTCAACAAGTTAGCAGGAAACAGTGAAAGACCCATCATCCCTTTTGAGTGTTCGAAATGTGGGTAATTCATTAGTGATCAGACATTCTTTCTCTCAAAATTATTTCTCCCCTTTGCCACTGGACAGCTGAGCAGTTTGCAGGGCTGCTTGGTAATCCAGAGACCCAGGTTACATCCCTCCTTGCGCTAGGATTTGCTCGCCAAGAGAGAGCTGGAAGTGCCAGGGTGCTGTGGAAGGAGCCACTGGAGCACATCCCTCATCGAAACTCGGTCAGGGATGTTGACAACAAATGAGGACAATGAAGCACTGGGACAAGTCGCCTGGGGAACACGGAGAATTGCTGAGCTCTGGGGTTTTCAAGATCCAGCTGGCAAAGTCTTAAGCAGCGTGGTCTGAATTCAGCACTGGCCCCACTTTGAAGAGGAGCTTGCACTACGTTACCTCCTGTCCCCTCCAACCTGAATGAGTAGTCCTGCAGGGAGTGTGAAAACTGTTTCATCCACAGGAAAGCAGATAAGAGACTGCTCAACCCTATAACCTAGCTATAGCACTCAAATAGGAGTTGGGATACTCAGAGAAGAATTCCCTTTACGCTAAACATATAAAGGATCCTGAGAGTAGGAACTCACTTTCAACCTGTTATATACCCAAGCAACACACCTAAAACTGGTTTCATAAAGGAACTTAAATGTTATATTCTTAATATAATTTAAATATATATATTAATAATATAACTTAAATGTTACATACATCAACCTGATATTAATTTCTCACTATCATGGAAAAAGGATCTAGATAAAATGAATACGCTAAAGAGTGCTGATGCCAAAAGTAGCCAGAAAGGTATAAACTTGAGCCTGACCAAATATGTTTCACTCAAGTTGCAATCAGCCATGTCAGACCCAAGTTGGCTCCACATGGAAATTTCTGCACAATATTTTCCCAGTAGTCCACATACTAGAGACACAGCCAAGGAACCCAAAGATGGCTCTGCATGCAGCTAGCTCAGTCACAGAGGACTTTCTAGCTCAGGACCCAGCACAGAGGATGGACAAGATAACTTTTTCAAATGTAAACCTAAATCAAAGCTCACCACAGTGTTGATGTAGTTGCCACAATGAGGGCAGAGCTGGCAGCCAAGCAAGACAAGTGCAGGTGTCAGCCCATGGCCTTCACAGATTTATCACGCAGATAAGCTGCCGCTGAATTGCTGAGAGTTAACTGTATCGGAAGGACAAAACAATTCTGTACTAATTAGGAGCATTTTATGCATTTCACAAATCTCAAACATGGATTAAATCACACGCACTAGCTGTTTAATCACTTTTGTAACACAGATGCTGTATAGTTAGAAGCTCTAAAACAGACAGGGAGTGATACTGTGCTAAGCACTGCACAAGCATTAACAGGGGCTTCAAAAACCAGAATGGAAAAAAATCCAAGGAAATAAAGATGCAAAAATCACCATTATGACTACAATTCACAGTTTAGGGCTGAGCTGCAGAAAAAATAAATGGTCTGCTGAAAATTCCCAAATAAACCAAAAACAAAGCAAACCTTGCTTTTTTTTTTAAACATGGACCATCTTTTCTACATAGTACTTATATAGCCCAACTATCCTCATGAGAAAGACTTTACAACAGCAGCAGGGAAATAACAAACATAAAAAATGCTTTGTTATAACAGGAACTGACTGCAAACTTAGGAATTACTTCTAAATTACTTGATTTTTGAAGTAAAAAAATCAAATGAAGAAAAATGTGTCTTCCTATATTCTAAAGATTCATTTTTGTACCACAGAGTCAACAAGGATGATGGATCCTCGTGCATTACACTTCAAGAGAATTGAGGAAGGCAAGAAATATGCATCCTGAGTTACACACACGCCAGAGTTACCCCTATATACATAGTCTTAAGAACTGTACTCATTTGACATCCCATTAAAGAGTCTCAGCATGAAAGGGGAAAAATCCCCACCACTCTACGTTTCTTAGAGCAAGAAATTTTAAGTCAGTTATTATCATTGGAGAGATATCTTCCTTGACTTAAAATCATGAATTTTCTCTGTAGGGAATTTTTTTATAATGGATTTTATATATATATATATATATATATATATAAAAACTGTGAGAAGACTCTAAATACAAAATCAGTTATAAGACCATAATTGGAAGAACACTTTCTCCTGCTGAATTTTTATTAACACTGATGATTTGCAAGGCAAGACCTGATAGAACTATAGTATTGCGTGACGTGACTGGCCATAATGATAGTTGAAAAACTGAGACTGAATTCTTTCACCGCTCTCCCCACCCCCATTTTTTTAATTGTATTTATTTATTGGGTATGCCACCTTGATCGATTTAATTCTTAAATTCTTGACAACTCATTGCTCTTGAAACCTCCCTAAGTAATTTTCACATTCATGGTTCAAAGATGGACTATCTAAGAACAAACAAAGCAAGGGACTCAGCCTTTGAAAACTGCAACATTTACCCTTTAGCTGTCTACCATCCCTCAAAGGAAAAGAAGTTTCATACAAATTAAATGTAAAAATCATAGTTAGAAGCAAGTAAAAAAAACCAAAACACTGTGACATAAAAAGTTGAACATGATACTTGAAATTTTTCATTCACTGAAATCATGTTATTAGATCAGAAACTACTTGTAAGAACTATTATTGTTTTGGGTTATGTCCTTCCTACAGCTGTTGCTGTAACCAGATAGATAACATTTCTAGTAATCATTAATTTCTCTTAAAAAGTATAAATTTTATGAGTGAAGCAGTAGTTCCCAACAAGCCATTCACAAATGACAATGAACTCTTCGTACAGAGCAGTTATAGAGAAGTCCATCCAAGATCAGGAGCAAGTGTTCATGAGCACATCGCACTCACATAAGAGATTTTAAAAAATATGCCGAGAGAGAGAACAAACCTTTTTTTTCCACCCTAGACTGAACCTCGTGTAGCTACTACACTAAGTGAAATGGCAAGAAAGCTGCCCAGCATCAAGAGATTTGCAGCAAAATACAGAGTTGACAACACCGATTTCTTCATTAATGTAAACCTTGGTGTCGCAAGAGTTGAGAAGGCTGCGCATGTCTAATGCAGATTGTACAATCAAAGACAGTGCTGGCAGGCTGCATTCCTGCTGGCAAGGCAGGGAAAGAGCCAGAGGCCTTTCCTGATGGGGCCAGCAAGGCTAATGCCTGCTGGCCAAGCGCCTTTGCAGACAGCCAGCTGGGACATCCTCTCCTCTCTGTCCAAGCGGAGGAGAGTTTGCTATCCCAGTTGTCTCTAGGAAGAAAATAAAACCAACAGGCCCTTTTCACAGACCATGTAGGTACCCAAAGTGGCTGGTCAACTGGGAAGGAAGGAGGTAAGGACCGCACCCAGGTGTGCTCCCATCATGTCACCAGAAAGCCTTGCTACATTAGCTGTTGCAAACCAAAGTTAGAGGTCCAAGCACTCCTCTTCCTTTTGCTTCTCTTGGTCCCTTCACAGTGAATCTCTGCTTAACACGCAGCAATCTCAGCCTGAAACCGTGACATATCCAGAGCACACTCCTTACAAAGGAGGAATTGGGTAGAGCCCTGAGCCAAGCCATACATAACCTTCAAAGTCCAAGGTGTCATGTCAGCTTTCAGTCAGAATTTAAGTCCCCTGGATGCGCGCCCTTAAGGTTTTTTAACCATGGGATTACATTGTGTTTCTTGCATTTAACATACATTGTGATGTGAACAGCAGCAGAACTGGAATAAGCATTACAACTTTCCTACAAAAAGAAAAAAAACAAACCCGAAACAACCCCAAAGTGACTCCTCCTCAGGGAAAAAAAAAAAATAGCAGCATTTGAGAATCCACAGCAGAACAACACTAAAACCGATTGCCAATAATTGTTTACCATAGAAATTCCTGATTTTTCCTAACTGCAGTGTCAGACTGTCCTCAAAGTAAGAGCTTTTAAGTAGGATCTGATTCACATTCCATGTAGAAATAGCAGCATTTGGCTTATCAATTCAATCTGCAGAAATTATTTCTATTGAAGTGCACTGATAAGGCTTGTTTTCTGAAGTTCCTTGTTCCAAGAGGTACTGAAGTAAATTTGATCCAAAGATATCTTGTCAACCTACTTTTAGATGAAAATACAAAGACTTTCATAGAAAGTTGCAAGAAACATTGTCAAACTAATTCATTAAGACTCAGAAAAGAGCAGAGCAGCTAAGCAATGGTCCTGCAGGTGCTCATGCTACCAATTACATGACCACAGAATCACAGAATGCTTAGAGCTGGAAGAGACCCTAAAGGTCACCGTGTTTCAACCTCCTGACATGGGCAGGGACACTTCCCACTAGACTCAAGTTGCTCAAATCCCATCCAGCCTGGTCTTGAACATCTCCAGGGATAGGGCATCCACAGCTTCTCTGGGCAACCTGTTCCAGTGCCTCAACACCTTCACAGGAAAGGATTTCTTTCTAGTATCTAATCTAAATCTCCCCTCTTCCAATTTAAAACCATTATCCCTCATCCTGTCGCTAGACTCCATGATAAAAAGTCCCTCTCTATCTCTCCTGCAGGCCCCCTTCAGGTACTGGAAGGCTGCTACAAGGTCTCCCTGGAGCCTTCTCTTCTCCAGGCTGAACAACCCCAGCTCTCTCAGCCTGTTTTCATAGGAGAGGTGCTCCAGGCCTCTGATATCTTCATGGCCCTCCACTGGACCTATTTCAACAGGCCCATGTCCTTCCTGTGCTGAGGACTCCAAAGCTGGACACAGTAGTCCAGGTGGGGTCTTGCCAGAGTGGAATAGAGGTGAAGAATCACCTCCCATGACCTGCTGGCGACGCTTCTTTTGATGTAGCCCAGAACGCAGTTGGCTTTCTGAGCTGCCAGCAAGCACTGCCAACTTATGTTGAGTTTCTCATCCACAAGCACTCCCAAGTCCTTCTCCTCAGGGCTGCATGATGACCGCTGGGTTCATTCCAGTATAGCTTCCACCATGAACAATATCCGGAGAGCTGAAGCTGTTTGCAATGTTTATAAGCCTCACTGCTTGCAAGCTTCCTCATGTAGAAAATAAGCCAAGACAAAAGTCCAGAAAAGCTGCCTCTTCGTTCATTTGGGAAGCATGGGAAGAAAATTCTCATGAGAAACATTTTAAGTCAATCATGCAGACGCTTCAGGAGCTAAAGGAAAATATACCTAAACCAAATTCTGCCACTGTTTTAATTCCATGTGCATACGCAATATTTACAACAGTTGGACAGCAGACACACACTTCAAGCATTTTCAGTTGACTTGAAGGCGTTGATTTTAAAGCATTGGCTTACCTGTAAAATATGGATGTCTGAAAATAGAAAGCATCATTGCAGTTAAGGGGAAAAAAAAAAAGGTTAAGAAATTGTTAGGTGGTTTATTTATGAAATGTAGGCAATATGGAGTAGGGCAGCTTTCTGCTTGTGCTTGCTGGGGGTGTAAAAAGTGCACAAAGAAAACAGAAAGGGTATAGACGTGGAAAGGACATGCTGAGTAGAGAAGGTACAGACAATAAAAGCATACCTGGAAGGATAAAGATAAGGATTGTAGGATAGTGGAAAAGAACAACGTAAGTAGGACAAAAAAAATGCTCTGGACTCTATTGTTTCTGGGTAGCTGTGCACATAGGCATCATTAGAATTTTTTTTCCTTACCAAGAGATATCACAGAATCAAAGAATGGTTAGAGTTGGATAGGCCGTTAAAGATCATCGAGTTCCAACCCCCCTGCCATGGGCAGGGACACCTCCCACTAGAGCAGGTTGCTCCAAGCCCCATCCAGCCTGGCCTTGAACACCTCCAGGGATGGGGCTTCCACAGCTTCTTTGGGCAACCTGTTCCAGCATTTGACCACCTTCACAGCAGATTTTTTTCCTAGTATCTAACCTAAGTCTCCCCTTTTTCAGTTTAAAACTGTTAACCCTCATCCTATGACTACACTCCCCAATAACCAGTCCCTTCCCATCTCTCCTGTAGGCCCCCTGCAGATACTGGAAGGCTGCTACATGAGGTCTCCCTTGTACCTATTGGAATTATCTGTATTCCTTTTATCTATAGAAATATCTATTTCCATACCAGAGGTTATTCACCTTCTCTTCAGAAGTCCAGGGAGCAATAATTTTGAGACGAACTTTTTGTACAAGTGAACAATGCAAGCAACCACACAGGAGGGACTAACGCAAAGCATTCCGGGAAAACACACTCAAAAAGCGGCAAAGAGATTAAAAGCTTTCTGATATTAGGGCAGGACATCAGTAAAACCGCTTTTTCTCACCTCCTGCCATCGTTCAAAGGGAGGGAAGTGGACCTAGACAGAGTCGGGTGTTGAAATCAGGTGAAAAGGTGTTGCAGGATGAGGACGGTGTCTGTGCTTGAGGTGAGACAGCAAAGCGGAAGCCTGGAGACAACCTCCTCACCGCAAGAGGACCAGAAGTGTGAGGGACGGATCATTTCTGAAATGCATTGATAGGGTCACAGGCTGCTTGAGTCACATTCGAGATGTCCACCTTCCCGTGGTGTCACATCAATAAAAGCACACGGCAAAACTAAAGTAGTTATGTTCATGGCAGCTGCTTGGACAAAATGGCATTTTCTCTACCTCTTCCCACCTCCTGCTCTTTTTTGCCCCAAACTACAAAGCTTTATTTGCATTCATACAAAATCTGTTTACAGTCAACTTCGCCGCCATACTGGAGCTCCCCCTACCCTCCACCCCCCACCCCAAGACACAAAGCAAAGCTGGCCAGGTGTCTCTAAACCACAGAGCCAGCTGCTCCTAACCAAGCTCACAGGAAATAGCAAGGAAAATATGCAGCATTTGACACATCTGGAATAGATTGCAGAGTCTTTGAAAACAGTGTCCCAATTCCCTTCCTCCTGCTGATGAGATTTCAGGCTACCAAACTGCTGCATCGACCACGGAGGATTAGATAACATGTGTACATTTTTAACCCTCCGTATTCTTTCTGTCCACACGAGAAGTTTTTCCAAACTAGCCCAGGAAGAACCCAACCTAACAAACCCAAGCGCGTCTGCATGAAGGCGCCCGTAAAACGCAGTACGTACGGCAAGCACAGACACATCAGGCAGAAGACCGCTACTTAAGTTGGGAACGGGAAAACTGACGTGGCTGAAAATAGCACTAGTGGATGTCGATAAAGGCAGAAGATGAATCGGTATCGCACGCTTTGCAGAGTCGTATTAACTCCTTAGAAGAGACATCCTTACAGTCTGTTGCCATAAAGCACCAGGAGTAAAGGGGGAGAGAGGGTCGGCTAGGACGCGTTTTGCCGAGTGATTTGTCAGTAATTCCACGCTGACACGACCACCGCAGCGTGCATTTTTCAATCTGGAGCACAAAACCAACAAAAAGCCTCAGTCCCAGTTAGCAAAACAAAGCGATGTTTTATTACCTGCTTCTTTTTCGTATGGACAACGAATGCAAAAGAATACAGAAACAAACAGATACATTTAGAAGGAAATCCCAATCGGGTATCGAACATAATATTTAATTTTATTCTTTCCATATAAAGCTAGGAAGTGGAGGTGCCCCTAAAGTTTTAGTCACTTTCAGTATCTCTGAAAGATTAAGAAAATTAATAACGTGACCAGTTTACATATGTATATTTTAAACATTCATTATAGATACAAAACGGAATACAGCACTAGCTGAAAACAATATAAACCTCACTGTTTTTAACGTTAGTAATAAAAAGGCAGAACTCTAACATAAAAAGAAAAACTGGAGGAAAGTATTTGGTTTTGGTTTGGTTGGTTTTATTTTTTTCCTCAAAGGTGCAACCAACAACCAACGTATTTTTGCAACTGAGATTCCAGTTGTGCAAAGGACTCGGAGATGTATTCTCCTGCTTAAGGAGAAGCATAAATTTCACAAACTTTAAAGGAAACCACACATGCATGAACAGTAGACAGTACCCCTAAAAGAGATGATATTTATAAGAAAGTAACGGTATACCTTAAATGAATACTAGGAGAGGTGAAACACACATTTTCTACTTTCAGAGCTTTAAAAGATGATTTTTTTTTTTCCTTCATAGATTATTTCCAAAATTACCTTGCATTTAGTTTATTCTTAGGAAATGGCAAAGTATTTAGTCTAAACAAGCACTGTAAGATAGATACATGATTTTTTTTTTTTTTTTTTGTCTGAGAAGCCCTCAGGGTGGATGTTCTATCTCAACTGAACTCGAGACTTTCTTACACAAAGCCAGTGTTAGAGCCCAGGGAATACGTCTGCAATACTCCGATTCCGGAACGAAGGCGCACTTACGAGGATCCAACTGCATAACCCGAGGACTAAAGATGTAAGGTTGTCTGTCCATCCCTGCTAACATCAACGAACTCTGTCTTTCCATAGGATCATGCATATGCATAATGAACTTTCAGGCTCAAGCCCAAACCAGTTAATAATAATTCATGTGAGGAAAGTCAGGACGAGAAAAAATGATTCGATGCCTTTACCTCCAAAATTACATCTAATGGTAACTATATCTTAATGGCCAATTAACAAAAAATATGAATATAGCCCTAAGATTAAACAAAATTTAGAGAATATGCTGTTACAAAATATATTTTGACATATTTCCTAAGAAGCAATTCAAACAGTCATTTATGCAGAGTTATTTACAGGGGATTCAAAGTGGAGTTTTAAGCAAACCAGTATATTGGTTTGAATTTCATAAAGTAATGGCAAATAGAAGTTTGTGACTACAAGGAACCTTGGGGTTTAGTAAATTTAAAAATGTTCTACACAATCATTAGATGAATCTGAATTATATATATATAAAAAAACCACCTGTTTGAACTGGTTAATCTGAAATCATTTAATGCATTTCATTGTACTCAAAGTTCAGATCAACGAGTCAGTGGTACTTACGTGTGGTGAAACAAGTTACCACTCAAATCTTTCAGATATTACAAGCACAGATCAACCAAATCTGACTGTACCTGATCTATACTAACATGGTTTGTTAATAAGCACATTTACCAATGTGCCAAAACAAAAGACAGCAATTATAAATATTTACTAGAATGACCAGAACTGGTTATTTGAGCATAAACCATCCTGCCAATCGTTGTTGAAGCCGTATCTTCACTAATTCGCCTTCTGGTTTTAGTAGTCTTCTATCCTATTAGCTCGGAGGGTTACAGATCATCTGGAAGTTTCACACTGGTGTAGGGAAGGAATGTCTGTTCGATGCAGTCTGGAGATAAAGAAAGAGTCGTACTTCAGTTCATCGCAGTGATTCACTAGAAGTAGCCTTGCAAACTCACATTAAACCTAGAAGGAGCAAAGCAGCAGCCTGTTTCCCCTTCGTGTCAGGACAGGAGGGAAAAAAAAAAAGGCAAAAACTTACTGTTACTTTGTCTTCATTTAAAAAGTACACTCGAGAATATTTTATATCCGCAGTGGTAATATTTGTTATTTATTAAAACTAATAGTCATTGTAGAGGAAGTTATGTGTCTATGCAAGAACAAAGACATTTAATTATGACAGCAATTAATTTGAACTTCTTGTTTCAATACTTAAGATGCTTCAAAAAAAAAAAAAAAGTAATAAATTCACGTGTCCAGCTCTCTAAAGACTCCACAGATCTTATCAGCCCACACATCTCAGTGATGCTTATAGGTAAATGAAAAATTCAAAGCCACTGAACTCAGACAGGACAACTCATTAACTTCAGTTAATTCTGAATTAAATTGTGTTTTGTCCCAAAGCAGAATTTTAACTGCAGGAGAGCACAGAATCCCAGACCACATCATCCTACACTCTCATTATTCTCTTCAAGCTACGTTCTTCAAACGCTAATTAGTCCTAACAATTATTTCTGAAATAGAAATATTTCTGAAATATTTTTAAACTTTATTGTACTGAAAGCTAACAGCATGTTTTCAGTCTTGTGTCTACAAATTTTGTTATTCTGAAGAGGTTACCACATTACTCAGAAAAGGAGCAATATGTACCTATTGTAAAAAGGAAATGCTGCCATGTGGATGCCAATTTAGGCTGGTTGCTAAAAGGCAATACATTCCTTACTTATTTAACTTTTACCACATAATTTTAACAAAATGGCACATTAAAAAAAATATTAGAAAAATTCTTCCATGATCAACAACTACATGGTATAGCATAGATATTTATGATTAGCTGCTTTTAAATGTATATCACTTTCTTACATAAAAGGAACTGGTTTGTTTGGTTTTTTTTTTCTAGGCAAATACTGTCTCAGGTTTTTTTCAGGCTTCAGTAACGTGCTGCTTATGATTTCATATTGATCCTGTGACTAACTTTGGAGAAATGTTACTAAAGCCTGCTTTATTTATAGCTTCTCAGTTAAGTCAAAATACACTACTTAAGTATTTTAAGTAAACGGCAGAGTAAGGAAAATGCTACAGTACTTATTTCTAGACTTCAATTTATCTCGTCACGCAGCTTAGTGAGGTCCAATAGATCCACCTAACGGATAAAAAGCATTAAAGAAAAAGTGGCGATGTACCAGCCTGATTAGTCAGCTACCTGAAGGATATATAAAGCATATTGTTGCATACACAATAATCATACTTGTACATGACTGCCTTAATCCAGTCATGTAAAGAGAGACAATACTCATCTATTGTTTGCATGTTCAGACCCATGTCAATCAGATTTAATATGTGGGCAGATTAGCGCTTCCTCACTTGCTGACAACAGGTTGACTGCTAAAGCCAGTTTTCCAACACAAAGGACAGTATTCCAACAGGCAGCAGATACTGTTTCTTGCTTAGGAAAAAAAACAACAGGTTCCTCCTCTTTCTGTTACTGAACATTACTTTCCAGGGAAGACTGGAGACAACAAGGACGTGCTATTCACTTTCAGATTTTATGACTTCAAGAGACTACAGATAACTCCAAGCCCATGTGGAATATACACAACATCCTTGTTCAAAAACTCATGCGACTTCTGTTTCATGACAGAAGTTTGATTATTTATATATAAGTATTTCAGTCTTCCTGGTTTTCCTGGGAGAGAAGATTATTGCTAAAAACTGCTTACCTTCAGTACAAGAAAAAAAATCTTGTTCTGTGAGCAGCTGCCATGCTTTCAGACATATTTCTGACTTTAAGATAATTAACAAAGCCTCGAAAGAACAGGAGGAGTCCTGAAAGAGTAGAAAAGGCACAAAATTAAGTACATCAATGTAGGTACACACTATCCCACATTAAAAAAATAATTAAGAATAATAATCTAGATTATACTGTGGAAAGCATCATTCACAAATTCAGCACGCAAGTCTTCTGTTTTTATCTTGCAATATGAGGATACAGCCTTATGGAAAGCTTTCTAGAAATTTTACACTTGGGTTTCATGTATCATTTGCTAAAAAGACTGTATGAAAAACTTTAAAAATAAGGGGGGAAAATGGGGGAGGAGGGGATGGAAGAATACACACAGTATGTTCTTTTCAAGTAGAATTCTTAAAATAACTAGCTTGTTAGAAGACTACTCGAACCAGAAAACATACCTTTAGAAATGCGTAAGATAAATGTATTGCAAGTAAAAAGGGGGTGGTGGGGGAAACAACCCCAAACCAGACAGAGAATACAGATTGCTCTAGTAACAAGCCATTAATAAATTATCATACATTATAGTTTGAGATTTAACCATCCAGGAAAATGCACCTGCCCCAGAGGAGGAAGAATAACAGTCAGTTCAAAGAATCCACATCCAGTGGAGAGAAACATGAGCCTAAAGAGCAATTCTCCTCATTTGATGAGCACAGGTACATTGAAGATCCATGCCTGTGTGTATATATATATGTGTATACATTAAGATTCCAAAGGTTGAAATGAAAATCTAAACTGAAGCTTAATAAGTTTAGCAAAGGGTGTCATCCTTTGCATCATCTTGCACTCTAATAAACAATCTATGTGGTTACACTGATATTTTGCTGTGATGCCCTTTTTCTTCCTGCGCTCCAGGTTGAGACTAATTTTTTTTTTTTCTATGCTCATTTCCTCTCTAAGTGCTTTTGACTTGTATATTTTTATTTACTTCATTTTTGCTCCTTTAAAACCGGTAAAAACCCAAATACAGAGAATATTCTGCTAACCACTGGAACTTTTACCTAAGCCAGACACATTTCTGTGACTAAGGTGAATTCTGTACTGACAAGAAAGCACCAAGATCTTAATCAAAAGTCTACTACAAAAGCTGCTAACCAGACGTTACCAGACATAGTCCTACGTTCAACTGAAAGGCAGCTGAAACAGCAAAAGGTGGGCAGGCAGCTCTCAAGGTGCCCAAAAGCATACTTTGTGCATTACACATGTTGGAAAACCAGTCCAAGTTCAACCCATATTTTATATTTCTCTGTTTAGAGAAGAAAAAAAAACAAAACCAAAACACAAAAACCCAAAACACTTTCCATTGTGTTCCTCAAAAAGAAACATTGGCTAACATTTAAATTTAAAAATTAGAATTGTCTCTCTCCAATTTGTTTACTGTATATGACAGCTCCTTGGAAGCAGACCACTTCTCTGAAGCATGAGCAGATTTTTCCAGATGTTGAAAGAAGGGAAGGAAGCAGAAACAGATAGGTGAAACACCAGAGGAGAGGAGAAAGGTGGCAATAGGTGGGCTCAAGTATGTCAAAGGACCGTGCAAAAGCAGGAATCCAACTCAGTTCATCCACTTCCGAAGGAAGGCAGGACGTGCTACTTCGTGTGCTCTAATGGGAAAGCTACCAGAGACAATGAAATACAGATCTGGTTGGCAGAGCTCCCGTGACTTGATAGTACTCCTCCGTGTCCTGCTAAGTAGCTCCGTTGGGTTAAATCTTTCTATGGTGCTCTCACAATCTCGATATATCCCCCTTATCAGTTTAAAAACAACTGTTGGCCTATTTCATGCAAGACATTCATAAGACAAAGGAACGCTGGGCGCGGGCTGCATACTGCGTGCCTCACAGTGCCTTTTATCCCAAGGCATGCTATAAACTTGGTGAGTTAAAGTAAAAAACAACAAAAAGACTCAAAAACCAAAATCCAAAACCTTCAAACAGTTAAAGCTGAATATAAGGTTTTCCTAAATCTAAGTGAGGTAGCTTCTGAACAAGTGCTGCAAAAGACAGTAAAAAGAGGAACCGCAAATGCACAGGTTTTTTTTCCCCTAGATGCAGCGGGGGAAAAATCTGAGGGGAAGAACAAACTATTTGTTTGGAAAAAAAAAAAGAAAAGTAAAAAAAGTGTCCAACCTCCAATCTCAAGCATCAAAAGGCATTGTCTTAATTAAAAGATTTATCTGGAGATATTTGTACCTGTAACAAATTATTTCACTTCCTACTTAAATACAATCACCTCAAAAAGAATACGGAAGCATTCAACAGACTGCAGCAGGCAGACAGAGAAAGTTTTAGGGAACATAATTTAAGATTTCTGACATTTCTTGTGAGATAAATAGCGAGTCACAAACAGTCAGGAACTCAGTGTTGGTTGGTGGATTATTTTTTTTTTAAATTTACTCAACATTTCATTCTAACATTTGCTGTTAGCCATTTGAGTCAATTAATTCAAAGGGAAGAGTGCCACCTACTGAAGCAGCAATAGCTAGAAAAGAAAATGCACGGTAGCATTCACCTCTGCAACAGAAAATCATTCCAGATTCCATATTCAAAATATAAAATCCATAGTGGGAAAAAAAAAAAGATACAGTGGTTGGGGTTTGGTATATCCTAATTTAAAACAGACAGAAGAGCAGAATTCGATGAGCGTTAAGACTTTGAACATGGGCAGACAGACTTCTTAAGAGAAAGCTGACATCATGGGAGCACTGTGATCAGAAAAGCATGAAGTCAGTCTCTTCTCTGACTGAAAAACCACTGATGCAGTACGCATTTCAAAGGGCTAGAAAAGGACATTTCGTGACCTATGTACAAGACAGCAGGCTACACCTTCCTAGGATCAGTCACTTTTCTTAAACTTTAATACCTGATATATGCATTTATACACATAAGTACTAGACACCACTCATTTTTCAGTGTGTTCTCTACATAAAGCCGAAGTTTCATTGCACCCCTAGATCAGTAGAGGCAGCTTAAAAAAGCACAAACAACAAGTCTCAAGAATGTACATAAATACATAGAACAGAATTTTTTAAGCTGCAGGTTATTTGACTAGTCGGCAGTTCACACAGTAACACCACTACGGTAACCAATAACCTTGTGAATACTATGGAAATAAAAACAAATCACAAAACTATCAGCAGCTAAAGAAAAACACACAGCTAAACATGTTACAGAACTCTTTACTTACAATGACATGATTCATCTTTAAGTACTTCCACATTAAAACAGAAATGGTTTCAATTGCCACTTACCAAGTACAAGAAATATCCACCAAAGCCAGTACTGTCCATTGAAATATCCAGTAAAATAATCTGAAAACTGAAAGTCATACAGAAGGCTTAGCTGCAGTGACATGTTACTAAGAGACATTTTATGCACTATGCAAATACAGAAAGCACAGAAGAAAAAGCAAATTTAAATCGAAGTATTCAACTGCAAAACTGGTATTTGTGCAGCAATTTAATACACAAATAATACTTCTTGTGTCAGTTGATCGATGGCAGTTATTTTAAAACCTCCAAAAATATATGCGTATATATATAAAATAAAGTATATTAAAACTCCCCCTTATTACTTGCCAGAATCACCTGACATTTTCTGTTATAACAAATCACCACTTGTCGATTTTCCTTTTTTCCCCTCCAATGTCTGCCATCCCAAACACATTACAGCAGCCTGCTGCTTTAGATATTAACACCAAAAGCCACATTAGTTTAATCTTATCAGACAGGGATGTTCTGCTGACCCCTCAAAAGAAGAGCTTTTGACCTTCTGTATACCCCCTACTGTTAATCGCTGCCAAGAATACCAACCCCATAAAGACCCCCAACTCATTAAAGTCTTTTCATTTTCAAACCAGCATTCAGTTCCCAGCAGTGAGCTGAACGCAACTAAATGAACCTTGAAGTGGCATTTCAACTGTTCCTGTTAGTGACCATGGTAGGCAGTTTTGTCCTCCCTGTGATGTGGGAGGCAGCTGGAGGGCAGGGTGTGATGGTATTGGAGACAGGTATCTGTGCCTTTACCAGACTCCAGACTGCATGCTTCACTGATAAAAAGGCTAATCAAATGTCTCCAAAACTCACAGAAGAAGTAGGAACGGGGAGACGTGTGAAAAGTTGCCAGAAAGAATAAAATAACCTATTTAGAAGCTCTGCACACTTTTCATGCGCTTCCCATCTTACTATCGTTCAGTATGTTTACTGCATCCTGCCATAGTGCATCCCTGGGATGTTTCAGTAGAATCAACCATGAAATCACATTATTCAGTTTTCTCTAAATAAATAAATAAATTAAAAAAAAAATACTGGGCCACATATGCAACCAGATAAAAAAACCAAGACATTTCAAGAGCTCAAGAGCTCTAGATATGCTTGTTGTTTCAAGTAACTGTGCACCGAGATCCACGTGTTTTCTCCAGAATAAAGCCAGATCATGGGAATTCCATAAAGATTTAAACCCATACTGCATTCATGTCTATTAGCCGTCTAAGAAAAAAAATAACCAAGAAAAAGAATTGCTGAGTTGAACTAAAGAATTGGCAGTTACATTATCCCTATATAAATACTAGCATTTCCATGATTTGGCAGAGTAAGCATTTCATATTTTGACACTTCATTAAAATATCAGATGAATACTCAGTTCTCAAGAAGTTGACAACATTATTAATCCCATCTCACTTGCAAGTCAGCATTTTCAATTCTCTAAACATATATACCAATAGGCCTTGGTCTTGGTTGTTTTTTTTTTATGTTTTTTTTTTTTTTGAGTTGCAACTTCATTTATTTGCAGAAAAGATTTAATAAAAGCAGCAGTCAAATACTAGCCTACGTGTATTACTCTCACACTTTGTTTAGGCAGAAGCAGCCATGGCTACAGAATTCCCCAACAGCAAAATTGTGCTTTCCTTCCTCCCCAGCTCTGGCCCGGTAAAAACTGATAGAGAGAGAGTATGTGTGAACCCGGACAGTTTTGACACTATAAAGTTCCGTACTACTGACCCTGAGTGAGAAAGGGCAGCACAAGCCTCGGGAGGAGCTTGAAACAAGAGGAATAGGACAATTTTGTGCACACACGCCATGCTTGTGTGTCACATTCAAAACCAAAACTGTCAACGTACACCTTCTGAGCTTTCTACTGTTCTCTCTACAAAGGGAGACAACACAGCCAGATGATAATCTTCATTAAAAAAAAAAAAAAACCAAACACCCACCCACCCCTGAGGTCTTGGAATTGGCCAGCTCTAATATTTTAGAATTAGTACCAGATTATATTCAAGAATTTAAACATAGTTGAGAACACAATAATTCCTGAAGGAAGTGTAGCACATACTAGTTTTTGGTTGTTATAAGCACATTTTCAAACAGACAGGAATAATAAAACTGACATAATGAGCAAGTTCTGCCCTCTGTTTAGCATGCCTCAAGGGAAGCTGAAAATATCCCCAACGAATGCAGAGTTGAAAATGTCACGTCTTCTCTCTCCCTTAAGATAAATTCCATCCCAAACCTTGAATTCCAACTAAACACACTAGAATCACATTTGGTCCACTAGCATTCTGCTGCCCTGGGGAAGTGAAAAAAAAAACACAACCAACCAAATGCCAAAACCCAAAAAAACCCAACCTCATCACTCTCAACTCTAAGAGGGATGCAGGACATGGCCAGGAGTGACAATCTCTTCTACCCACAATCCTTTACTATTGCATTAAGACCAAATCAGGTTGCTAGCACCCACATAGAATAAATAAATAATAAAAAAACCCCACTAATTCAGAGTTGGCAGGGCATAAAAGATAACTAAGTTATCCAAGATGTCTTTCTTCATTAGACAAGATGAGATCTTAAATGTCTCACAGAAACGTAGAATTCAAGTTCAGAAAGGATCATTATTGTTTCATCCAGCATCCACTTAGCTAAGTAACTTCTGTTTGGCTAACATACCTTTCCAAAAAGTATGTAGTTTTGAAGCGAAAATGTCAAGAAACCGAGTATCTAAGATGGTAAAAATGTGGCTGACTTCATATTCAGTTTTGACTCAATTCAGTATTTAACTTACAAGGAATAAAAGCATCAGGTACAAGGGAGAAAAGTTTTCTGACACCCTCCCCCCCCCCAAACCCCAACAGGCTGAGCCATTTATAAATCTTTCACGTAGGACACTGTAATATCAGTGACATTTTAGGTACTTGTTCCACTTTTTCTGTATGCTTTTAAGTATTTGTGCAAAGAATGAGTCATTCTGCGTTTATTTTAGTAGAAAGATGAACATAAAATGCTTCATCAGACAAAAATAGACTAAGTTTCAGCATTAGAAAGCATATATGAATATATAGCAAGTAAAGCTCCTGCTAAAGTGGAAGTTAAAGAAAATTCTAGACACTGTAAGCACTGGAATTTAATATACTGATTTTTAATTCCATTAGTATATATCCTTGAATAAACTGTTACAGTTTGATTCTACAAAAGGAGTGTACAGCGTGAATCAAGAAACATACCCGTACAATGAGAATCCATTTGATCAGGGAGAGACCAAATCCACAGATTGCACCATACCTTCCAGCTATGGTATTTGTTATACAGAAGGATAAACAAAATCCAATCCAGTTGAAAATAAACGCCACTATAAAATAAAAGAAACGGTAGCTTCTGTTAATCTGTATAGCTAAGCAAACAGACTTAACACTAATTTCACTTTTATACTAATAAGGGCATGCTTACACAGCCAGTAATTCCCTTCCGGTAATTCAGGTTTTCAGAGATTGACTTTGAACCCAGACATTCCCCATGGTATAGTCACTTAATAAGAAAGCAAATGGTAAACAGGCTGGAACCTACTACTTTAAACAAGAGAAAACTCCAACATAAAAGAAAGCATTACATTGCTACAGAAATCTCCCCCGATGACACTAGATGTGAAGGGTAAACGCAAACAAAGGACTATAACACACAAGACTTGGATTTAAAACAAAGAAGAAAAAAACACCTTGCTACGCTTTTATAACCAAACATATAGTTATATGCACACATACGTGCATGTATCAAGGCTGCACATTCAGTTTTATCCAGTTTGCATCGAACAGAATAAAAGCATCTGCTCTTCCTCTGTAAGCATAGTACAGAAATTAAAGTAAATTGAGAAGCTCATGTTTCATTGGTTACTGTCTTCTCTATATTCAAGCATAAGGTATAAGCAGCCTCGGAAGTTTTACACAGAAGCTTAAGAAATCAAGAAACAAAAAGGACCTTGAGCACAACTACCACTGTTACTCCAATTAATATTTTTACACAGCTCCTAGGAGTTTTACAATTTCAAGTTTCATATCTGCACGCGTACTCCACACTCAACATCATCATCTGTATGGACATCAGCTTGCATGCATTAGATTAAAATGTGGGAATTCCCAATTAGGTGATGTCCCATCTTCCAGAGTAAGTGAGGGCAATTAAAAAGAAAACCACCCAACAAAAGAGCTGGGGGAGCCGGTGGAAGATGGCAATTCAGGAGTTCTGGAAAGGACAAGATGGTGGAAAACCGAAAACATTTGGGAAGCCCACAGTCGACATAAAAACCACAGAAGAGGTTGGAAGGAACGGGAGAAGGGCAGAGGGGAACAAAACCCCTGCACACAAACCCACAATGGTTTAAATCTCCAGCCTTAGGGGAAAAAAAAAAAAACAAAACTCACATAAAATTCAGACATTAAATCATCACAGAATAAAAAGTATGTCTTTGCAGTACAAGTTCGAACAGTGACAGCAAAACATCAGGAACAGAGAATTGGTCAATACTGTTCTTAAATAAAACTCAATTTTGGAGGATTATCTATCTACCTGCATCAAATTTATTCCATTCCTGAACTGGGACTTACTGTTGCTCCTTCCTGAAAGGCTCACCTAAGTCTGTCAGTGATCACCAGCAGCATTTGCTATCAACTTCAGCAGCCAATTTTATTACTTATTTTTTTTTCTACTTAGTGATGAACGCTCAAAAACTTCCCTAGGCAATTTATTTCTACTACTTCATTACCGTTGTCAGTAATTTTTAATTAATGCCCAACTGGAAATTTCCTCATTCCAATTACTCTGTATTACATCCAACATGGATGGAGAAACCATGTAAGTCAAATTCTTTCTGCATTAAGGAAGGAGCTAGGTGATCGTGTATGAAGGTCAGCCAGGCTCCTGATAATCAGAGAGGAAACGAGCACTCCTAAAATAATCTCCTTCTAACATTAGCCATCTCAGCCAAATGACTTCCCCTCAGCTTCTCTTGTATGACTAAGGGAAACCTGCACAGCATTCGTGATGTGGACATAGAGAAGTCACGTTTCTTAAATTCACACAGAAAATTCAGACCGTGCTGAAGACTCCTCAGGAAGCAGACAACCGGAGACTGCGCTCACCCTGAGCTTGTGTGACAACCTTGTCTTCCAACTTGTGCCCACCTGAGACCCCCTAAGTATATATCCTAGCTTGTGTGCGGTTTATTGATTGCTTGAAACACCTAACAGCTTAGAAAATAGTATGGACATCAGTTTACAACATTTTGGTATGGTTACTATCTGTTCCAATATAGCATCTGGGACAACATGGATGTTTACATTTCTCTGCACCATGAGATTCTATTGGTGTGAGTTGTAGACAGTGTTTACATTGCCCAGATGTTGTTCACAAACAACGAATCAGAATCTCTATACGAGAACCTAAAGTTTAGATGTTATGATCAAACACTTTTCTCCATTCCTTCCTCCTTATTAATCCACATGTGAGGTTCAAATGAATATTAATTTTTTCCTAGGTTGTAGGGACAATCCAAAACTTCCTTCCATGGTTTCAAAGAATCCAGATGAGTTCTGCAACTCTTTCTGGGACCCACGGGTAGAAATTTCAAAAGCACTCCTTTATATAAGGGGAAACTATATCAGCCTTTTATTACTGCCCAAAAACGACCTCCTTAGCATAATGAATCAGGATGATCCAATCAGACATGACTCAAGACTTAAATATGGGCAGATTAAGCATGAAAACCAAACCCCTTGGGTCATGACAGTTACTTGTTCTATCACCATTACAGGTGTGTTCAAAATGGATAGAAACAGCTCAGTAAATCCTCCTTTTTTGTTGTGCAAATAAATAAAAAAATAAAAATCACTGAAAAACTCACCTATTAATAACTTTATCTGGCATTCTAAGAAGTTTATACTATGCTGTGTAAGGCACAGTTATTGTAAAAGGACATAATAGAAAAAATATATATATTAAGTGGTCTGATAGCAAGATTTCCTGCATTTTGCATTCATAGCAAAAAGAATATGTTGGCTAATACATTCATTTACATCAAAATCACAAACTAACAAATGCCAGCCCCAACCAATAGAGAGCAGATTCTTTACTCAACAACATAATCAGAGATTTCAAGAGCAACACCAATTTCATAAAATGTATGGGTTTACCACATACTAGAAATGAAACAGGTTGTTTTCCAAATTTTTCCACTGAGTTTCTGAATCAACTGCTAAAGCAAAACACCCGTTAAAACAAATGAATTCACATTCTATTTAATTACACTAAACAGAACAGGACTTTACAATTTAGATGCAAAACTCGTTTGTAATTTGCATGCACCGAGCTCCTAAAACCCACCAAAAAAAACCCCAAATAAAAACTTCTGGCCACTAGATGGCCGCAAGACAGCAATTTTATGCAATTTGGGCAGCTACCACTAGATGGTAGCTACATATCACTAACTCGATTGCANGCTGTAAATTTCACTTTAACTCCTCCTCTCTTAAATCTACATACAACAATTTTATGGAGACCTTTATCTCCTTATTAGAGGAATGGAAATACACCACCCACTTATTTATTATCTAACCCTGTAAAGTTAACCTCAGTTTTCATTCAGTTCTCCAATTTCCCTATTAAAAAAAAAAAAAAACCTACTGAAAACTAGTATTAGAGGTCTATAAATGGTATAAGTTTTTGTGAACTCCTTATACTATGAACACAAACAACAAGTAAATTTTAGCTGTTTCCATACGTAACCAGTATTCGTAACAGCCAACACAGATCCCAATTAAGCATACACTTGCATAAATATCTTGCAATGTGTAAGCACTCATTTTATGCATTTCATTCACAGGCAAAGCTGGCAGTAACATAATCTCAGAATAAACAAGAAATTACCATCGCAGCATTTTTTTCAAACGTGTAAAAGCAGTGCTCTGTGCAGTCAGTCTCAGCTAAACAGCTATTTGAAGAGAAAGTTGCCAGTTTATTCAAGTAAACTTCTGTATCCTTGAAGCTGCACACGAGGTTCTGGGCATGCAGTTTTGGCCAACTGNATTTGCATGCACCGAGCTCCTAAAACCCACCAAAAAAAACCCCAAATAAAAACTTCTGGCCACTAGATGGCCGCAAGACAGCAATTTTATGCAATTTGGGCAGCTACCACTAGATGGTAGCTACATATCACTAACTCGATTGCAATATGCAGGCATGTTCAGTGAAAAGTTTATTTTATTATACTTCAGTGGAATAAAATGAAATTTAAGAAAGCTAACCTCACTGTTTTGTATTTAAAACAAAAGGCTGCCCACCTACGCTCCACACCCCCAAGGCCTTCCTACCAATGCCATACTTAACAGTCACGGGAAGAGGTGGGAGAGCACATCTGGAACAAGCCGTTCTTTCCACGCTCCTCTCATTAGAGCACAGTGCCTGACACTGTTCTCTAAATGTTCCCTCATTTTAACTAAGTGAGAGAACGTATTCTAGGCTCTCTCTGATCCGCCACCTCTACTTGCAGTGTTTAAATAGATCCCACACCCCACACATTCCCCCCCCCCCCCCCAAACACAACAAAAAAACAA
>VXBJ01003451.1:595320-622450 GCA_013400055.1 Nycticryphes semicollaris
CCTAATAAAAAAAAAAAAAAAACCTACTGAAAACTAGTATTAGAGGTCTATAAATGGTATAAGTTTTTGTGAACTCCTTATACTATGAACACAAACAACAAGTAAATTTTAGCTGTTTCCATACGTAACCAGTATTCGTAACAGCCAACACAGATCCCAATTAAGCATACACTTGCATAAATATCTTGCAATGTGTAAGCACTCATTTTATGCATTTCATTCACAGGCAAAGCTGGCAGTAACATAATCTCAGAATAAACAAGAAATTACCATCGCAGCATTTTTTTCAAACGTGTAAAAGCAGTGCTCTGTGCAGTCAGTCTCAGCTAAACAGCTATTTGAAGAGAAAGTTGCCAGTTTATTCAAGTAAACTTCTGTATCCTTGAAGCTGCACACGAGGTTCTGGGCATGCAGTTTTGGCCAACTGCATGTGAGGGTCACTGGAGCCTTCCTGCAGCCTTTGATTCCAGTTCAGCTTCTGCATAGCAGGATTTTTTTTTTACTACCACTACTGTGCTCCTAGCTGCAAGCTAACAAGTCTGTTTCCAGATGTGGTTTTAAGGAATTAAAACACATTAGAGGCAACAATCCACTTGACCTCCAGTTACAGTGCTAATGAAGACCTGAACTGGGATTTAAAAGCAAGAATAAGTTCACACAATTCAGAACCTAAATAGGCTAAATACAAAAGCTGTAGCACATAGGGAAGGAGATAAAAGGGAAAAAGAAAAATCATAGAATCACAGAGTATTAGGGACTAGAAGGGACCTCGATAGATCGTCTAGTCTAATCCCCCTGCCAAAGCAGGAACACCTAGAGCAGGTCACACAGGAATGCCTCCAGGCGGGTTTTGAATATCTCCAGAGAAGGAGACTCCACAACCTCTCTGGGCAGCCCGTTCCAGCGTTCCGTCACCCTCCCTGTGAAGAAGCCTTTCCTCCATATTTAAGTGGAACCTCTGATGTTCCAGCTTGCATCATCGAATCACCGAATGGTTTGAGTTGGAAGGGACATTAAAGAAACATCTTGCTGATGATGCCGTACCCTCCTTTGCCCTGAAGAACATACATCCTTTCTGTGGTCCAACTACAGAAAGAGGTCACACTGCAAAACTCACTGTTACCCTCTATGTGTATATACATACTTGTTATGTGAAGCAGACACATATATTTTTGTCCCAAGGTGCAAATACCACTTTTTCCTAGTGCTTCATGTGCCAACGTGAAAAAATTTCTGTGAAAGTTCTGTAATCTGCATCTGTAACACTTAAATAAAAAGACTGTAAAAGACATTAAAAAAACCCCAAAACAGAAAAACAAAACACTAAGATGAAATCTAGGGTTAAAAACAAAGATTTCAGTGGATTATCAATCAGCTTTCACCCTGATGAGTGCTAAAATGAACAGCTACATCCCCAACACCAAGCTTCCATTCAGGCTGCCAAATAAGTTACATTTATTTCAGAAAGGGAAAATATCCTCAGAAATTAGGAAGAAACATGCAATTGTCAAAATAGAAGCAGCTTCCTTCCACACATAACTTAAGAGTGGCTAAATCCAGCTTGGTTCGATGCAGTACCTTAGCACAAGATAAGACACGCACGGCGCGCACACACTGAAGAAGTGCTGGAGTATTGCTGGCTGCAAACACACTTTACCTGAAGAGAGTATATTTTTGTATGCTAGTGCTTAGTTCAACCCAAAAATAAGGGTCGTTGGATTTACTCCAAAAATCCACCTACGGCTATTTAATTCACTGCACTAACATCAGCAACTTTTATATGGCGCATCATCCCTCTCTTTCAAATTTTTTTCTACTTAAAAATCGGTTGCCGGACTTCTGTGACGTTAATTGAAGTTGGTAGTCCAACAAGAAGATGACAGAATTTTCCAGTTCACAGGTAACAGTGCAGCCTTGCTTTGCCTCAAAACATTTACTATGATTTCGCTTTGTCCCCTTATCTGTGACAGATGCCACGGGGTGGGGGGAGGGGAGAAAAAAAAAAAAAAAGTGCAATGCAACGTATTTTCTACATCTGGAACAGGAAACATTTGTGTACAGGTAAAAAAATAATATTCCATTCATTACAATACATTAATGCAGTTTATAAACAGCTATACTCCATAGGAAAAAAAAGTTACAATTAAGATATATCTCAGTAGATCTGGGATACATGATAACTTACTGAAAAATGCCAACATGAAGATGCCATCATTGCCCACTCTAAGCTGATCTGCATCACTGAAATCATCCCGTGGTGGATACTCTTCTTCCTGGATTTACAGGTTAGTGATAATTTAGTGACAAGTTTATTTTAGAATAACTATCTGTAGGATTAAAGTATTAATTATGTTTCTAAAGCTAGGAAAAAAAATGACATTTCTGTAACATACCCACATCAAGGAAATTTTAAAGAATAAGATTTCATCTCTCTAAAACAAGTCTTATTTGTTGCTTATATTGGCAGAGCCAAATTTAAGTGAAAAGTCTCTGTAGACGATATGTTCATGCTGCCTATTCATCTTAAATGAAGCTAGAAATTATTTCAGATGAGTACTTGAACAATCAAAACCAGCAGAAATTTATTTTTTTACTGTAACTATCTTAATATGCAGTTAAGCTATTAAATGTTTTTGCAGAACCATTACAGAGTATATACTTTTCTTTTTTTTTTTTCCCCTGCCAGAAGTTTTTTAATGCTTCCCAAAATATTGAATAAAGTTTTAGAATAAAGTTAGTAGCTTAAAACAAATTGCTGATGCACCAGCACTGCACTAACCGGTTTGACTTTCCTACAACCTACAGAAAAACATGCAAAGCAAAGAAAACTTCTAGGGACACTAGAGGGCGCGGGCACATCAGAAGTGTGTAAACATCTTCTGAACTCGAAAAGCACCGTACTTTAAAGACAAGCAAAAGTAAACAGAGATGTCGGGCACAATGATCCAAAGACTTCTCCCATCGTGTCAAAATACTGAAAGTCTGAGCTGGTTGTGTTGCTCGGTACTTGATTTTCAACAGCACTTGGCAGATCTTAACGTAGGCAGTTCTGTGCACAAGTAAAACAATTTCTGCAACTGTAGAAGGGCAAATGTAAGAGTTTTCACCTACTAAAGAGAGCCTGATGAAAACCATCAAACCAGCTAAACACGTTGTTATTATACTTAAATGAACAACATCAAAATGATGCAGAAGCTTACAAGTTAAATAATGCTGTCAGTAGCAGCAGCAATATGGTCTAGACATAAGTACGAGTAAAATTCTTTTTCTATATTCTCAACAATTAATCATAATGTATTAGAATTGAGATAAGAAGTGACCTGCAAAAAAAAAAAAAAAAAAAGAAAGAAAGAAATCAAGGGAGATCAGTAGATCAGTTCAAATGAGATTAACTTAGCTGCTTCACACACAGCAAACACTTACTACTGAAATAGTGTAATTCTGATTTTAACCCATTATTCAGTCACTGTTCCAAATGCTATTTTGTATATTAAGTTCATAATTAAAGGGCACTGGACAACTATAGTGATCTAAGGTTCTGTCATGGGATTGACACATTGACCTTTGTCAACACAGCAAAATGATTTACCAGGCTATAACAATTATGGTTCAAAATGTGCTAGAACAAACTGTACCAACACACAGCAGCCAGCTTTATGCTTCGTAACACGGCTGTGAAATTCCAGCTGTGCTCTTTATTTCAGATTAATTAACCAAGACTCTGTATCTGATAGCTCATTTTAAAAACACTGCCCTTCACATAGACAATTCCAAGGAAAGCATAAAAAAAAATCAGCTGAATAACAATCTTAAGGGGCTGTAATTCAGCTCTACATAATTACAGATGTCCCTAAATGGTCATCTTAAGTGACTACGAAAGCATTAGTTCATTTAGCTCAGCTTCCACGCAGCTACAAGACTGATGGGGAGCAAAGAGGGAAGGGCTGGCTGAAAAATGCATTAAGCAAAGAGTTGCATTTGAATGTGCTTTTCCCTGAAATGTATGCTATAAAAGTTTCTTTTTTCAAGTCAGGACAACAGGAAATGTTTTCATTTCAGAAGGTCTATAAACCCCCATAATAAAATAATTTTGGGGCTTTTTTTTAAAACTAACTGCTAACTACTGTACTTCATACTGGCGTTTCCAAACCATATAGTGAATTACACTCTATGCAAAATGTAGCTTCAGAAAAAGAAAATTTTGCTGAACTACAATAACAAGTTTAACAGGTTTCTCTGTAAGCCTGGGTTTCTCTAAGGCTTACATGTGAGAAACACAGGTTGATATACAACCTTGGGACATGACAGCAGATAGCTGCAAGCAGGCATTGTAGTAAGTGTGAACAAGTTGTAATTTACCACACTCCATGCCAAGAGGGAATTATATTAAAACGAGTTCTATTTACTGTCTCCAAAAATGGCCATAAGGAAATTATCAGAATGTTTACGAAATGGTTTCCTGAACTTAAATCACATTCAGCCTATATCTATATCGTCTAGTGTTATGTAGTTTTATGACCAGTCCTGCAGAAGACACTATNGAAGAAATGGTTTCCTGCACTTAATTATCATCTAGTGTTATGTGGTTTTACGACCAGTCCTGCAGAAGACACTATTTGACTACTGCTCCAGCCCCACTAATACTATCTAACCTTCGGTGCTCTTGTTTAATCTAATTGGTATCAACTGCCCCGCTCTCTCATCAAAATAATTGTTTGCTGCTATTGGCTGAGGAATAAAAAAGGACAATACAGAATGACTGGCCTCTCTGCTGATGCTTAGAGGTAAATAATTTAATGGAAATACTTCTATTAGATACTGAGATTTTTATCAATGAGAATAATTATATATTGGATTTTTTTTTCTTTTTAATGAGAAGAATATCATGTAACACCACACACAAACCCATAATATATATAATACTGTTTCAGTATCTCTGATTGATTTTTAACAAATTTAGCCTTGTTAAGCATCATGGACAATATTTCTTGTTTGCTAAATATGCTGAGGTCTGTATAAACAGAAAACATTGTTCCTATGAGCAGAGATACATCTAAAGAGCAAAATATATTTATAAACATAAACGGCATGCCACACAATATCTGTAAACAAAAGAACATCAAAGGGTACACAGCATCTAATGAAGTTTAACCTATTTACTCTTCAAACTACAGTGCCCTCTGTAGAATTCTGCAGAGAGGACTGTTTTCCCTCCATCCCCTCCCCCAATGCTTTTTAACTTCTTTCAAATTGAAACCTAGCATGGTATATGGTGAGACAACCACCTTTAATCAACTAAAGAGCCCAAACTTTCAGGACCCCCTTGGGTAACTAAATATGATATAACTCTTCTCAATGCAGTGGATTAACAGAGGAAAAACTGCCAAAGAAAGAGTCAAATTACTTAATAAACCCCATAAATGATACCTTCAGCATACAAAACAATNGATTGAGGAATATTTCATCAAACAGACTCCTAGACTCCCTAAACTGGGCGTGCTAAGCATGTAAAAACAGAAAAACATAAGACAAATGCAACTGAAAAGCATTAAGTAAAAGCCATTCATCGCAACATAGAAACAAGTCAGTTAACTGTTAGCAATGTTTTTGCCCACTTAAATTAACCTTTCAAAACTGACCCTGAGAAAGGAAATGGTCAAAAGCCAGGCTAACTAATGCTATCCCCACTGATGACATAGCTCAATGTATCAAAGAAGTTGTAGCAGCCCTATCTGGCAACATTTGAAAAAAACCCAAATCTTTACACAAAATCTACTCTTCTAAGGCAAGCTACACAAAAGAAGTAAGAAAACAAGCACTGAAAGTTTCAGTAAATGTTTAGATTGTTCATGCAAACTGTGGATATACAGGGCCTACAATGAAGTCTTTAATGGAATCATCCCAATGTTTTTTGTAAGATTACTATTTGATTCAGGAAGAAAAAACCCAAAACTGTTTATTAGACATGCTGCCTTTTTATACAGTTTTCTTCTCTTTTGCTCAATAAGTAGGTTTGTGGCCTTATTTATAGCACACTTTGGACTTTACCATGAAACAATTATCAGCTTCATGTATCACTCAAGGTAACAATAAGGACAGCTAAGCTTTTCCAACTGTTCATGTTATTATAGTGATGAGGCAAAATATCCTCATTTTAAAAGGAAGAAGCCAGAGGCAGCAATCACAGCAGAGTTCACAATGGTAAGAGCACTAATTTCACAAGACTGAAAATAAAAACTGAAAAAGCTACATGTTAAATCGTTTGAGTAGGTTGTGCCAAGTGTATAACATGCAACTGGGATACTGTCAGCAACTGTCACTGCCTTGTGATCTCCAAGACAGTGAAAGTGAGAAAAGAATTAAACTTTGTACTACTGGTATGTAGTTAAGTAACTTATCTGTTCTTCCATGTCTATTCAGAGGTAAGGATCAAAATCCTTCTACTCAAGATGGCAAAGCACCACTCTAACTATAACATGAGATTTTTTTTTTCCACTTCTAGTCATCTGCCAGATTAAGAGAGTCTTACTACACAGTTTTAGTCCACTCCAGTGTAAATCCATCAGAGGTATTAAATAAGGCAAGGATTTTGTGGCAATATCACATGGTAAAGTAATTCAAATGACATTAATTAAAACTGTGTTGGGACACGATTTTAAGGTTTGCAACCTTATTACTGTTTCTTTAATATAGCTTGTGTGTGTGCCTGTGTGTGTTTTAAAAAAAGCAAACCAAAAAGCCAACAAAAAACCCCACAAAAATAACACAGAAGTAAACTAAGTAGAAATCCTATCAAACTTGATCTTTAGCAGTTAGGACTGAGTAGACATCCAATACTATCTTAATACTGCCATTAATTTACAACTTTTAAGCCAATCTCTGGGGGAATAATGGTTTGTTCCTACCGATTTTTTCATAAGTCAGTGAAATTCTTGTGGCATCAGCACCTAGTTGTTCAATGTCAAACTCGATGTTTTGGAAATGTAGATTATGTAAAAGTTTATTTCTCACTCTGTCACCATATCCTACTCTCCTACCTCTTAAATCCAGATTTATTCTCCCTCCCTACTCCTCTTTTCTTACACACCAGCTTCAGCTCCTCTCCCTGTAGTATCACGTCTTGTCCCACTTGAGTTCCTTTCTCCACCAGTTTATTCTTTTCCCTCATGTAAATCTTTCTTTATTCCCTCCATACCTCTGCTTTACATTCACCCTCGCCTTTTCTCATTTTAACCTAGACTCATCCTCTCCGATCCCCATCTGTGCTCACTTTGAGCCAGTTACCTCCTTGCCTGACCTAAACCAGACTTTTCCTACAATACATAAGCTTCAGAAGCTCAGTCATTGCTATTCTTCCCTCCACCTACCATTAATGCCTTTGCAGCTGAATTAAGTGGCTTTCCTCTTCCCTTCTAGCCTAAGGCCAAGAATAATAAAACTACTTCAGGGCACACCAGAAATTCCTATTTCTTAATTCCAGTGGTTTGACCAAAAGCAGTCAAAAGCATTCCTAAGGTGTATCTACTTTTAGTCCCATAATCCTACTCTGATACAGAACATCTGAGAGTGTTTTCTGGCAAGAGCACACCTGCAGTCCCAACCCCTGCGGAGCTATGAGCAGCCTGAACTTGTTCATGCAAGACAATCTCCACACATTTACAAAATCTGAAGCTGTGTGTAACAACTGTGGAAATGAATTTTTCAAAAATTTGTAGTTTGGCCAAAGCCAAGCAGATTTGCTGAGGAAGGGCAAAAGGTTTTTCTGACACTGTGACCTGAGAATGTTTGAAAGAGTTCTCCAAAGTTAAAAAAGCTTAAAATGACAGGGAAAAAAAACAGACTCCCCCCTCCTCCCTCCCTTAGCTTTGTTCTTGAAATTGGCTGAAACCCAGCCTGAGGTTTTCCCTATGAAATTCAGGTCAAGGAAGATTGCTTGTATGTCTGAAAATTTCATCCCATGGGGTTCTACACGCACAAAGTTAAAAACAACAAGAATCTTGCAAGAGTTGCACGCGTCCTGTCTGAAGAGTGACAGGACTGGTAACGGTACCTTAAAAGTTAATGTTTGGGTTACTGATGTTCCAAATAAGTTTAAAGGTTCATGACTTCAGATTGTGTGTTTCATTCAGACCAATATTTCAGAAAAACGTTTTACTTCTATGACAAGCAGTAAGGACAAGCTACATAGAATCCATGCTCCTGTTAAAGCAGTTAAAAGGTTACAACTGGGGATCATCGCCTCATCGCAGAATCTTGGCAGGTAACCACGCAAATATTCCTGGTTCCCTGCTGCATTTAGTAAAACAGAGTTGTGTAAGGCCTTCACTGGCAATGCTACACAAATTCTATTTAATTTTAGCTGTGCCTACCTTAAAAAGTGAGTGTTGTGCACTGTGATGACAGCACAGCAGTCAAGGAAAGAACAGCCTCCCGCTGGGCGAGCAGATTGTTTTTTTCCCCAGTCACAAGCACACTGCAGTCAGTAAGATTTTTAAATGCATCTCAGATGCAATCACATTTGATCTCAAGGTGGGAATTTTTAGTGAAAGCACTAGAAGCCTAGTTTGGGTATAGTACACTATGGCCAATACTACCAAACAGCAGAATTTCCACATTCCAAAACTTGGGAAAAAAAAAGGGAGAACTTTGCTTACAAAACTATCATTTAACACTAATTGCAAGTATCCATTTTTCCATTTTGAAGACTATTCTTTATACTGTTAACTCTTACAAAACTATAATCACTGACTGTGTACCTTTTACTTGCTTTACTGTTTACCGTAACTCGTGGCATGGTTTTGTTTTTGGGTTTTTTTGCTTATTTTAAGTACTTGGAACATTTTTTTGAACTTCAGTATTAAAGTTTTCAATATTAAATTTTTCCATTTAAAAAAAAATCTACAGTATTTGGGGTTTTGCCCCTTCAAACTGTTGGAATTCTCCTTCCTCTCTAATGGTCTAATTTGATCATTAATTTTTTTTTTTCTCCATTTGAAACACTAAATATTAGCAACAACTCTACAAAGTAACATTAGTAATGGATACCTAATCAAAAGATGACGGAATACTGGATAAACTATTAAAACAAGGCAAAATTTAGCTTTTAAAGCATTTTAGACAGCATGCTATGCCTCAATGAAGAGTGAATATAATACACTTTTCTTACTACAACTAAATTGAACTATCCATACAAAACCTAAGCATCCAAAATATTTAAATCACCAGCCCACCATTATTTTAATAAATAGTCCATAATATGGACCCAATTGTGAGAAACAGAGTAGCCTAACACGTTTCACAAGATTGAAATAACACAGAATTGTATCACTTACTCGTTGGGCAACTTCTGCTGCAGCAGCTGCCATTGCTGCAGCTTTGGCCTTCTCTGCTTCATCATAAGTAGGAAGAGAGGTAGCTACACTGTATGGAGGTGGTACAGGATAAAATTCATTGTGTGTTTCTGTTCAAAATAAAGAGGTTATGCATTTTTAAGCCAGAAAGATGTCAAGAATATTAAATTTTACATGCACATAACTACTGAGCTTTAAAGTCCATTTTTTTTCAGAGGCTGAAATTGATGATATCTGTATTTCATGTTATTTTAAGTTTTTTTTTTAAAAATTCTTTATGAAATGAAATAGTGAACGGGACTTTTAGGTCAAGGTAGAAACCTGAATCTAGATGCTGCAAGAAGCCAACAAATCTATTAAAAAAATTCCATTTGCTGAGTTACATCTCTAGGCATTCCAACCAAAGCTCCCCCCCCAAAAAAAAAAAAAAGCAGCTTTTAATAACCAATCTCAATTAGTTAACTTAAGTCCAGTAACAATCATGCTGTATTTTTATTAGCATGGCCTTGTTGCTAACTCTGGTTGTTCTGTAAAAATTGGTTTTTCCAACATTTCAATTTCACCTCATTCTTTTAAAAATGTTCCTTCATCAAAATGAACCACATTATTATACCATCATTATTATACAGTGAAATAGTAAAACATCGTCATATAGAACAGAATTATTAACTCAATGAATAAAAGCTATTTAAACTACAGCTTGAGCTTCCTCCTACGGCCAGCAGTAGTTTGTAACTAGATTGCTTACGTGGGAAAGATTTGTCAGCACAGGTCACGTGATAAAAGATTTGTCAGCACAGAACCACAAAGATGTTATATTTAGGGATAATTCTGCATAGCTACATATTTACTTGCAAACACTGTCTCAACGGACAGGGACAGGAAATTGATTCTTTAATCAACATTAAAAAATTAGGATGGAGCTTACTTTTAAAATATTTATTTGGCATGTGGAAGATCCAAATCCAAACAACTTTGCTTAAACGGGTACTTGGATGTTGCCTACTTTTAAGTCTCCCATACCCCAAAGAAAAGTCACAATGTCAAGAGAAAGGGAGCAGTGAATACATGGGGAAAAAAAGACTCATTGTTCATTTTCCACAAAAAGTTTTAAAGCAAAATGTATCTTTTCATGGCAATATTTTCACTAAACAATAGCACACACTTAAGAAGTTTAAGTTTTGACAAATCACTGCTTTGTTGGTTTGGGTATTTTCATAAAGCGGTAACAAAAATTGCTAATGAGGTCTAATAATGGAGCACTACTCAAAAATGTAGATTAAAGGTGGAACTGAACTACACGCAGGCTTAAATAAAACCTATTAGAGTCATTAATGAGCATCACTTAGCCTAGTAATTTGGCATAATCAATGTAATTTAGAAGTGTGCTTTTTTTTTTTCTCCCCTGAACAAACCAGGCAAAGGGCTGTGCATGAAAGCGGAGCTTTTCACCCCACTTGTGTGTGTAGGAAAAAAAACCAACCAACAAAAAAAAAAAAAAACACCCGCAGCATCGTACCACTTTGAACAAAGCGCTGATTCATACACGCTCCTCCCTGAGAAGCTCTTAAGTAAGACAAATACCTGAGGTTGCAGCTGCTTCTACGGCTATGCTACAGTAAGGTGGAGGGGAAGTATCTGCTTCAGATAAGGCTGCCGTCTGGGGCGTCTGCGTAGTCTCTGTAGACGTGGAAGGCTGCTCAGCTGCTGAAGACTCTGGGGGGTCATCCTCGTTGTGAAGCTTTAGAAGAAAAACACACACATTTCAGAGGCGTTCAGGGAATGCGTCCTACCACAGCCCCGTACTTGCAGAACCGTCTTTGAAAAGAGAGAAGATTACCCTTCAACAAGGCCAAAAATTATTTACAAAACAGCACCTGACTACTTTAAGTAGTCCAGTTAAATCCTTTGAAGCAAACAGCTAAAGATAATCTTCACTGCCTTTATTCTCCACCTCACCCAAATGGATTCTCTTTCCCATCAGTCATGTTCACAGAGTCTTTAAAACCTGGTTTTTTTAAATGTTTACTGCACGGGGAAATGCTGACTATAAAACACTTCCTACGATATGAGTATTTGAACACCATTACACTGTTTTTCCCTTAAACATATTCATAAAATGTACTAATCCATTTAAGAATACAGCAGGTAAGCAACACTGTCTTTTATTGTACTAAATTAGGAGAAATAAAAAATACAACAGATTTCTACTTCTGTAACTGGGATTTTTTTATACTCTTGCTTCTTGTCAAAGAACTTCTCCACTCAAATTCTGCAACTTCAAAATAATCTCTTGTTCTTTACAGACTGGAAAGAATCATTTCCCTATAAAACTAAGTTGCTGGGGTTTTCAGCTTTAAAAGGACACGTCCAGTTAAGCATATACAGAAATAAGAATTTGGATAAGCAAGAATGTTGATTAAAACCAGGAATTCAGATCCAGCAACTAATATCTTTTATTATAGAAGGTGGGTTTGATTATTTTAGCTAACTTGAAAATTATGAATCAAACTTTAAGAAGAAAGAGTACTAGCATTAAACAAAAAGCACTGGTTTCCACTAGTGTGAACTTTAAGGTAAGATGCCTAGAAGGCAGCTACTGAAGCTCCATATTTAAAAATCAAAAAATAAGATAAGTCAAATATATCTGAAAAAGTAATTTGTGACTTTGAATTGGTAGTTTCTATGAACAACCTACAGAAAAATATTATTTTAATTTCAATAACAAAATATTAAGGCTATAACTACATTAATTTCATAATAGGCAAAGCACGATCAGATTACTGGAAAAAGCACACATTCTCAGAAGTAAGGTTACTAAATTCTTTGTTAAGTAGTGTACCATTTATACCACAATTGTTTTATATCCAGAGTATATCAAAGTACACAGAATGGCTGAAGTTGGAAGGCCTGACCTAATGGCAATACTTCTGGCTCATGTTCAAGTTCTGCACGTTACAAATTCCGTGCTTTTCTTTCTAATGAAAAACTAAGGATAACGGCAGGAATTAAAAGCATATAAGACATTTCAACAGCGGGCAGGTAAATTGAAAAGATGTTCAAGGGAAAACAGAAAATGCTTCCAAAGAAGTTAGTGCAACAGACCGACTTCATGTAATTTTTATATGGCTTCTACCACTCTCTTCTCTTTAAATATATCAAATCAGAAGAAGTGACAGCGTCACTTGCTAAACATTTTTGTTTTCAGGAGTCTTTCCAAATACCTTACTCAAAGAATTATAGCTTAAAGGGTTTATCTATAAATATGAACTACAGATATAAGTACACACACACGTAAGTAAATATATACACAGGCACAACACACACACAAGCACACGCTATTAAGAAAAAGTCACCTTCAATGGAACTGCTAGGAGTTATTGAGGGTTTTGCGGTACTGAGCAATCAGGTCATTTAATGGCTATTGAGTGATGTAGAAGAAGTAGTAACCTGAGAAATTAATCTACCAATGTAGAGTAGTTAAGGCCAAAGAAAACAAAACCACTTCAAAAGAACCTAATGTATTTTACAGATACAGAAAGCAAGTTAGAAGAAAAAACACTCAATCTGAAAAATATTGAGTGGGTCAAAAAACAGCCTGAGAGCTATAAATGTTATGGTTCTCAATTAAGTACTATCATTCACCAAAAAACAATAAAAATCTAGTATTGCAATGAATAAAACTAAAACAAAATATTTTTTTAAATAAAACCGTCATTTGATTAGCAATAAGACAAATAACAGAACATTACTGACACACTTTTATGCTAATGGCTGGTACACCCACCCCTATTTGGGATGTGTGTGTAGCTCTGACCACCCCACCACAACAACCTGGTCCACGAGCAGGGGAGGAAGTAAAGCCTAGTTAATGGATTTCTGTCTGTTACCTCTATTCTTCCTCTCCTTTCATCCTCCACTCCCATCACCCTACCAAGTCATAGAGTGTGTTGTCACTTTCCTGAAGACACACAGAAATCCACAGCAGCTCATGGGTCAAAGAGCATATTACTACTCAAAATCCACCTTGCCATTTCCAAGGAAAATACTTTTGCCTTCTACCCGCTTCCTTGTAAGTTACCTTTCTGCAAATTATCTGTAATTTAATAATAATCACAACTGATAAAACTAACATGAGGATGGAGGAAGAACATGCGCATGGCACTTCTTGCCTTCGAAGACTGAGTTAACAAGTCATTCAATTGTTATAGCAACTGCAATTAGGAAACAGAAAACTTCCATCCTAAGGGCCCCGTACAAAAAAGCCCCGTTATGCCCTTTATTGCATTCAAAAGGTCTCTAATTTGTAGGACTTACATTCAAGGACAAAGAATTTCTATTCATCCTGTCTTCCACTATACAGACCCTTCAGAAATTGTGAAAGGCAGCAAGGTTATCTTAAGGCAGCAATTTAAAGAAAAGTCATCAGACTCGTTACAGAATACCCCGTCATAAAAATCATAAAAAAGTGAATTAAGCAGCTTGAGTGTTTACAGCTAAAATAATAAACACAAGTTGTTCCATGAACAGAAACCAGCTTTTCTTAGTTCTCGTTCACGTGTCCTGTCTCCTAGTGTCTCCTCAAGGCAGTAAATTTCAGCTCCTCTTGGAGGACCCCACTGAGACAAAAAAAACCAAAACAAACCAATAAAAACCCAAAACTGCAGCAGAACAGGTAGAGATTTTGCCAGTGGCAGCAGCGTAGGCAGCGGTGGTTGTATCGTTTTGTCTTGCAGCAACTCTGCCTTGTCTTCACAGGGCACCGCTCTGTGGAGTCACCAGTTTCCTTGAGTCCAGTAAGAACTGGACTACCTTTGAGCCTCCCCCTTCTCGTTTAATTTTGGCTTATACTGGCTGGTAAATTTAGAAGTTATTTTTGGAGACAGGGGAAGAGGACGCCTGACACTCTGCATAGGTTCCATTGCCATAGAAACCAAGCTAAAAACACTCAGAAAGGAACAGAACACGTCTGTTTCAAGGCATTACTTATGCTATGTATTTAAATGTTACCTGAAACACATTTAACATTAGAAGTCTAGAAATCATATCTAAGATTTTTTTATTTTTCCAATAGTAAGATTATTTTACCCACTTTTTTAATTAAAGGACTAAGCAGAACTCCTAGTTCATCATCCCAGCCCCCTCCCAAGCCCCCAGTGAGCTATTACATGGTAGCCAGCAATACAGCTGCTTTTGCCAAAATGACGGTCAAAACATTTGCCAGGAACTGCTAAACTACAGACAACTATAAATTAGTACCTTCCCCTGCCCTCCACCCTCATATTTTAAAAGCAGGATGCCAAGACGTTTTTGTCCCTTTTCCTACATCTTAGCCTGTAGGCAGGGTAATTGGCTGACTTTACTGCTTTACAATTAAAAAAAAAAAAAAAGGGAATACTTAGTTATTAGACATATTACTATATTACTCTTAAACTGTTTCCACCAGTGTTTCAATCCCTGCTTTTGCAGTCCTCAAACTACAGCACATTACAGGCTCAGAAGTCGTGATGCTCATGTTCTCAAGATATATCTCCGTCAGAGAATTCAAAGTGCAATAGAGAAGCAATGGCTCTGCCACCAATGACTCAAAATCTCATGGCAACTACTAAAGTGCATATAGCAGAGGAAGAATCACTAGTTTCCTTCATGTGATTTTTACCCTATACTACCTTCAGTTCCTTCCCAGAAAAGCTCTATAAAACAATGATTCACTATTCCACTTCAGCACAAAATCGTCAGATCCTTCAGCACAAAAATATTGTGGAAAATACAGCTACCTTTATAACTTTTAATTTTAAATTAGCAATTTCTTTAAAGAAGTACTGTATCTCCTCCTGTAATTAGTTCCCTTAAGTCTATTATTCGGTTTATGTAATTATTTCCCAAATAATCAGATGCCATGCCTGACATCTGTTGACATCCTACAAAAAACAGGAACCACAAGGAAGTGCTTAGTACAGAAGCCTTTACTGAGCAGACTGATGCAGATGCTTTTACTTTTTACGCTTTATTTTAAAATAAAAATTTAAATGGGTAGGAAGATCTCATTCTATACTTACACTTTTCAGTTACCTGTAGATAGTCATTTTGTCTGACCTACAAAAGTTTGCTTGCCTGGATAAACAGAATTTGCTTCTTCATGGTGAATTGGGTGACTGCGCAACAGTGGCAATACAGCCGAGTTACTAAAATATGCCAATTTTATAAAAAAATAAAAATGGGGGGAAATGATACATTAAGATGTCTTAGATCATCTGTACCATATTTACACAAGATTAGAACGTTTTCTGACAAAGTACATCAAAGTAGCACACGCCAGCTCTAGTCATACTCGCAGCGTTACCTGATTTTATGTATATTTCAGAAGCTGTTGTTTTCCCATTTCGTTAAATACGATTTACAGAAACCAGTACATTGCAAAATTGTTGCAACATCATTAACTTCAACAGCAAATCGCAAGCACTTTAAAAAGATGACGTTTATAAACATACACTATATTAATGCTATTTGTATAATTTCTTCAGTGTAGCATGAAATTATGCAGAAAATACTACCATACATAGGGGAAAAAAAAAACCAATAAAACAACAAACCAAAATCAACTAGCCAACTTTCCTTCCCTGCTTCCTTTTATACCTTTATTACCAGCTCATCTTGAACAAGCCTGACTTTTAGGTAAGCTTTTGCTTAAGTTTTAGCAGTGATGGTTCTGCATGGGGTACCAGAACTTCACAGCTTTCTCACTAGCAATCTTTAATTAGGAGCACTCTTATCATGTCCTCCTTTCTAGCCTTTCAAATGATATTACAATTACGTTTTTGAAGAAGCACGGCTCCTCCAGCTTTGACCTCACACCAAACAATATGTGAGTCATTTCAAACTGCATTAAAACAAATATAATATGTAGAAACCCTGTAATGCTGGTCCTAATATTATGCTTTAAGTAAAATTTATGGAGACAACTAAGTAGATCATGCAAGTTCAACCTTTGTTTGCAAACCAGCCAGTTGGGACGCTTCCTCTACAAAAAGCAACACTCTGAGCAAGAGAGATTCAACTTTACGTTGCAGAAGTTAACACTTGGGTCTTCCAGAGTCAGGTTTTCAGACTATGCCAAAAGGTCAACCAAAAAATACTGCAGCTCATAGTGCTGGAGGGAAGGGCATGAAGGACTCATCTCAAGAATACCTGCGCAAAAAGTATTTCAGCATTTCTGCATTAGATTCATGACATCTTCCATACTTCCGCATGGGTATTTATTCCACTGAAATTCTAACAGAATATGTACTAGAGGTGTAACCAACACCAGGTTAAAGAGAAAATTGCCATCATCTTCGTTAAGCTTTCAGGAAGCTTCTCCCCTCTTTAGGTGACAACTGATAATTCGCTGAAAAATTCAAAAGTCTTTTACACATGTGTACTTGTAAATACGTACTAAACTGCTTCCTACAAGTAAGATGCTACTCAGACTGAGGCTTGAAAGCAGAATTCTTTACCTACATAAAACCAATTTCACTTGAACAAATGCAGGCCGTGTTTAAATACTTGTCTTGTAAGCACATTTTGCATTTTCTCAGCGTTAGCAGTCTAAAAATGGCTGTAAAAATCTGGAAATAGCTAAGCATTAATCTTGGGATTTTTCAAGGAAAAAAAACCAAAGGAAATCTCAAAATAAAATTTAATTCTGAACCTGTTATAAAAATACTCCATGTTGGAGACAGCTTTGACCTCTGTTTCCCCATCTCTATTGTTTCTGAATGACACAAAACAGTCTCTACAACTCACGCTATTGACTATTACTTTTTTATTTTTAGAAAAACCCATAAAACCTATACCATTAACCCATGAACGCCACTCAAGTGCTGAGATCAATCAACCCTAATTTAAGTCACTAGTAGCCACTGGACAATCAAAAGCAAAACCAATAATATGTAATTACACTTAGATGAAAATTATAGGAACAGAAGAGATAAATGCATGCTTCTACAAAATAAATGTTTTAATTTTTTTGTTTATCGGGGAAAAAAAAAAAAACCACACGGATTCACAATGGCCTCTGAAAGAAATATTTCACAATTCTTAAGGGGAAAAAACCACAACACATTGCATTTTAGCTTACTAGCTTTCTCCCCAGCATCAGTTTTTATCCTTTACCAATAAGGTAGTTTTCAAAAGCATCCTGCCTTTTTCTTCAAATTCCTGTTGTAATACAAATTTACCACAAACCCATGCAGACCAGATTTTAATTTCCCAGCTAATAGGAAGGCAGCTATTTGCAGTTCAGCACCAAACACAATTTCTCCTAAAACATGTCCTGGCTACAGCCACAACAGTCCAGAGAAAAATCATCCTCTAGAGACTGAGGAGGCTTCAGATTAATAAATACTCTACTAAAGTACTAAGCAGTTAAGTTTAAAAGGCACTTCAGTACATTCCAGTAAAACACAAAGTCCAGCAATTTTCAGCTTTTATGTATTTAAAATTAACTGATCAAATTTGATCAGAATTCATGACTGCACAGAACAGATACACATCATGTTTTTCCCCACCATCCCATCACTTGGCAAGTATCAACTGTCACATACCCAGATTTAGTAACAGCCCTTCATGAAAGTGGAGTGGTTTGCTTTCCGCCCCCCCCCCTTTTTTTTTTTTTTCCTCCTTCATGCATCTCTGCAGAAAGTTTTCAACAGCAGTCAATATGTTAGAAGGTCAAAGGTGTAAAATCTACAGTGAAAGCAGAACAGAAGTCCATGGCTGCCATTACACAGCTGTGTAGAAATACCAAGTCTGTCTGCTAAATAAGGATTAGGTGCCATGGAAACCCACAACCTCTGGAGGCAAACTTCTGCCGAAAAGAATCCAAAGAAATTTATACCCCGTGTTGGTGAAAAATAGGTTGCAACAGAATGGCTCTTCTGCCAGAGTGAGACTCCTCATGTGAAAATAAAGTGATCCATAGCAATTGAAAGTGATTTATATGAACTGCACTTAAGAGACAGTTAAAGCATTTTAGTCAGTTCTCTTTGACTAAGGACCTGTAACCTATTGGATTTTTCAATATTTTTTTTTAAGTGAAGCTTATAAGCATGTTGGAAAAAAATAACAAAACCAAAACAACAAAAAACCACCTTACAACTAAGAGCATATATATATAATGCCTGTGTAGATCTCTCACTTCATCCCAACGGCAGCTTTACATACAGTATTGTACTTGCTCTTTCATTTTCTGGGGATTACAATCCAGATTTAAACAATTAATTAGGCATTTAACAGCAGAGCATACACATGTGCATTCATTCCCTATGGCTTCTAAGGCATCTGTTCCTTCCCATCCCCCACATTAACAGCAAAAGTGAAGCTATTAGTAAAGGGCAGTAACATACCAGAGGTCAACAGGAGAACTCTTTTAGAAAAGTAAATATTCCAAGACAAACTCTACTAGAGAAGTAGTTATCCTTTAAAATTAATCCATTTTGCTCCATTTTTTTAAGGTTTCTTCTCTACTAAAGAATTATTCAGAAATAATTCTGAATTTTTGATTTTTAGTAAGATCCAAACAGATACATGCTTGATATTTATTGTAAAATTATAAATCAAGCATAGCTTCCAGCAGTTTTTTCCCTTGGCATGGTTATAGGAACTAGTTGTGAAACTGATGAACAAACACCCTCTTATAAAGACTGTGGTTGGACCAGTATTTTTAAAATCTTCAAGTATAAAAAAAAAGTATTTCTAGAAAGAAAGATGGTAAAAAGCTTACTCTAAAGCTTGTACGCTATGAAGTATTGCAACTCTCAGTTACTCCAGAATTTAGAAGTTACTAAAAAGATTACCATGTACCCTGTAGCCTTCTGTTTGTCAAATAGTAACTCGAGAACAGCTTGAGCAACTGGTTTAAAGTTCTATAAACAAAGTACAAAATGAGAAAATGAGCCCCCCCGCCCCCTGAAGACTTTCTAGTTAGGCGTATATAGTACAGTCCCATCGATAAAACAGCAGGATGTTACTGAGACCAGTGGTCAGGCTAAGGAAGCGTTTCATCTCCAACGTAAATCATCAGGAGATCCATGGTCAAGCACACAAGCCTTAGTCATTTATTTGCCATCTATATTCTTCAGACGCCCCCAACATTCACAGACGTTATTTATGGCTGGTAAAATGTGTATCTCTGCCTTTCCCATTAGCATCTGCTATGGTTTTGATGTGTGTGAATTTGCATTCCTAAATCTGGTAGCACTATCTGCCTCAGTGATCTCATGTACTAACAAACTGCCTGTGCTCGCTTCTCCTTGTCTTTTCTGTGATTCAAACCAAATTTCAGCGACAGCTCTCCCGTCTTAATCTTGCACAACTGGGTGAAAAACAGCTCTGCATCTGCTACGTCCGCTGCCTTGGTGACTTGTGAAGAGTTGATGACTTCCAACTGCCACCACTCGTTTCAGATACCTCTTTTAAGACGGCAGCTTCCCTTTACCTGCTGTAGCTCCTCTTGTGAGATCCCAAAACAGCGTATATCGCGTCCAGGTTTCATACAGGGATGATTCCTGTTCATTCTCACTGTCTCCCATGATGATGGACAATGTTTTATCAGGGTTCATTGGCAGCTGCCACTAACCAACAGCTTCAGCAAACCGCCAGCGACAGCTCCACGAATTGCAAGTCGAAAGGTCATGTCTTTACTTAACAGCAGCTTTATAGAATCGGTACAGAACACAGATCCCAGTCACTCTAAAAGTCACACAGAAGATACAAGACAAGTAAACTGTAAAAGCAGAGGTAACAGGAAAGCCTGTAAAATTAGGAAATGGCCTGGGCTGTTACCAAGAGCAAACTGGATATTTAACAGTTAGCTCCCACTTCCATTTCAGCCTACATTCATCTGGGCTGAAAAATTCAACGTTGATTGAAAAAGCTGAGCATTTCTCTAAATGCAATACACGCGTTTCACCTAAAAGTCCAAGTACAGTAGGAAGGTTCAAGCGCAGTGCTTCCTAACAGAAACAATGCAGGAAAATGCTAGAAATGGCAAATTTATTTTACAGGTTAGGGGGATAAAGAGGGATTTTTCCCTTTTTTTTTTTTTTTTCCTGGAGAAATATCATGGTAACTAAACTGCAGGAGTACACTATTGAGATTTAATTTGAGAGATGTAGGCATAAAATAACCCTCAAGTTTGTGTCTCTTGTATCACAGGTAAGTACATGTCTTCAAAAATTCTGCAGAAAAACTTCAAATGTCTCAACTTTACTGACAACACAGAGGTTTTATTGCTTGTGTATCTGAATAAAGCTAGTTAAGCAGAAAGAGTTTCCTACTCTATAGTACCATTTACCCAAAATGAAATCATTAATTCAATAATACATAAACCACAGGATATTATTAATCAATAAGAGCAAACCCTCTTTATTCTTATTACAAGGTCAATTGTGCCTGACTTTTCAGCATATCTCATTTTCTTACTAACTGGAAAATGGAGTATGCAAGCTCCTCAATTTAAGAGTTCAGTAAATCAAATCATCAGAGAGATAATACAGACATAAAATTCAACAGCTTAAAAACCCCACACACATACATAACACCAGCTGAACACACTTTTTGTGCATTGCATGCAGAAGAACAGGCTCTACTGAAAAGATTTGTGGTCTTCTTTCTCGTCCACCCACTACAGGACTCACAGCTTTAATAAAGTTTAGGAGCAAAGACAAACACAGCTCACACAACAGAACGAACGCTAAAGGCCCTTTCTTTAAAGATCGCACTTTGTACATCTCAACAGATAATATCAAGTTTTTTTAACCCTACTGTTAGAGCTAAAGAGTGTTGACTAAGCATTTTAAAGCAAGCCCACAAAATATGTGGCCCAGAGGACAATTCTCTGGATCTGTCAGCTGCTAGAGAGATGATGCATGCATATCTAGGGGCAGGCACTTTCCAGCAGGTCAGGTTTTTGTGGTTATAAGGCAGCTGAACAAGAATACCACACACAAAAAAAAAAAGCAGCAGTCTAGGAAAGTCAGCTCTTCAGAGGAGAGTAGAAGACGACCAAGCTAGTGCTACCTGTATACCACAGGGAGTATTAAAAAAAAGTATTAAGAACCTCCCACACACAAAAAAACCAAACACCCAACCCAGTAGCAGGCACTGAGGAATGTGAGAAAGGAATATGGGCCACACCACTCATCATCAGGTGTGGGCCAGCACTGCTTTAGTGACCTGCTCACTCGTTTGAATTATACACTCTCATTCTAGAGAATTTGGAAAAGGTTTTTAAGAGTATACAGCTTATGCAAACCTTTTTTCCTAATCATTAATTCTATGCATTTGATGCAAGTCATTTTTGGGACCACAACCATGGAGTTTCAATTAAGAGCCTTAATGCTTCAGCACATTCCTTAGAAATGCCTTAAATACTGCTTCCCTTAAATTCCAAAATACAACAATTACCACGATCAAAACGGACAGTTAGACTCAGTATCACCCAGGGCCCTTATCCCAATTGTCTCATGCTTTACCAAAGGCATCACTCACTCCTCAAAGATGACAAGCCTTAACTGCACTGAACCATTACCAAAGCAATGCATAAACATGAGCTTGTGCTACTTCACAAAAAAAACAAAACAACAACAACTAAAAAAAAAAAATCCACTAACCCAAACCCAACAACAAAACTACCCTTACTTTCTGCAATAAGGAGACAACTGTTGACAAAAAGTTGCTTACAGTATCAACTTTTCCTCAAGGTTGCTCTACATAACCTTTTCAAATTAATCAGGGAAAAGCAAAAAAAAAAGAAAAGTTCAGTAATTCAAAATACATACACACCTTTACCAAGGACACGATTCTGACCTCTCCTCCAACAATAATCAATCAATGTTAAAAGGATTACTGTCAGAAATATTATTCAAAGATAAATCTCTGCCAAACACCTTGAACAGTATCTCGAAAGAAAAATGGGATTACGAACAGCAATGAAGTAATAACACTACTGATATATATTGGCCAGATTTTGTCATGTCTGCGCCACCCAAAGTTTGGAGGCTTTTTTTCTAGATTGTTCTGTCTATTCCAAACACAGTTGGAGGAGGCACAGCCAGGCATGGGGCTGCGGGGTGACTCTGTATCTCATGTTTTGGCTACAGTGACCGAGAAGCTCGTTAGACCGCATCAGTTTTAGGCTAATCTTAGCCTACAACAATGGAAATGATACTTAAGTGGAAGAAACAGTTAAATGTTAAAACGGAAATTTATTTTCCACTTTCCCTGTAAATCTCAAAACCGTAAGGCATCAGCATCCTGACACGTGCTGTGAGTCCTGGCTGCGCGAGTCTGAAATGACTTCAGCACGAAACAGAAAAAGTTAGTCATTTTCATCAAAAACACAGCTGGCAAAAGGGTTGCCCGTTTTACTAAAATCCGCGAACTGTGACAGCACTTATCCAGGAAGTGGGAGACCTAAGCCCGAGGCAGCTCAAACCCACAGTCTTGGCTGTGTAATAGCTTCGTTTCAGTAGGAACAGTTGGCAGTGACTCTCCAACCTAACAAGTTGCCAATTTTCTTATTTATTTTTTTTTACTTTTTTTTTTTTATATTCATAATCTCTTAATATTACTTGTCCATTTGAAAACGACTTCTCTAATGGGGGTGTACTGGTGTACATCCATTTGTTCATTCCTCTTTCTGAAGCAGCTGACACACCTGAAGTCTAGAAGGAGGTTTGAGGCTACCAAACTCAAAACAACATTCACATCTATGACTGTAATCAGATCACGGAGGTCTCAAAAAGTTAGGCATAGCAACACCACTAGTTGCCACATCTTCCTTGTTTTGTCAACACTGTCACTGGGAAGAAAGTTTCAAAATAAGCCTAGTTAACCATTTGTCAAAAGTACTTCATTTTTCCCATCCAGAAGATGACTGCTCACATTTTGTATTAAAGTAGCACTTGGTTTCTGAGATTAGCCTGACATGCTTCCTACCATATTTTTCAGATACAAACACACTAAGAGAGTGCTTACAGTTTCCCTTTTAAAAAGTAGCATGAAAAGAACATCTAGCTTGGCCACATGACAGATGACTTCTAGTAACCCTGCTATTTGAAGGCATTTTATTCCTGTTACTGAACTTTTGCCTTTCTTAATTGGATTAGAAGACTTACTAGATATGGCATGTATGCATGCTACATCCTGAAGCTGTCTTTTTACATTACAAGACTTAGCATCACTGCACAGATCAGGTCTATCTTTCTTTTGGCTTTGTACATCTTTCAAGATAGGCTCAGCCACACCAACAGCTTGCTGCCACCAGAAAGATCAGTGCTGTTCCTACCCTCTCCTCCTGCACTACCTTTGTGCAAACTCCATGGAGACCTTTGGAGGAAAACACAAGTGGAACAACCCAGGTAAGCCTATAGACCAGTAGGTCTATACTACTCATTTCATGTTGTTCAGTGTAGTAAAACTGCTGCCCTACATAACGAAATCAATTTGTGTGCTGATAAAAACCACCCTCTGTGCCCACGCCAAAAGGAAAGGAAGCTTTCCACATGCCACAACCTGTGCCCACATGAAGAACCAGAAAGTTATTCCAACCACCATTACTCCTCTCGTACCAGTGAGGCAGCACTTCTTCCTATGAATCAGACACAGGTCTGGGTGTTTATCCCTGTGGCCCTCTGAAAGACTGATCCAAAAACCAGCCAGCGATGGCAACACACACAGTTAGACCACCCTGCTTTAAATTTACAAAAGGGAATAGACAGAAAGGATTGCACCTGTTTGGTACCTCATCACCTTGACTTAGGAGGAACACACAAAGAGATATGAGGTTTATTTCCTTCTTCATATGAAAGTACTTAAAAGCTTCAACTAAAAAGTGAAAAAAGGGAAAAATATTACTTTTTAAGCATTAACTGCATCTGCAAACATACCTCAACATTTATCATTTCTCTCCTCCCTAAAAAAAATAAGGAAAAGTGTTTATAGAAACGTTAAAGCTATTCTTTCAAGGAAAAAACCCACTATGCTTGATAGCCAAATTTTTCACAGGTAAAAATGTTACAGAAATTAATTCAAAGTTTAAAATGTTTATTATTAAATTAAAAAAAAAAAACCAATTAAGATGCACATTCTTTGAAACTGCCATTTACCTCCTTTTAGAAGATCCTCGTTTGCTCTTCTAAACTACAAAAAGTCTATGCTAGGAGTTTCATGTGCAAAAAGCCAGTACACACTGAAAAATTTTATCTTCGATGATTAAGAGGTTCGTATCACTAAAAATACCAGCACAACTGTCAAAAACAAGCAACAGTAAAGCTTATCACTTAATGCATCTCTACTCAATAGTTTTCAGAACAATAAATACAGTCCCCTAGATGCAGCATTTTATCTTCCATTTATGACATCACCCCTAGATGTGTGGAAAGGAACAGAATTTCCCTAACGTAAGCTAGCTCAATATGTTCACTAACACCAGAGTTCTTCAAAGACAATAAACCCTGTAGAAAATATGCTAGGGGTCTTACATGGAAAGCATAGAAAAAACAATATTTGGGCCTTTATTTGCCAATCGCTATTTGGCTCAGTCCTGTGAAAAGAAAGGGAGGAGGAGGAGGAGATACTGCTTTGAGCACATTTCCTGTGTAGGCTGACTTTCATGTGCTCCAGACCTACAAAGACAACTTGACTTTGATTCAGGTTTTAAACCAGATAACATTGTGAGAGTAAAGACTCAATGACAATGGAGTTAAGAGGTACAGAAAATGAAGCCTTATCTGAGATAATTGTAAAGCTATTCACAACATGTAGCATTTTGTAGGCCAATGGATTGGAATAAAGCATTTAGAGCAGCAATTTTCACCTCTTAACCCTGTTTCTAAAAAACACACATAACTTGCATCCATACAAGATTCACACACCTTTTAGAAATCATGATTTCTTTACCCCTGTATAGCGCTGTACAACAGCAGGTTGCCATTTCAGAGTCTTGCATCACACATCACTTAAAAACTCCACCAAACCCAGAAGCTACAGGGGCACAGTAAATTCAGCAACAGCTAAATTCACATCCATCTGGATTGCTCCCTTTGGCTCCGTTTGTCCTGGTTTGCTAACTCCCCATTTACCACTTACCTATCTAGCTCCGACCACCCCATAAATCTAAGACTGATGACTACCTGACCCCAGACTGATAACCCAAAGCTTTAATCAAGAAGACTGAGGGGAGTGGCGAGTTGGTTTTAGTTCTTAAGCAGTTCAGTGTGTAAGTCCTGCAGCTTTCAATAGGCTTTCTGAGTCTAAATTGCTCATGTTGTACACGGGAAGTCTTCCCTCATGACTCAGTTATCTGGAAAATCACATTTCACTGGAAAAAAAGAAAAGACAATCCTGAGCTTTAATACTTAGTTGCTCATCCAGTTTCATGCACTGCAGAAAACGGCTGCGTTTCTTCTGCTTTGTTTCATTATAGATTCACAAAGCATGATTCAACTCACTTTTTCTGCAAACAAGCTGGACCCTGAACAAACATTTCAAACAAGACAGTAATGCCCAAATTAAGGTCAGATGACAAAGAGCTAGAAGGAAAAGGAATGAGGAGAGTGATCACTGAAGAATTTTTATTATAATTTTCCTGAAGATGATGCCTGAGTCCCCTTGTCCAACAAGCAGAATAGAGGAAGAAAAAGAAAAAATTACAGCAACAAGGAAATGAGACAACTGAACTGACTATACCTGTAAAGAATGTAAAACTTTCAAGACAGATTTACCAACAGCATGCAAGTGACTAAGGGAAGAAGGGGGAAAAAAAGAGAGAGAAAAGGAAGTAAAGTAGGACAACAAAGATTGGCTAATTTACTTCTGATGTCATATTCCTGCAGGGAAGCATGACGAATTCTTACCCCATCAATTAGCTGTCTTTTTCCCCTGTGAAGAGAGGACAGAAGAGGANGCAACAAGGAAATGAGACAACTGAACTGACTATACCTGTAAAGAATGTAAAACTTTCAAGACAGATTTACCAACAGCATGCAAGTGACTAAGGGAAGAAGGGGGAAAAAAAGAGAGAGAAAAGGAAGTAAAGTAGGACAACAAAGATTGGCTAATTTACTTCTGATGTCATATTCCTGCAGGGAAGCATGACGAATTCTTACCCATCAATTAGCTGTCTTTTTCCCCTGTGAAGAGAGGACAGAAGAGGAGGGCCAGAAAGCAATACAAACCACACATGCCCGCAGCAGACAGTTACGTAAAGCTGATGCACTGCCTGCTCTTTGCCCACAACACACTCACTTTGCTGCAATTCCGAGTACCAGCTTTTTAACAGTTGCCTGGCTTGAACATTTTTAAACTGCTTTTTATTTAAAACGCAGGCGCACAAGAATGAAGAAGATTAAGAGCGAAGCTTTAGTGCTGTTTCTGACAGAGATAAAAAACAAGAGAAGCTGAGGGTTAGCTTTATGATCTGGCATTTTCTGTTTCGTAAGAAATCATAAAACTGGCTCGTTGTGCCAAAGCTCAAAACTAAACTGCCTACCATTCTTAGTGTCTGTTGTTTTAACTTACTTGAAGAAATCACAAATAAAAAGAGGTAGCAGTGAGATAGCCCCCTTCAACTCTGGTCAAGTGCTACTGTCACTGCCAGGAACAGAAATGCAAGTCAGTAATTCTTCCGATAATAACGTAAGTCTATAATTCTTTCTTTTTAGAAGAGAACTTGCCCTGCAAAACAGATCAGTTAGAAGAGCCAGAAGGGGTACAATTGGGAAAAAAAAAAAAAAAAA
>VXBJ01003451.1:627751-663489 GCA_013400055.1 Nycticryphes semicollaris
AAAAAAAACCCCATCAAAAAAGTGTTTCCTGGTATTCAGAGGGAACCTCTCATCTTTCTGTATGTGCACATTGCCCCTGGTCCTGTCCCTGGGCACCACGGAAGAGAACTTGGCTCCATCCTCTCTGCATCCTCTATTTGGGTATTTATATAAACTGGTGAGATCCAACCCCCCTGGGCTTTCTTTGCTCCAGGCTGAGGAGTCCTAGGTCTTGGAGACCCTCCACAGGAGAGATGCTGCTGTCCCTTCATTGTCTTGGTGGCCCTTTGTTGGACTCTCTCCAGTATGTCCATGTCTCTCTTGTACCCCCTTGTGAAAAAAATATATATATACACATATATTTATGTGAGAAATAAGTATTTCAAAACTGAGGACGTTATTACTTAGATGAACAAGTGATGTTGACTAAAACACTTTAATAGTAGTTATAAGATTTATTTTTTCAGTTTGACCTTCTTGAACCTTCAGGACCCACGGTGACAGTAATGGCCAGCGGTGTTCAGGATCCTGCAGTGAACTGTAATAGCTTACAGTAAGATGCTAATCTTACTGTAAAATATCTGTATTTAAGGAAGTGTTCTAAATAGCATGTATACAAAATAGTGTCAAAATGACATTTAAAATTGTCAAAATGGCATTCAAAAGTATTGCTTCAGATTTGTTTTAGGAAAAAATAAACATGATTGGTGTTAGTCAGCCAAGTTTACAGCAGTTTAACCTTTGCTCCACCATGGAAACGAGCCAAAAAAAGAATTTTCTTGGTAGTAATAATTGTTGCAAGCTCAGTTCTGTGAAATGTTGACTTGAAGGATGTCAGCTGAATTTAGGCGAGTCTGAACGTAATTGCACAAAGGCAAGCAGTACAAGACTTAGCAATTTTAAACTTGTCATTCAGTCAATGGCCAGCAAATAGGGGGAAGTGCTATATATAACTTCACCTTTCTTCACCTATATCACAGAATCACAGAAAATCAGCCTATTCAATTTGTTAAGGTTTTTGATGGAACTTACACCAGAGGTAGATTTCAGAACTAGGTTAATTATTTCTTAATATGCATATATAAACTCAATACCGTGTATTTATATCATCCTACAGTTTCATACTATTTTAAGTAAATATTATGTTTAATGTTCTTTTTTGCTTGCTGTGCTTTATGAAGAATTCGGAACAAAAGCTCTACATTTTAATCTAAAAACTGAATAAAAAAAAGTATTTCAGGTTTTGTAGCTTCATTTTGCATCTTGAGCATTGGTTCTCAAACCTCTAATGTGCATAAGGTCAGTGCGAAGTCAATAGATTTTTCTAAATTTAAATCTAATTAAATTAATGCATCTAATGGACTCATGGACTGACCTGAGACCAGGCTGTGAATTCACTGATTGTATTTGTTTTCATCACTGTTTTCAAACTGTTTATAAACTATTTAGTTTTATTTTCAAGTTCTTGGTTATGTAAACTGCACAAAATTTCTTACCGATACGTGGCTTTAGATAGCTGCTTTAAGCAGGAACTTGGCTTAAAGAAACCCACCGGGACTGAATTTCTTAAAAAGAAGCAAGAGGTTGGCTTGGTTTTCTTCATCTTTTCTTCTCTTTTCTGTTTGTTTGTTTGTTTGTTTGTTTTTAGGCAACACAAGCAATGCTAGAGCCATCATTAACAGGAACACCAGGTTACCTAAGATCTTGCAGCTGAATACAGATTTTTCCACTAGATTGAAACCATCTTTGTTCAGTGTGTATGTACATGTGTATAGTCTTGCAAAACTGGTCCTTGGCTATGTCCAAATACCGTGCACATGTATCTGAACCAGCTTTAAATGCCATTACTGCAACACAGAGCTCAGAGTGGGAAACATCCCCAACATTTGCCTTGGTCTATGATGGAGTTTGCAGCCTGTCATGATCTCTGTACTTTGTCTAAATTAATAGTGTGGTTGGACCCCTATGCCTCTGTTGTCTCCCATGCAACTTAGACTAATTACCTTTGCTGGCCACAAGCACGATTAAAGATAAACAGCACAAACTAGAACATAGGAAGTTACATCTAAACATGAGGGGGAACTTCTTTCCTTTGATGGTGGCAAAGCAGTAGAACAGGCTGCCCTGAGAGGTGGTGGAGTCTCCATCTGTGGAGACATTCAAAACCTGCCTGGACACATTCCTGTGCAACCTGCTCCAGGAGGAGCTGTTTTGGCAGGGGGGTTGGAGCAGATGATCTCCAGAGGTCCCTTCCAACCCCGTATCATTCTGTGATTCTGTGAAAGCAGGAGCCCATGGAAGTAAAGGACCATCACCTGCCAAACAGACACAGCTACGCTTCAGACAAGTTCGGGGAGCCAGTGTTCACATTAGCAAGAATACAGCTTCTCCAGCATAGCTTGGTGGGGTTTGCAGGAAAAAAGAGCGTATAAAGAGTTGTCATTAGGAGATGATTGATTAGCTGATATTATGGAGTAACCTGTGAATCCAGAGGAAATGGCACAGAGTCCCTATATAAAGGCTGAGGCAGCGTGTGCTCATCTCTGAGAGGGGATTCTTCCTAAAAATGTCTTATTTCCACAGAATATGACAGAAGCTGGATGTTGCTGTGAAGAGTGAATGCACAGGGTGACGACATTTCACACGGGTGACGCAGGATGGAGAGTCTCACAGCCATTAAAAGGGATTTGCAAAGTTCCACCTCTTCAGAGGGGCTTGTGTGCTTTGAGAAAAGGCAGTACAGAGCAGAAGAATCAGGAGTAAGTGCGTGTGTGCTAGTTTGAAACTGATATTTTTATAGCTGGTTTTACTCTATGTGAGTTTGTAACTACTTTTTGGAAGATGGCTTATAATAAAATATAATAATTAAATAATATATGCATAACAAACACCAGTAGTGGACACTACCTGAAAAAAAAAATCCATCAAAAACCACCCCCCCCCTCAAACACCTGAATTAATTACAATTTTTTTAAATGTACAGTTTTTCTGTGTATTTTCAGGTACAGATCTGATGTTAAAAAACAAGTTTTGACAGTACCTATCATATGCTGTTATGGAAATAAGCAATGTTTAAAAAATACAAATCCTTATATGGTGTTGAAGTATCCATTTAACAAATGGGGTTGAATGGAATGTGCAGAAGTCAAGCAAAGTCAATAAAACTGATGACAGTGAAGTAGAAAAACAGAATAAAGAATGTAAATATATGCTGAAGGAAGGAATGTGGGAAATATGTAAGAAAATACCTCCAGTTAGAAAACAAAGGACCAAAAAAAAGCGCCCAAACCCTTGAGATCGGTTGGAAAAAATAGAGGAGATGGTAGAAAATACAAATGGCAATATACTTTGCAGATTCAAAGTCAATACCAATGGATACTGCAAGAAGAAATCCATTGCTGTTAGGAAGTCCTGTTTGGACAAAATATTTCCACTCTGATCTTGGCAATACTTGTCTTTTTGGTATGACCAATAAGGTATGATTAAGTAGAAAACAGTTTTAGTGTTTATTCCTTAGGAAAGAGATTGTTTAAATGTTTGTTCAGCCATTAATCTGAGAGCTACTTTGTTTTTAAATTGGTTGTACTCCAAAAAATCTCAACACGGATGTTATCTGAAAATCATTTTGTTATACAACCAGAAGAGGAAAGGCCAAATAATTGATGCATGAGTAACTCCATGCTCTTTAGTGCCAGCATTGCTTTAAAATATTAACTGCAATGCACGGTCTCTGTTCTACAGGAGCAGAGGGAAGCCGAGTATATATTCATGGTAAATTACTGCTAGGTCAGTAAGTTTAATGTATTGGCACTTCTCCTAACGCTTACAACACAATATAAAAATCTATTTGAAAAAGCTATAAAGTGAAAACAATCTTTTCAGTATCAAGATGATGCTGATCATTCAAATCAGATGTCCTGTGACACACCGTCCTGCACGGTACCGATAATGGTTTTGTTCTAAGTAACTTTCAGTCTTTTCAGCATTATGTAAGTTTCCCATATATACAGCTCTTGAGCAGGCTTTAGGCCCAAATTGATTTTCGTCGACATAAAAGAAAGCTCTGAGGAAATTATAAACCTCTTGGATTAGGAATCAGCCTTTTTTTTTATTCTGTGCTTGTAATACAGCTGCGTTAAAAACCGCCCAGTGCTGCGCTGTTACCCTGGCTCCTTGTAACGCTGCCTGAGCCTCTTGTGTGTGTAAGTCAGAATATAAACAAAGATTGAGCATTACCGTGCCGTTAACCGCCGCATCATCAACCAAACCCAGCCAGCTGCGATGCTAACTCAGCCCTAAATTCTCTCCAAGGCCTCATGCCTCGAGTTTCCTGTTGAGTAAGCATTCTGTATCTTGCAAAGCCCTTCAAAGGACTTCTAGGGGATTTCTGACATGCACAGTTTTTACCCATTCGCTAGACACATGAGCAGTTAAAACTGCCTGAATGTGACTGCTTATTTCAACAGGTAACTTGTTAAACACAGAGAAAAAAAATGTTCTCTTTCACTGGACTAGCATGGTAACAGTCAAACAACGTGTCCTGCTGTCAGAATACACTGTACTATGTCAGCTAAATAGAGGCAGTTGCCCAAATTTTACCCAAGCCCACCTCGGGAACTAGTAGTAGGCAAACACATAGTCACAATTGTAATTAAAACTGCTCAAGCCTTTTCCATACGCTGGTTTTCAAAAGCATATAGCTGTCTGGAAAAAGTGCCCCATTTGCTGAATGTGAGTGGAAGTGTCCGTCAGCGTCCGATGGGACTGCAGTGGCAGAAAGCAAAAATGAGTTTTGAGACATAATCTTCAGTGACAATTTCCACTGAAGCTGGCTTTTGTTCCGTTGTGCGGTGCATGTGTATAGCTTCGGGCACTGTGTTTTCAGCATTCGTACCAGTTTTGAGGCAAAAAAAAAAGGCAGTGCTGGGCTTGAGTGTCTTAAATGCTGCTGGGAACGTACAGGAGTGCTCTGAACTCAGGAGTTTAGTATGGGTTGGATCCTCACGTGGTTATGGGACTTCAGCTAAACGAAAGGAGGAACACTTTACTTGGAATATTTTTCAGCTGTGTTGCCCAGATTTATTCCACTACAGATCAGTTAGCTCACCTTGATGTTTCTGCTACAGATATCTGCATCAGATCTAGATATGTGGATTTTTTTTTAATAATAAGTGGAGATAAAGAGGTATTTTCATCATGAGGTTCATCTGATTCTAAGATAAACGCTTCTGGTCCTGTCACTGGGCACCACTGAAAACTAGCTGGTGGCCTTTTGGATCCCATGTGCACACACGGATGGGATCCCCCTTAGCCGCCTTTTCTCCATGCTGAACAATCCCAGCTCTCTCAGCCTGGAGAAGCCAATAAGGAAAGGTGCTCTCTTGGACCTGATACTTAAAAACAGGGAATATCTGGTCAGGGATAGGAAAGTTGGAGTCATCGTTGGCCATGGGAGTCATAGGATCCAGAAGGACCCAGGAAGAGGATCCCAAGAAGAAGAAACAGGGCAAAAAGCAGGACAACAATCCTGCATTTCAACCTCTTCAGAGATCTGCTTGGAAGAGTCCCATGAGTTATGACCATGAAAAGAAGAAGGGTCTGGGAGAGCTGGTCGGTATTCAAAGCTCACCTCCTCCAAGCTCAAGAAATGTCCATCCTGACAAACTAGGAGATCAAACAAAGGTGACATGGAGGAGCAAGGAGCTCCTAAATAAATTCATACATAAAAAGGAAGGGCACAAGATGTGGAGCAGGGCAGGTGACCCACAGGGTGTGCAGAGTCTATCTTTGATAAAGGTATGTTTTTCAGAAAAATAGCAGAAGGTACTTCATCTCAGTGTTATAGCTCATTTTGTTTGTAGGATATCTCAGTTGATGAGCCCTTTCTGGCTGGAAATTTGAGGAAGAGGCCACTTAAGGGCTTATCTTGCTCATCACCGAAAGAGGGGGGGGAAGACAAAAGAGGCCTTGGTATAGGAGACTGGTCTGTACTTCTGGAATTGCATTCACATGATCAGCCATACTGTTTTGGAGGTTAAAACCTTGTGGGCATCAACCACCATGCTAGTGGCCATACATAGAAAAAAAAACCAAACAGGTGCCCATCTCAGAAAGGAGAGTGAGTGACTGAGGATCAGGACCATGGCATGTTCCAGCCATCCGTCTGTAACTTAATAAGTACGTTGAGTAAGCATTAAGTGAGCTTATTTCCTTGTCATTTGGAATACTCTCAGTGAGTGCTTCCAGAAGTGCTAAATTGTGTGCTGACAACACTGCTATTACGCTATTTGTACTGACAAACATAATAATAAGCAAGATGGTGGGAATTGAAAATGAGAGCCTCTGTAAAATCTGCAAGCAATCTCTCAAAAAAGGAGAGAAGGCACCAGACAGGAGGAGAAACGGTGTAAAATTATTTGCAAGAAGCCTAGGGAAACTTAGAAACTAACAAATGTGAGAAACGATATTTCCTGAGTGCTGGCTGATGCTTTGCAAGAGTTTGGCTGCACCTAAATCCTAAGTCCTTTGCTCCGTGTGCTTACGGATCTATGATTGCTTCCCTAGAGCCCGTTTCCATTGCCCATGTCCCAACTCCGTTTGAGGGACAGACTCGGGCATGCATCATACCAAATTTCCTAGCCCTTGATATGTACCATACCAAGTTTCAACAGAAATGAAGCCCAAAATTGCAAGCTGAATGGGACCCATATTGCTTTCCAGACTTTTTTGGGTTTTTTTTTTCCCCCTGATATTTACAACTGGAGATGCAGATCTGAGCCTTGTGCAAGAATCCCAGCAAAAGTGGATCTACACATAGCAGGTATAGTGACAAGTCAGCAAGTACTGGAGGAATAGGACTGCAACTCAGGTGTCAGCAAGCACCACGGAATGTTGCTTACCTCAGCACGCAAACGTCCACTTGGAAGGACGTGCTGGTCTTAACTGTTTCTACTCTGAGGCAAACGTCCCGGTCGTGAAGGAACTGTGTTATTCAGACAAGATCAGAGTTACGAGGGATAGAAAAGCTGTTTCCAAATGCGTAATGTACCAGTTGTTCTGATGTATGAGCTCCCCCAGAGGTATCACGTGTGTAGATAAGAGCATGGTATCTGCATTTCAAAACAGTTTTGCCAAGCGTGTGCTTTTCAGGATGACTTTTAGAAATGTTGTTTGATCTTAGCACTATCAGGACTAGGTAAAGAGAAGGTTAATAATTCACTGTCCTTGAAGATCAAGGAATGCATTGCCAGGATGCAAAACACATTCGCAGAATCACAGAATTGTAGGGGCCAGGGGGGGACCTTCAGAGATCATATAGTCCAACCCCCCCTGCCAAAGCAGGGTCACCTACAGCAGGATGGACAGGAACATATCCAGGAAGGGTTTGAATATATCCAGAGTTGGAGATTCCACAACCTCTCTAGGCAGCCTGTTCCAGTGCTCTGCCACTCTCGAAGTGAAGAAGTTTTTCCGCACAATCAGACAGAACTTCCTGTTCCAGCGTGTGTCCATTGCCCCTTGTCCTTTTGCTGGGCACCACTGAGAGGAGCGTGACCCCATCCTCTTGACACTCGCCCTTTAGATACTTATAAGCATTAGTGAGATCTTCTTTCAGTCTTCACTCCTGCAGGCTAAACAGACCCAGGTCTCTCAGCCTTTCCTCATAAGAGAGGTCCTCCATTCTCTTGATTCTCTTCATAGCCCTCTGCTGAACTCTCTCCAGCAGTTCCCTGTCCTTCTTGTACCAGGGAGCCCAGAACTGGACGCAGTACTCACCAGGGCAGAATAGAGGGGGGAGAATGACCTCCCTTGACCTGCTGGCCATGCTCTTTTTAATGCACTCCAGGAGACCATTGGCATTCTTGGCCGCAAGGGCACATTGCTGGCTCATGGTCAACTTGTTGTCTAGGACACTTTAGGTGGCACTGGGCTCTTCAAGTGGCAGTATCTATTAGAGGGTGAGCTGAATAGTTCTCCGGACCCTTCAGCCTTACAGCCCAGCGCATATGGTGCTGCCATTAGGAGGAGCAGGCTTCAGCCTGTGTGTGAAGCTGACAACACAGGCCTTTGGACACGTCAGGATTCACCTGGACGAGTCATGACCTGCATGGAGCTTGGGTTCAGTTCCTTTAGCTGTAAAAGCAGTTGTCTGATAACTGGGTGGCTGTTAACCTGATTTGTTTCAGCCTTTGCTTACAATTGAATGGTGTAAGGCTTATTATAATACACATTTTTAGAACTAGTAGATGTAACACGTAGTTTTTCTTTCTGAGGTCATGTATCTACGATGCTAGAATAAAAATGCAGTGTAGGGAAGTGCAGGCATAGGATGATAACTGAAGCCTTGGAAGTACAGACATGGGATGATAACAGAGGCCCCTGGGTCATAAACAGCTCAGCAGTATAGTCAGTTACTGGCAGTCAACGGAATGTAACCTTGGGAGCTGGGTAAAACAACGGAGGAGTAACAAAACCAGCAAAGAACGGGCATCTGATATATGTAAAACATACCACATATAGCAGACTTGGATGTAATACAGAATGGTGAACCAATTAATAAGGAGCAAGTGGACTGTGTTTGCAAGTACCTAATACTGACACTAAGCAGACCCAAGAGTAAGGAGTAAAAAACCATCAACACCAACATCCTGTTTCCAGAAACGAGGAGGAAGAACCACACAACATCACACCTCTTCCATGGATGACTCACCGTGACACCCTCCTCCCGAGACAAAAGCCGTCAGTCTTAGGACGTGATCTCTGTGTCACCAGCATGACAGTGGAAGGGCGAGGGTAATACCAGAGAAAGGAGCAATTACTATAGTTTGGGTATTTTGGTTTTCACTGTATCATTATTGGGGAAAAGCCATAATATTTGGATAATTTGAAATATAATTCCTGGCATCGTTGTACCCGGACTAATAATAATTCTTTGATTAGACCTTCAAGACTTTAATTAGACTAGCAGTAAATTCCCAGATCTGCATAAAACGTGCATGACCCACATAAACTTCACAAGCTGTAGTGCACCACATTGGCAGGGGCAACCTAAGCTGTAATTCACATGCAGCAAATTAATAACAAGTTTGTAGAGAACATGGGCAACCCAGAATCAGAAAATGTAGTGCAGCCATTGACTGTATTGATCGGATTTCAACTGACTGTAAAGGGCATCTAGCTCATAGATGGGCATCTAGCTATATCCTGTGTGCCTTCAAAAAGCTGCAGAATGGGTGTTTTGAAGTTTGCATAACTGAAAAGATCCCAAGTGAGCGTGGGGATTTGCTTTTCTGCTACTGAGGGTTTAGCAACGGATGGATGGATGGATGCTAAATAGAAAAGTGAGAGTCACAGTCATGGAGGTTGGGAGGGAGATGCAGAGGTCAGCTAGCCCAACTCTGCTCCGAGCAGGCCCAGTTAGACCAGGTTACTAAGGCCTTGCCCAGTCAAATTTTGGTTATCTCCAGGGCTGGAGAGTCTGTTTCAACTGGAGTCCACATTTACTCCCTTCTCTCTATGGGCTGTTAGCAGGGCTTCTCGGCTAACTTTAGACAAGGCTTAATGAAGCGTTGAGGAAATCAATGTGTAATCGTGCTCGCAGTGTCCACCATGTCATGTGTTATTGATCGGTGTCAGAGAGAGGATGCTGGTCTAAATGTTTGTGGGTTTTTTTGCCTAAATCATTACAGCCATACTGCTTTTATACAACCTCAATTTCCTTCATTCTTAGCAGTTTTTAAAGGTACAGTCATAACTTTGAGCAAGCACTCAGTCAGAGGAAAGCTCCCCTCATGTATTTTTTCGAAAAAGAAGCCAATGGACACAAAAAATTTGGAATCCTACCAAGGCATGAATATTTATAGCACCAGATGTTTGAATGAGCTAGAAGACTCTTACCTCCATCTGAACCAGATTCCTATAAGATCAGAGCTAAGGGAGTTAAAAATAAAGCTTTTCAGGCTTTTTTTTTTTTTTTTTCTGAATAAGAGAAGCAAGGGTACCATTTAAGTAAGAGAGAGATATCTTTTGTAATGGGAGGCTAGGGATACCTCACAGAATTAGTAGCCTCTGCTAATTCTGAGAAGGCTACTTATCACCTGAGTAGAGAGAAGTGATACAGAGTTCAGATTTAGCAAAGGAAAAAGCAGTATGGATCTTTGCTGTCTCTTGTTACGCTGCTGTTTCTAAACATTATACCTGACATTTGTTACTGAAAAATGTAGTGATTTGTATGTCAGAGAGAAGAGTGAATCAGTCAGTATTCAGGAAATCCATACTGGTATTCTCTATCTTTTAGGATAAAGAGGCTGATACCACACTCTCTTATACTACTTTTGGCCATATGTAGCTGGCAAATTAATATATCCAATAGATCAGGTTGCTAATTCATTTCACAATTAGTACTGTTGGCCCTACAGGCAAGTAATTGTACTTAGTGCCTGTATTTGTAAACTCCATTAGAATTGGTTTATGTGGTCAACACATCACAGTCATGCTGTTGTAAGAGCTCTTTAATCTGAAAGACCCATAACAGAAAAAAAAGAAAACCCCACATCTATGCAAACCCAAATGACTAGGGCAAAAATACCAGTGTATTAGGATCTATCAATAGCCCCAGTACTAAGTGACTGGTTAGTGGCTTAATTCCCAACACCATGAATAGGAAAAGTAAACACACTAAGCAGTGACTAGACTTCTTTCCTTCTTCGTGTCTTCAGTACAGAAGTCTGGCAACATTCAGGACACAAGCACAATCCCAACAGGCATTGCTAACTACATTAAGTCTTAAATACGTGCACTATGTACAACACTACTGGAATATTCATAGGCAAGTGCTTAAACTTGGTGCTTCAGAAGAATAAACCATTATATGTTGACTCCATATTGAATTTCATGTAGAGTTCAAGATTTGAAATCCTCCAAATCTGTGATTGATTTATGTCCACGATAACTGAGAAAAGGTGCAGAATCACAGCTGCTCTCTGCTGTTTTCACAAAACGAAGCAAGCAAAAGTGAGTGTAATTGCTTGTGATTTTTGAATACTCCCTCTATGGCTCAGTGTCTTCTGTAGACTGTAAAATTTGCCATGACTTTCTCTTCATTTTGCTTCAAAGTGCAGGATGTAAGATGATTTTCTCTCACAGTAACACCCAGAGCATGAAACAAACTGTCCAGTTTCCCTGTATGAGAGCAAAAGAGAAGAGGTGTCTGATGTGCAGCACCTCAGCACCAGGCATCTCATCAAGAGTGTGGCAAGGGATGCAAAAAAATATAAATAGAAGTTTTTTGGTGTTTTACAAAAGCACATAAAGTGAGTTTTCTAAGGAGGATCGTAAATATCTGTCTTGATTTTAAAACAGCTGAACACACATAGTTGACAGTAATAAGAGTTTATTTCTGAATTGCAGGTAAATGTAGTGGAATTGCTGGTGCTGCGAACCTTGCTATAGAAAATTCATAAAGGCACTGGAATGAACTCTTCCTGATGACCATTTCCTTCCCGTAAATTTCTATGGAACAAAAGCAAGCTTCCTGCAAAAGCTCTCATTCACCTCAGTCAGAGCAGAATTTGGTACTTAAAAAAATGGACAGAGGATAAAACCAAGGTTACTTAGCAGCTAACTGTAAGGGGAAGTATGTTTTCCCTGGTTACTACAGAAGAGCTACTATATTGTCTGGCATTCCCCTGAAGCAGTGGCCTTGTCTGTACAGAGGCTGGATGAAAGCCCTTGCATCACCTTCTATCAGAGGGAGGCACAAATGCTAAAGATGTTGTGCCAAAGTACACATTAGTATTTGATTTTTTAAAAATACCACTGTGTCCAAAGCTGAAGAACAAATACAATTCTATATTATTCTTATATCTTGGTACCATAACATTCAGTCACTTCAGCCAAGCACGAATAATTCATTCAGCGAATCACCATCATTTCTTTTTAAATAAGCCTAGAATAAGATAATAGCGTCTTTTGCAACAACAGTACCACAACAGCAGACCTCCCTAAGGTTAAAATAAGCAAGGCTAAAATAAACATCTTTGAACTGTGAAGGCCAGATACTTTGCATGTCCCTGACTGTTTCGATATGCCCAAAGCCATGAAGCGTCTATCACAGCAGGATTCATAAATCCCTCTCAAAGACATTCTGAAGTGTCATCAAGCTGCTGTATTGCTCCAAAATTTTTTTTTTTTAATAATTATTTTCTGGAATAGAGTAGATATCCCATAAATCAGCACACAGACCACTGGAATTTGAAGAAAAAACATAGCCATAAGATGCTATTAATTTATGACAGTTCTTACACTTGACCCAGTTCATGGGAAAGTTAGGCTGGATTACTGTAATTATTTCCCTTTGTTGTCTCCATCTCCCTTCACGTCATGGTTGTACTATGCAACTTACCAAATCAACTGGAAATGCTTGATTTAAAAAAAAAAAAAGGCAAACACAAATCAAACCAAACCAAAAAGCTTTTCCACCATTTGAGACTCTAGGTGAGAGTCATCTGAAATGCCTGAGGGCACTCAAGACAGGGCTGGCAGAACCTAGGGGAAACCTCAGCTTTTTGAGGTGTCAGATGGCATCTGCATGAGAAACCTGAGGGCCTTTGAAATGGCAACCGAAAGCTGAGGCAACTGAGCCAACCTTTTGTATCTTTTCTCTTTAATTCTCTTCCTTTTCCCCACGCAGCTCAGGAAGCCTACACAGCAGCCTCTCAAGAAATGAACAAGGAGTTCACAGTAGCAATTAATTTTTTAATTGATAAAATTATCTTTCTTGGATATATTTTCAAAGTTCTCAAAGGTTTAAAATGGCCGGACTGGCTTAAATTGTCACAGAAACAAATGATTAGTAAATGAAAGAACAACAGGCTGTCAGCAGAGGCCCCAGCAGATGAGTGAAATTCTGTATATATCCATAACTATTTCCATTACCAATTTGCTATTTAAAAAAAAAAAAGTCCAGAGAAATAATGGGTCATTTTAAATGGTGCTGTTACATAAAGGATGAAGGGTGTGCAGGGAGAGATAATATCCCGAAAAAAGACTTCTACACTTGCCTTTTTCCCAGTTCTGCAGTTTCTGCAGTTATCTAATAAAGTAAAATCTCCCTCCTGCAGGTCTTGCCTCATTTCTTTTCTTGGACTATCATGAAAATCACAATAGTTCCACACATATTTTATAAATCAAATAATAAACTTTAGAGGCAATAGAGCAAGAGATCAAGTATACAGAGAACAGCCAGAATTTCAGCTGTCAGATTCTCTTTCCTAGCCATTATCTGACTCTGTTGGAAAATACCTTTTTGTCCTGGGATTTGCTAGATTATAAAATTTAGTCCTGTAATATTCCTTCCTGGAATCTGACTGGGTTCCAGTCAAGTGCTAGTGAAAAGTGAAAACTACGGACAGTCTAATAGCCTCTCTACCTCTCAACCACTTCACATTTAAGGGATATCTTTAGCTTGCATTATTCACATTGACTGGGCAACAAAGCTGGTGAGGGGTCTGGAGAACAAATCTTATGAAGAGTGATTGAAGGAGCTGGGACAGTTTCGTTTGAGGAAGAGGAGGCTGAGGGGAGACCTCATTGCTCTCTACAACTACTTGAAAGGACAGAGGTTGGGGCTGGTCTCTTCTCACAGGTAATTAGCGATAGAACAAGAGAGAGTGGCTTCAAGCTGCAACAGGGTAGGTTTAGGCTGAACATTAGGAAAGAATTTTCCACAGAAAGAGTGGTCAGACGCTGGAATAGGCTGCCCAGGGGGGTGGTTGAGTCCCCATCCCTGAACATGTTTAAGATGTGGTGTTGGGAGACTTGGTGTGGGGAAGGAATTTGTAGAGTAGGGCTGATGGTTGGACTCGATGATCCCAAGGGTCTCTTCCAACCTGAATGATTCTACGATTCTATGACTTCTTTTCTATATCAGATATGCAGAGTTTATAGATATGCTCTACACATGCAAAGTTGTAAGTTCAGAAAACATTTTGAAAAATCATGATATCAGCTGGTGGCCACTTAACTTTTGTCTCTCAGAATACTAATTAGGGAAGTTGACTGTGAATCTGTAAAGCACTGAAAGGCAGTGGAAAAAAAACAACAAAAAACCTCCCATGGCACAACAAAAAAAAGGGAAAACAAATAACTGAGTTGCCTGGAAAATATAGTGTTTTGGAGGAATCCAAATAAAGATAGGGATATCAGGAAGGTTTGTGGATTTTGAAACCATGTGAATGTTATGGCTGATCTTGACGCAAACAAGGAGGCCATCAGTATGGCAACAGGAATGATATGAACAGGGTTTTGATACAGACTGCAAAAGAAGAACTGAGAATTGACGTGCCTCTGAGATCATATGTGTGTGGAAAGAGTATTTCTGAAAGATGTGGTAAGGCAGAAGAGAGGCCAAGGACAGCCTTGGCTTCTAGGTCATACCAAATGCTCCTGAAAGCTACCAATAGCAGATGCACAGATGCAAAAGGAATATGGGAAGATAGTATCACTGAACTGGAGAAGTTCTGATGAAGACCAAAATGGGCATCTTTTTGTTTCAAGTACCACAACTTTAGAACAATGGAGGGAAGATTTGAGTACCTTTCTTAGTTATCTTAAAAGCAAACAACTTCTTCTGGAAGTAAATATGGGAGAAATACTTTTTAAAAGAAACTGAAGAAGAAATTTGATTGTTTGGGAACAGTAAGGTAACAGATACTGGTAAATCTCTTGATTAATTATTAAATTAATTATTCAGCCTACTGAAAAATGTTTTTATAGAAGGTAAAATTTTCAGAATATCACAACTTTAGATATGCTAATAATTTGGTTATGGTAGGAGATACATAAGATACAGGAAAAAAAAAGATTTATTGGATTAGGAAAAAGGAATTTAAGATCAACAAGAAGAAAACCAAACTTATTGTTGTAAACTGACAAATAGTATTAGCCACCATCCTGTTAACATAAATATCAGTAAAATAAAGTAATTTAAGTACCTACAAGCATTANCATGGCACAACAAAAAAAAGGGAAAACAAATAACTGAGTTGCCTGGAAAATATAGTGTTTTGGAGGAATCCAAATAAAGATAGGGATATCAGGAAGGTTTGTGGATTTTGAAACCATGTGAATGTTATGGCTGATCTTGACACAAACAAGGAGGCCATCAGTATGGCAACAGGAATGATATGAACAGGGTTTTGATACAGACTGCAGAAGAAGAACTGAGAATTGACGTGCCTCTGAGATCATATGTGTGTGGAAAGAGTATTTCTGAAAGATGTGGTAAGGCAGAAGAGAGGCCAAGGACAGCCTTGGCTTCTAGGTCATACCAAATGCTCCTGAAAGCTACCAATAGCAGATGCACAGATGCAAAAGGAATATGGGAAGATAGTATCACTGAACTGGAGAAGTTCTGATGAAGACCAAAATGGGCATCTTTTTGTTTCAAGTACCACAACTTTAGAACAATGGAGGGAAGATTTGAGTACCTTTCTTAGTTATCTTAAAAGCAAACAACTTCTTCTGGAAGTAAATATGGGAGAAATACTTTTTAAAAGAAACTGAAGAAGAAATTTGATTGTTTGGGAACAGTAAGGTAACAGATACTGGTAAATCTCTTGATTAATTATTAAATTAATTATTCAGCCTACTGAAAAATGTTTTTATAGAAGGTAAAATTTTCAGAATATCACAACTCTAGATATGCTAATAATTTGGTTATGGTAGGAGATACATAAGATACAGAAAAAAAAAAAAAGATTTATTGGATTAGGAAAAAGGAATTTAAGATCAACAAGAAGAAAACCAAACTTATTGTTGTAAACTGACAAATAGTATTAGCCACCATCCTGTTAACATAAATATCAGTAAAATAAAGTAATTTAAGTACCTACAAGCATTAATTGAGAATTATTTGGGGATAGAGTAATTCAAGACCTTGGTGCACAGACAGAATGATTATAATTATTCTTCAGATAATTTTAGCTCCAAAAGTTCATTGCAAAAGACTCTTTCCTAGAAGAGATTCTTAGAAGTTTGCTTTTCTATGGATGGAACATTTGAGTAAGAAAGACAGTTCAGTATATTATAAAATAAAGTACCAAATTAAGTTTGTGTTAGCAATTTTTTTTCATCACATTTATAGGAACATAGCAATTTTTTTTTCATTAAATTTATAGGAACGTGATTGTCGTTTGAGTTTTCCATCCCTTCTTCCAGAATACCTTGAAATAGTAAATAGGTTCTGAAGATAGGACATGTTCAAGTGTCATTTTCCTAGGAAACAACGATTCTTTCATTCTCCCTGCACATTTTTCCACTGTGGGTTTTTAAAGGATCATCACTCCCTGCAGTGACTGCTGAAGAGTCTGTGTTCTTTAACAGGACTGAATGTTTGGTTCAGGTCATACCTACCAAAAAATTAAAGTAGAAATGTGTGATGCAATGCTGTACAATACCTACACAACTGTTTCTCGTATTAAAGCAATCTGAGGATTCATGAACATCGACATACTTAGGTAAAAGTCATCCCCTTGACATTTTCAGGGTTCGTTAAAGGCAAAAGAAGCTGTGCACTTCAAGGAATGAAATCTGGGCAATGAATATTTTCCCATCTTTGAGCATCTTAACATAAGGATTTATTTTACATATTTGAAGCCTTGTTAGTTCATCAACCAGTTTTCAGACATAATCTCCTTGAAAATGCCATGCTGGAACAAAGAGGGTACAGGAGTATAAGAGAATCAAATCATTCATGTTGCTATTTTTGTCACAACTGTTTGCTGATGATAACCTAGGTCTTTCTGTGTGCATAAATTATGTGCAAATGGGCAATGGAAGGAGTATTTCTGGGCATTTACTGAGCAGCCAGAGGAGGGGAAAGCCAATACAACACTCAGAGGGAGTGATCCAGCTGGCAGCTGGTGTGTCTTCTGGCCATCAAATTTCCTCCTGCATTAAGGGAGAACTCTTTGCCCTGTACTTGTTCAGTTATTCAGGCCAACATCTTTTTAAAAATAGGTCTATAATTAGGCCCTAAATACATATATTCAGCTTAAGCAATCGGACTTTCTGAATTGTCAGGCATCTGGAAATTTCCCCATCAGCTGGCTGGTCTATATTAAGAAACCAAATGTACCAAGGACTGTTCTCTGGCACTAAAGGCAATTGGCATGGAGCTGCCCCCACCCCCATACCTAAGTAAAGGCCTGGCTCTCCAGAACAGGGTGGTCTGGCCTAAACTGTCTGTTGGGAACGGTCTCATACCCGTGCTGCTACCCAAATCATGCCTGGGAACTGTTAGAAAGCTGGGCAAAGCCCAGACTTGTCCAAGGGATTGTACTTGCAGTTTCATTATATAGATTCTCCCATCTTTTTTAAGACGGATTCCCCATTCTTTTTCAATTGCTAGCACAGACATGGCTTGTAGGCACTCCTAGGTGCTCAGGCACCCCATCCCTGGGAGTGCTCAAGGCCAGGATGGATGGGGCTTTGAGCAACCTGCTCTAGTGGGAGGTGTCCCTGCCCATGGCAGGGGAGTTGGAACTCAATGATCTCCCTAAGGGCCTTTTCAACTCGAACTATTCTATGATTTCTAAAAATGAGGCTTCTTGGTTTGTTTTTTTCTCTTAGTGTTCTTGCTTGGAAAAGATTGACCTAAGCCACATCATTGTTTGTTTACTACTCTCAGTGAGAAAAGGACTTCTATTCTATCTTTCCCCCTAGACCAGGATGTTCCTTCCAGCTTTTCAGCACTGTACTTTCTTAGATACGCAGTTATGCATTAACCTGTAAAAGTTAGACATGGACTGGTGTAGTGCTTTGGAGATCCAGTCCCGCTCTTTGCGCTGGACTTTTTAGGCAGCTGGACTGTGATCCTTTTGCTTGTATTAAACAGTATCTTATTCTGAGTAGTCCACTGACATCAAGGTGATTGCTTCTGGTAGAAATAAATAACAATGGTGAAAAACACTGGTATACATAGATCTTGGAAGTCGCTCACCACCTTATTTTCCATGGGTTTATGACTGACTTCGGTCTCTGTCACCCAGCAGTTGACACTTGGAGCCTTTCACGATGTAGTAAATCAATAAAGGAAAAATAGATCAGAGTGCTTATTGAAAAGTTAAAAATTAAAGATCTCCGTGGTAAGACCGAAGCTGTATAAAAAGGAAGAAAGATCAGTCAGACAAGTATTTGCAACTCTTCATGCCCTTTTAAGCATTCCAGCAATAATATAGTTACTTGGATTAAAAGACAAAATGCCACAATCTTTCCAAAGATAACTCTTACAGAGTTACCTTTGTGGATTGCTCCCTTGTGTTGGTAAGCAGAAGTGTACCCTTCGTTTCTCAACTACCTTCAGGCAATGACCAGGGTGGGTGGGTGGCATGAGATGTACTGATGGGGGTCTGTGTCATGTGAGGACAGAAGACCTGTCCAAAGAGAGCTCCCATCAGGATTATATGGAAGGAAACTTAGGGACAGGGAAATTCCTAGATTTGAGTTGGGTCATAGTCTAATCACATTTTAAGAAAACAATACTCTTTCAGACCTCAGATTGTTTTGAGATAGCTTCTCTTTAGTATTTAGAAAGTCTGAGAAAGGAAACAGTGGTCTACATATATTTAAGTGCACTATGGTACAGTATGCCACAGAAAGTGGCAATGAGAACTTACCTAATTCTCCCATCACTGACAATTATAATCTGAACATTGACTCAGAGTTCAATCATTTTCATTTCAAATTTAATTAAAGACTTTTCTTATCTTCTGTTTGAATGAAGACCACAAAAAATCATAAAAGGAGCTCCTATTCCTCCTGATTTGCCATTAACAAAACTAATTAAAAAAAGAGTGTATTTTGTCAGAGCTATCTGCTTCTTCTGGTATCAATTTAAGGAAGGAATTATCTGCACATGAGATCTTGAAACTATGTTTTTCAGTCCTAAAATACTGTAAAAGAGAGCAGCCAAATGGCAACAAAAGCTAAGATTAAAGCATCAGTTTCCTCTGTAAGTAAGTAAGAAGACACTGTTCCCCGTTGAGGGTGCAGCAAGCCTTAGGATCCTTCAGACAGGAAAACAAAAAAAAAGCTAAGCAGAACTTCGAGGAGAAGCTTGAAGCTTTTAAACATCTGTTACAATTATTAGTGTGGTTGCCTATTGTGCTTGCATCTCCAGTTGAGTTGCTTCAATGCATCAGCTGCACAAACACAGCTAGAAAAAGGAGCTGGAAAATATTTAGTATATTTTTCTCTGTTCTTCAGAGAGGCTTTTGGTCTTTTTTCTTTTTTCTCTTTTTTTTTTTTCTTTCTCTGAGATGGCATGCAGGGTAAAATCCATCCTTTTATTACTCCAGTGAAGTAAGCAGAACTGAACTGGAGATTATTTTTCCCAAAGCGTATAAATGTTTAATGTTTATAACCGAAACTTCCTTATAGACTACAGCAGGGTCAGTCAGACTAGTAAGAATACTTCATGTATATAAGAACTACTGAAATCTTGTTTCTCATTTTTTCATCTAGAAGTGCTCACATTCAGCCTGTGCAAAGGGCTGTAGATTGAGTTTGAGACTTCAAATTCTATTTGAAACCCTGTAATAATCAAAATGCTTGTGTGACATCAGTAACTTTATTAGAAAAGGAGAAGCACCTGGCAAAGTGGAGAGGCTTTATAAATAAGTGCATAGAATGGTTACATGTTCTCATATATACACAATATTAATTTAATTTATTTTTTTTTTAGTTTATTTGGGCAACATGAAAAAAACAAAATTGGGTATGTTATTAGAACGTTGTAATGGAAATGATAAATAAAAATCACATCATTATCAAAATACTGTTTTTTTCTAAAAATAAAACAAGCATGAACCTAGTATGATTTTTTTATTATTCAAGGCCATTAAAAAATCTGATTAGGCACTCCAGCTTACCCTCTGGTGGGCTTTTCCATTAAAATCAGGACTGAAATCCACATTTCTGTACATCCCTCATCTCTCAAATAGTCATAGGATTTGAAGTGATAGTGTCCCAATCAACAGTCACCTTCTGCTTTATCATAGCATATATTTTGCAGGGGAGGGATCAACAACTGAGGGGGAATAATTGCTTCCATATCTGAGCAATGTCTGCTTTAATAACTAAGGATGTGAATATAAGTTTTACCAATCAGGCTTTTAATGAAAAATATAGAAGGCTTGTATAAGACCAGTTTTTAATATTTTTTTTTTTTTTCATTTTTGCCATTCAAGTAGGTGATTGTTCCATGTGTATCCACAAAAGTACTGACTGGTTCAATTTAGTGGAAAGAGAAGCTGAAGAGTTCCATATCTAGAGACAGCACAAATTAATCACTGGACTGAGTTCAGTAAAAATCATGAACAAAACCAACAGAAGACTGAGCACATAGTATTTGCTGTAAATCCTCACAATCTTTTTCTGTGAATGTCTACATTACATGCAGTTATTTAACCTACTACAGTTGTAAGAAAGGTGTAAAGGAGGAAGAGAAGAAGTCTTTGAATCCTAAATGGGTAATTATAACAGTACCAGCATGAAAAAAAAAAAGTAAACCTAGGCTAGCAAGATCTGTCTTTGGCCCCGTATATTTGAGAGTCAATATCTGAATGAAAAATGCTGGAGACATAATGGCAACTAATTTTGGTGACTGATAAATATGGTTCCTGGAAAGAAAATGTGACTCTTCTGCAGTGGTCTTCAGGCAAATCACTAAAGCATGTTACTGTAAGGAGAAAGACTCCTGTGTGTGGCAGATGTTCCAATGAAGACCTTGAACAGTGATAGCATTAATGTTGCCAACTAACAATAATGAAAAAGGTAACTTTGAAGAGATTTTTGCTTTCTATGACAGATCTATGACATAATATAGAAGAAGATCTCCTTATGTATAGTAAAGCATGAGTATTGAGTGAAGAGGGTAGTAGGAAAATTTGTAAAACACAGTTCAAATATTCTTTCAGGTAATTCTTCATCAAGACTTCTCCTGCATGTTTTCCCAACTGTAAAGTTTACATGGGAACAGTACTTTTTATGCCATTGCTATTGAGATATCTGAAATGTAATAACATAAATGTGTTTTCAAAACTGAAGACCACAAAATAGGATGATTCAGCTTTTGAAGGAAGTGAATCACAAAGTGAAAAAGGAAAGCAACATTATTTGGATGGTTACCTGAGACATAATTTTATCTACTCAGTTGTTAAAGACTTAGGGGGAGGATGCTTACACTTGTGTTTTAAAGCCATTTCTTCTAAATAGCTTTACCTTTCTGTTCTCTTTTCTTAATCATAAAATAAATTAAAGATAGGTCCAAGAAAACTACTCCTGTCCCTTGCAACCCAATCTAGGATAAAATACACTCTCATTCTAAAGACGTACACATGCGAGTCCAAGTAGCATCCTAACCCTAAGGAGAGCTGAATGTCTTGAAAGATGCTGAGGGTTCTCAGTTCCCATTGGCAGGAGAACTGTGTGTGTAGCTAGTGTTTAAAGCAATGCAAATACTCAAACCAGATAAATCTGAGACAATAGCAGAACTACTCGTGTCATTGAAGTTAAGCAGCCACTTAATATCAGTGGATATGATTTTTCACCAATTTTGTTATTTAGGAATGTTTTCTATATAATAGGTTAGCAAAATGGATGCAAATCAGTCTCTAAGTTAGAGTTTTCTGTTACAGTCAAGTACAAAATTAATCTGTCAATATGTACGAAATCTACAGTTTGCAGTAATTATGGAAACAAAATGTACATGACTATGGATGAGATCCCGAAAAGAAAAGAATGGTAATCAGTCATTATTTCTGTGCTCAGAAATCTCAACTTTACACCCTGTTGGGAATTAGCAATGCAAACTAACTTCAAAAGGAAATACACATTCGCAAGGCTCAATCACACATGTGCCTTGGGGTGCTAGTGTTTGAAGACACAACACACTGTGTAGAAGCACGAGTTGTGTCAGGAACACCTACACTTTCAAAGGCAGCATCACATTCTTGCTTTGAATTAGGATAAGCAAAGATGATGTTGCTCGAGTCACAAAGGAGAAGGGTGCTAACATGCAAAATGACAGAAGAAAAGCAATGTAAAGCGTCTTGGTGTAACGAATATACATGAAAAACAAGCCAAAGGTCATAAAGCACAGAACACTAACAAGGTATGAAAAGTACTTAAAGGGGGCCTACAGAAGAGAAGGGGGGGGACTCTTTATCGGGAAATGTAGCGATAGAAGGAGGGGTAACGGTTTTAAGCTGAAAGAGGGGAGATTTAGATTAGATACTAGAAAGAAAATCTTTCCTGTGAGGGTGGTGAGACACTGGAACAGGTTGCCCAGGGAAACTGTGGATGCCCCATCCCTGAAAGTGTTCAAGGCCAGGCTGGATGGGGCTTTGAGCAACCTGCTCTAGTGGGAGGTGTCCCTACCCATGGCAGGGGGGTTAGAACTCAATGATCTTTAAGGTCCCTTCCAACTATAACCATTCTATGATTCTATGATAAGCTAAGGACATAGTTTTGAAAAAATCTAGAAATCAGAGTGGTATTGACACACCATGGGTTTTGTGGACTATTTGTAATAAAAGTACCCACAAACAACAAAGGTGTTTCTAGCAAGCACCTTTGGGATATTTTTCTCCTGTATAGGTGATCCATACATTGAAACGTATTGAAAAACGTACTGAACTTCTTCACACACGTAACCGCAACAGTATTATCCCTATGATAATTTATTGATGTACTTAATTATATTATTTGTTGCAAACATATTATCAGTAAAATAAACACGGCATTGGTTTTTATGTCTATAGATACACAGCTACAAAATGTATGTATAAACAGATTATGCCAGAGTCACTGTTATAACTGGTGAAAGGGGCAAGGTGCTGTGGTAGCAGGAATGCTATTTCTGTAGCCTATTTACGAATAACACGAAGAAGAGGATTTTTTAAACAATTCAAATTTAAAATCAGAATGTGCCCCTTTGTCACAAATCAAAGTCCCACCAAAGAAGCACCTGGGTGTGCTGTTGATAATTTTGCTGGTGTCGAGAGAAGCTAGTAATAGGCTTAGGAGCAGCTGGACCCTTTCCTAAGGACCAGGGAGAGCTGGCCCTGTAGTTTCTTCAGGAAGAAGCCACAGCTCCATAGAAGAAAGGGCAGGGCAGAGACCACAGCCCTGTATAAGGCATAAGGGGCCAGAAAGAGCATCAGGCAAGAAAACAGAAAGAATTAACAGAGATGGAAAAATCCGTACTCTGTGCATGTATTAGTTTAGTATCAGTGAGGTTTTGGATTAAAAAAACAAAAAAAACCCAAAAAAAACATAACAAGAATTTGGGGAATACGGCCCAGATTTCAGACACATTTTTGGGGGGTCAAGTGTTGTAACTGCTATGACTCTGTACAGTAACAACTTCTTCCTTTCCTTCCCTGGTATCCCACTGAGCCTTTCAGGGACCATAAACACCTAGGATGAGACCCATCTGACCTAAGTGTGGATGCTTAACATGTTGATAACTAGATCTGAGGTTAGCTGTCTGGACTATCTTCATAGTGAAGAAACAGGCAAAACTGAGGGCATTTTTTGGTTAATCTCATGAAACACAAATACGCCACGAGGGTGCCACAGGCATAGGAGGCTGTGAAGAGCACTGGTCAGCTGTCCTTCATGGAGGGGCACAGAACCTGTTTACTTGCAGGACTGGAAGAGCTTGTGTTTACTGACTTCAGCTGGATTTAAAAGCCTATTTGAGCTGAGCTAAGTCCAGGATGAAGGAAGCACTGCAAATGCACGGCTGTTTAATTCGTCTACTCCATTTTAACCAGCAAAGTCTTAAAGAACTTAGAATTCATCGGCACATTGAAGATATACTAATAATCTGATTTATGGCTTTGGCAAATCCCTGTTTCTACTGTCTTCTTTTCCTTTCCCTCTACCGTTTCTCTGTTTGCACTTTACAGCCTTAATAGCAGGAACTGTCACCTGCAGTGTATTTGTTCAGGGCCCACAGTCACTTGGGATCTCGACACTTTAAAATTATAATACTGACCAGTAATATATAACGTGTATGCATTTAATAAACTACTATTACTTATACTATTTGTTGTACGCTGTGTTATAGTTTTACAGCATCCTTAAAAAATTGTAAAATACGATGTTTAACTTATAGCGTATGTACATACCAACCTCTATAGGCTAGTTTGAGATGTGAGGGTAAGTCTGTCACAGCTTTTATAGAGTTATAAGCCATTCCAAAATTAGCTTACTAATTAACATCCGCAGGGTAGCACTAATGCACAAAACACACTACGAGATCCAGAAATGTTCTGCATCCTGGGTAGTACGTCAGCATCTGTTCTCACAGCTTCAGTTTCAGCGTATAATGTTAAGATGAAAAGTATGCAAATCTTTCACCTTTTGGAGGGCTTGGTTACACACGGTTATGAAACAAATCACATCGTGAATTTGCATTTAATTGAAAGTCCACCGTGTGTGCTTAAAATAAAACAAGATTACAAAAGCAATGTGCTTTATTTTTCAAGTTAAAGCTGTGACCAGTTGCCAGTTTGCTCCTCTTGCAGGATGCGCAGTGATGGCTCTTGCGTTGTTTAGGATCCGGTCACTTCAAAAATCGCTGTAACATTTTCTCACAGAAATTTGGAGGGAAAAGACCAGGTGGAAATAATAATGTAGATGCTCTGTCCTGCCCAGCGACCAGTGTGTATAGCAGGAAAGGGCCAAATAGTAGTGGGAAAAACAAGGGACTTGAGGGCTAAATGATGACAGGAAATGCCTCGACTCCAACAGCGTTTCTGTTTAGGATAGGACTTCAGCCTCCATGTGTTAAGTCTCTGTGCCTGTGCCTGGCCTGACCTGCTGGGGTCATGCTGTGGGGTCCCGAACCCCTGGTAGAACAGACATGGAGGCAGCTGTGGCTCTCTGGTTTCAGTCCAGCCTCAGTGCCTCCTTTTTTTTTTCCCCTCAGAAATAAGGATTTTGGAGTAGAAAGATGCCATCATTTGCCTTTGCTTCGTAGCCGGCTGTGCATCTGCCCTGAGGAACGTGAAAACATACCTGGGCCTGATAATGTAAAACATTACCACTGCAGTCACACAGAGCTCCCAGTAGGGAGCTTCGCCCAGTTTGGTCAGAGCATGGAAGCCCTCCAGTACTGACACCAGCTCTGTGTCATGGGCACTTCCATCTGAGAACACACAACCGCTACTCACTGCCAGGGAACCCACACCACCCATCAGCCGAGTGATGGACAGAAGGCTGGTCTTGCACAGAAACCATGAAGCTGGAGTTAAGGTCTTCTTGCATAAATTTAACCAAGTCCTGCTCCTCATTTGAAAAGTGAGGTTAATAATACTGGTATTTTCTGTTTAGCTAGTAAACTTTTCCGGTACTGTCTTTCGGTATCCATTGGCATTCTGGCATACAACGTTCTCAGCATCCACTGAAATTTGTAAGTATGTAAAAAAAGAGAAATCATCAAGGAGAGAAACAGCAACGCAGCATTTGGCCGTGTTGCTGGCAACAGCACTGTTCCCAATACTTGAGATGAAACGCTGACTACTAACAAAAAAACCTGCGGTACAGCATTCTTCTGAATGGCTGCAAGACACTTTCCCTGATCCATCATGTCAGGACCCTGACCTGGGACTTGCCTCACCTCTACGGGCTTGCCTGGAGATCTCTGAATGGTGATCTCCTTGGTTTCCTGCACAGACATGATCCCCATCCCACTGATCTGACTTGGCTTGACCCCAGACCTGCCTCATCCCTATGGACGTGTCCAGCAACCTGGCACTGCTGACTGGCCAAGTCGCCATCCCAAGCTCTCCTCTTTTCTTCTTGTTTGGGTGCCATGGGACTGCAAACTGCTGGGGAATCGATGTCCTGCCAGCCCCACCGTCACTCCCAGCTCCCAGCCACTTTGCCCTTGGGCCTTCTCGCGTCTCCCCCGGCTGCTGGCTCCTGACAGAGCCTAGCTGTCAATCAGTCAGCAAATGCTGATGAGTGTTTGAGCACCAGGAGATGCATAGGTGTAGTTTTATCACAGGAGGTGCTACAGATCTTTTCGGAACTGCTTGTAACTTGTTATGAACCAAATAAACCTCCCTCCTCAGCCAACTCTGTTCTTAAAATACATTTCATGTATTTTTTTTCCCCCGCCCCCGATATGGCCTTGTATTTTACAGCTTTGTGTATGCATCAAAGTATTACAAGTAGCTAATGTTTGGGGATAATGTTTGAGCGGAACATGGCTACTTTCTGTGTATCTGTACAAAACCAAACACACATTCAAGGATCAATAAATAGCAGAAGTATGACCTCTACTGACTAGAAAACACAAAAATTATGGTGAAGAAAGGCCAACAGTAAAGCATATACGTGGTCAACAACTTTTTGTATTGTCTAGCTGTATGAAAGTCCTTTATCTTCTCTTCCTGCTCATTGTCCTTTACAAGAACAACTACCTAATAGATTATTTTGGCTACGTATAGATTGGGCTACGTATAGCCCAATATAATCTTGGGCTGTACCCTTGAGAAAATCAATAGAAAATGTCTGCAGGTTTTTGTAGCGTGTTAAATGCTAACATGCCACTACTTTAATTTCACTTATTAAAATGGTTAGTGTACGTGTGTGGAGATTAGCTGTACTCTACTTAAATTACAGTTTAGTGTTGTAACTTTTGCCAAAGAACAATTACATTATCTCTTCCAAAGTTACTTTGTGCCCTTAGCTAAGACTGCCCACTGACTCCAAATACAAACTGGCTTTAATGGGGCCATAAGTGAACTCATTTAACCTACTTAAATCTGGCTGGGCTTCAGAACCCGCTGGTGTTTTCCTTGGGTGGCTCAGCTGAGAACTCCTCAGTCAGCAAAGCTGGGTTTTCCTCTTGCTCCCTCATAGTCCGGCCCGGCATCTATCCACAGGCTTTCCGTGCCCCCCACCCTCTTTGAATAAACAGGGAGGAGCACTGGTTTTTAAACCAACGAGATTGTAGTAAATGTTGATAAGAGTCAAATTCTGGAAGCTTAAAAGAGCTCCTTCTCCATGTCTTGTGCCTATGCTTTCATGGCAAATAAGTGTAAAGGAATTATTTCTGTAGGAGCCCTGTTGTCACCTGTCACTGTAAACTGTTATCAGTATTTTTATCCGTACTATTAGCAGTGTTTTTCAAAATTCTGATACTGATTTTATGTGTCACTTTTACCAAAATTCTCTGAGTACCAAACTAGCCACCGTTTTCTGATTACAGATAAATATGGAAACACAAAACGTGTTATAGCGGGCAAATAAATTATTCTTTATAAAATGTTCTCATGTTTCTAACTCCATGGCCTAAATTTTAAAATGTCATCAATTAATTTGAATGATTTTTGGGCCTCTCACCTGAGTTATATATTTTTGAGAAAAAAGCTACAATCAAAAAGTACTAAGAAATCGCCTGCCGAAAATGTGCCCCTTTTCCAGTATCATCTCAGACAGAAAATGAAAATGTATATACTCAAAATCACAGGTTGATATTTGAAAATGTAAGATAAGTACAGAAGAAATCTTTTATAAAATCAATCCATTTCTTAGTATAATGGTTGCTCAACAAACAAGAAACGTTGTTGCTGTTTTAAACGAGGCTATCCTACTATTAAGGATTTTAAACAGCAGAAAAGTTTCCCTTGAACATTTTCTATGCATCCTACTACCTCCATTCAAAGCTCTGCCCTGTGGTTTGTTTACATCTTCTTCACTGGATTAAACTAATCCACATGTATATTGGTATATTTATAGGAAATATCATTCCCTCATGGATACCCTGCACTGATGACAGTAGTTTCTATTTTTAGTTGAACAACATATTTACTGAGTGCCGGTGCAAGTGTTTAGTTTCAGATTTATAACACAGTCAAGGTTTCTTGAGCCAACAGCTTTATGGACCTATTACCGTGGGTGATAACAAAGATGTCAAATACTTTTATAGAAATTTTGTGTGTTGTTGCATTTCCAAGGTTTATGTATTTAGAATTCTGCCAGCTACACTCCTCAGAATGTGCCTTGGGGGTGGGGGGGGGTTGAGCTAGCTCCTCAGCAAATATAGTCCGGTATTTAAATAGGCAAATACCTACGTCCAGTTCTCTTTGCAAAACCTGACAGCGATTTAATGAAATTTCATTGCAGACTAGCCATTACCGTGCCCAAAACATTACTATTCATACCTAGGGAGAGTGGAAGAGTCTCTGTCAGCGGAAGTGTGATCCATGAGCATTTTGCGAGAGCCCTCTAGTGGGAAAAGAGGAGGGTTTCTGGAAGAGAGTTTTTTTCTGTCACAGCGGGGCTGAAATACACGATGGGAGGACACTGCAATGTGGGGAGAGGGAAGAGTAAAAGGGCGTTTTTCTACAACAATCAGAAGTTAGATGCAAAAAAAATCATTGTAGAACAGGCCAGGTCAGGGTGCTTTATGGAATTGTATAAAACGTGGTCCTCATCTCCAGTGTGTATGCCTTCATTCTTCTTTTCCTAGAGGGAAAAAAAAAACACCCAAAACATAACACAAGAAGTTTGTTAATATTAGACATGCTGCATATTTTTTTAATAAAAAAAAATCCTGCATATCTTTGAAAAAAAAAAAAAAGGCAGTTAGAAAATTCATGTAAAATTCATGCATGAAAATTCTTCTAGGAAGTAATTCAGTTTCAGACTAGCCTCTGTGAAAGTTGTGTTCTTGCTGCATCGGTATTTAGCATATGAGCCTTACTAAAATCCAGACAAACTACATCCGCTGCCTTCCCTTCATCCACTATGATTCATCCATTCTGATAAGCTTCACTCTTCTCAGTGGCTGCAGAAAGATGTGTAAAAATACTCTGTAAAAGGTGTTAAAAATGGGAAAGTTTAATTTACTTCCTATTACTGTTATGTACCAGCCATTCACTACAACCCTTTGAGCCTTGCCATTCAGCCCGTTCTTCAGGCAGCACAGCATATACCTGTTCATCTCACAGCTGGACAGCTTGTCCAGAAGGGTGCTGTGAGGGACAGTATCAAAAGCCTTACTAAAATCCAGAAAAACTACATCCCCCGCCTTCCCTTCACCCACCAGGCAGGTGACCTTTTCATAAAAGGATACCAAATTAGTTAAACAGGACTTTCCCTTTGTGAACTCCTGTTGACAGTGCCTGATGATTGTATTTTTCTTTAAATGCATTTCAGTAGTACCCAGCATAATCTTCTCCACAAGGTTTTTCCAGGGACTGAGGTCAGACTAACAGGTCTGTGGTTCCCTGGGTATCCCCTCCTGACCTTTTTGTAGACTGGAATAACACTGGCCAGTTTCCAGTCAGCAGGGACATCCCCAGGCTTCCAGGACCTTTTGCAGACGATTGGGAAGTGTCCTGCTGTAACATTCAGTAATTCCTTCAGTACTCTGGGATGAATCCCATCCGGCTTGTGATGAGTCTCAACGTGAACTTGTGAACGTTCAGCTGATACAGCTGGTCCCTCACAGTTTCCAGTGCCCACAAATGGCCAGTCATTGTTCCCACACTCATGGTCCTCTGACTCAGAGGGCCAGGCAGCCTAAGGTTTCTCATTAAATACTGAGGGGAAAAAAAAAAAAGCATTAAATGTGTCAGCCTTTTCTTCACCATTTGACAGGTGACCATCTTCATCAAGTATCGATCCAGTATTCTCCTAAGATCTCCTCTTGCTGAGAACATACTTTAAAAAGCCCTTTTTATTGTTTGACACAGCCCTGGCCAGTTGCAACTCTAGTTGAGCTTTGACATTTTCTGTTGTCTCCATACACATGTGAACTACAGTTCTGTGATCTTCCTACAAAGCCTGACCTTGCTTTCAGAGATCACACAATTTCTTTTTCCGCCTGAGTTGCAATAGACAGGAAACAGGAATTTCCTGTTTGGCCAAACTGGTGTTCCACCTGGCTAGCTCGATGTAAGACAGCAGGGGATTGCCTGCTTCTGTGTAATTCAGAAGGTGGTTCTTAAAAACTGTCATGGGCAGTTGTCATGGACCCGTAAGTCCTCAAAAGCAGATTCCCAGAGGACGCTGCAAACTACCTCCCTGAGTAGCATAAAGATTGCTCTCTCAAATTCCAGGGTAGAAACTCTGCTGTCCTTTGTCTCATTATACAAAAACTTTTAAAGTCAAACATTTGTGATCACTGGAGCCAAGACACCCACCTACCTCCACAGCTACTACGAGTCCTTCAATAACTAAACCCAAAAGAAAGTAAAATATTATAGAGATAAGCAGCCATGGGGAAACAGTAAGCTACAGAGTGATCCACCTTCTTGGCTATGTGCTGCCTGAGTGAAGAAAACACAACCCTTGCAAGACCTTTTTGTCTTCTTAGTTATATATCAAGAGAAGAGAGAAAGAAGATACAGAGAGGAGGAGAGAGGAAGAAAAGGATGGTAAGGGATTAATCCAAAGGCTGACACTGGCCAGATAAACATTTGCTACTTTACTTCTGCAAAGAAATAGTAAGAACTTTTAGAAAGAAGGACATGTGAAGAAATGCTAAGAATTGCCTCTCAGGCTTCATTGTGTGTGCGTGGAATCTGCCAGCTAGAGCAGAAGGGCAGGGGTGCCTCCCTCCTTGCCTCCCCTGAGGCTGGGCCTGCACAATACAGCCCCTCGAAGCCTAGGCGCCGGAGCACGTGCAGGGAACCCAAGCAGCAACAAAGAATTTGGCACCTACGGGGACAGTCAGAAAGCGTCAATGAAACCAATCAGGCAGGAACAGGCGTGACTTTGTCTCCTGTTCTTCGGAAAGTTCAACGCACCGTCTCCCAAGGGCAGGTGCGTGACTCCTGCGTGGGGCCATCCACTCGCCGAGACAAACAGCTCTGGTGCTGGTGCTTCCGCAAGCAGACCCGAGCGATAAACGCAAAAAAAGGGTCTTTTTCCGAGCTTGTCTGAGGCGGGGAGAGGCCAGGGCAGAGGCAGTTCGCGCCAGGGCAGGTGACTAGGCAGGGTCGGAGCCCGCAGCAGCCGATTTAAACGAGGCGTAACCGCCACCAACGGTCACTCACCGAGAAAAACGCTTTCGGGCCTGGCACGTCCTCAGCGGAGCCGGGCGATGGCGGCGAAAAAGGGGCTTTCCCCGCGCTTTTGAGAGGCCGCGGCACCGGCAGGGAGCCCGCGCGAGGGCGGCTGACAAGGCCAATTTAAACGAGGCGTAACCGCCACCAACGGTCACTCAGAGCCGGGCAATAGAGGCGTAATAGAGGCGTGAAAGGGGCTTTTCCCCGCACTTTTCTGAGGCCAGGGCAGAGGCAGGGAGCCGGGCTGCCCGCGCGAGGGCGGCTGACGAGACGGGGGCGGAGCCTGCAGCGGCGGCAAATTTAAACGAGGCGTAACCGCCACCAACGGTCACTCACTGAGACCGAGCAGCTCCGGCTTCTCGCATCCTCAGCGGAGCCGAACGATACAGGCGAAAAAGGATCTTTCCCCCGAGTTTTTCTGAGGCCAGGGCAGAGGGAGGGAACCGGCAGCTCGCGCGAGGATGGCTGACGAGACGGGGGCGGAGCCTGCAGCGGCGGCGGCCAACCCACCCCCCCGCGTGGGGGTGAGTAGGACGTGACGCAGCAGTTTGGTAGAGCCGAGCTGGGGTTTCTACCCGAAAAAGGGCAGAAAGGCCCGTTCTTCTGCGCTTTATAGACAGAGCTCCCGTGAAATCATGCACCCAGGTCTCAGACTGCGGGGAGTGCTTTAACCTCTCATGGTTAAATGGGATGGTGGAAGGGATGACAGCTGTGTGAGGTGTGACTAGGTGGATGATCTACTCGGCCTGGTGGCAGAACCAAAAGAGAGAGTAGAAAGGCTGCAGAGCAGCAGGGACTGTTAGAAATAAATAGGTTGGTGGAATTCAGGTGCTGACCTCCCTGGGAGAAAAAACAGAAGAGCTTCTTAAAAAAACACTGAGCTGAAGGGTATCTAGTACCTTCTCCTCTGCCAGAATGAAGGCAGTGGATAAAAGGAGAGCTGTGAATGGAGTGAAGTCTGTGCTAAGGGTGGCAAGCAAATCTTCTCTCTACTTCCCCTAACCAGCTGCCTCTGTACAATAAATGCAAAGTTTTCAAGGAGGTAGGCCAGCCCATGGATGATGGGGAAGATGGTTTGACTACACTAGGAGAGTTGCTGGGGCCAGCAAGGCCTACTGCCAGTTTAAAAACCACGTCCCCAAGGAGGAAGGAGAAACAGGTTACAGTTGTAGGTGACTGACTGGGAGGGTAGTGAGACACTGGAACAGGTTGCCCAGAGAAGTTGCCCCATCCGTGGAAGTGTTCAAAGCCAGGCTGGATGGGGACCTGCTCTAGTGGGAGGTGTCCCTCTCCGTGACAGTGTGGTTGGAACTTGATGATCTTAAAGGTCATTTGTAACTCTTACCCTTCTGTGATTCAATTATCTGATAGAGAGATAAGCAGCTACAGGGAGACAATAATTTATAGTGATGCACCTTCTTGGCTATGTGCTGCCTGAATGATGAAAGCACAACCTTTCCATGACCTTTAATATCAGAGAGAGAGGAGCTTCATGGTACAGGAATGAAGTCTGCCAGCCAGAGCAGAAGGTCAAGAGAGCCTCTCTCCTCACCTTTGCTGAGGTGGTGCTGAGCCTGCATGATGCAACCTGTCAGAGCTCATCCAGGGAATCCAGGCAGCAAAAAAAAAAGTTGATACCTACAGGGACAGAGTCAGAAAGCACCAATGAAACTATGAAGGCAGGAACAAATATGTTTGTCTCCTGTTCTCTGGGAGTTCAATGCACCTTCTCCCAAAGGCAGGTGCATGCTTCCTCTCTGGAGCCATCTATCTCTCTGCACTGTAGAAGTATTTCTTGTACTCAGAGCAGTGTTCAGAGCTTTGAAAGATAGACGGCAGAGTCTGCTATACACAGAGGCTTGTTATTATTCTTGCCTGCTTGGGCTTCCTCAGTTGCCCATCCCTGAGAGCTGTCCTTCCAGCTTTCTCCACTTCCTGCCTGCTAGCCCATTGCTTCCCTCTTCACAGGTTGGTTTCCGCTTCTTGCTTTCTTGTGAAGAACTTGGCAACCTTTCCATTCAGTAGCATTGTTAGTTAAAGCCATGATGAGCTTGAAGAAATTCTACTCTTAGCCAAAGCTGGCTCATTGTACCTTCTCTCCTGGGATGAGCTCATCAGGTGTTTACTTTCTGGAGTGATTGGAGGCACCTGCAATGTAAATGTGGAAGTTAACAGGTGGCAAGGACCTACCTGCCCGGTTGCTCCCTTGGCTCTGAAAGGCAGATCCCTTGGGTGGGTTTCCTCAGCTCAGCAGAGTCACTTGTGATGGGATCACCACACAAAGTGCAATGGCCACCCTGCATCAGCCCTACTCTGTGCTTTTGCAGAGCTTGGTTGTCCCTTCTGCAGCAGTCCCAGCTTCTGAGGGGGGAAGCTTTTGTTGTCATGCTGTTTGTGGCCCTGACATACCTCTGCTGTTTCTGCTTCTGCCTGTTGTGCTGGCAACTCCTTGCCCGATGCCCCAGTGTGTCCAGGGGGAATGTGCGCTCCTCAGGTGGGCTAAGCAGGTTTGGCCCAGTGCAGATGGCTAGGTTGCTGGCGGTCATCCTGCTGGTGGCCACGTTTCTACTGATGTTTTGCAGCAGGGACAGCAAGTGCTTGAGGAACAAGAGGTTGGCCTTGAGCAACTTGCTGGCCACCCTGAGGGAAGAGGAACATGACATTAATGAAGTCTCCCAGGCTGATTTCATCCAAGCCCACCTGATAGAAGGCTCCCTGGCCATGCTGGGTCTTGAGCAGGGGAACTGCCTTTGCTGAGATACAACCACCTTCCTGCCCCTCTGGCAAAAGTCCCTTTGTGGAGCAACCCCAAAGCTTGTGGAAGTGCTCCAAGGAGATAAATGCTTTTCTGTGCTACTTTCCCTCAAATCCCAACCCTGCAGCAGCCAGAGGTGGCTGGCAGAGAAGACGGCTTTTTCAAGGAGGCCATCACTTTGCAGACACATCCCAGCTTCTGCCAGTCCCTGTGGAGCAGGCAGGCTGCTGCTGGCCACACTTAACTCTTTCAGTGCTGCCATCTTTTCCTGCCTGCTGATCATGTGTAGAGTGCTCATCCACTCACTGAAGAGCTCTCTGCAGGAGCTTGGAGGGGATCTTGCAGAGGAAGTCCTGCAATGCTAATGGCTCTCAGTGAGGCTTTGGGCACTCCTGCTGGGAGCACAGGCAGCATGCCCGGCACTCTGGCTCAGGAGCAGGCGTCTGGGTTTCAGTTCTTACTCTTGCAGGTGCCCATCAGCACCAAGAGAGCTGGGAGCTGCCAGACTCCAGGTTTGGCAGGACTCACCTTCAAGACGACAGCCAGCAGGTGTGCAGGCTGGCTTTCGAGGTGGACCTCTGCTCTGCTGTTTAAGGCTTCCCTGAGCTCCTGGAAGGCCTGCCTACTGGCTGCTAACTAGAAGATCCCCTCTGAGGATGGCCCATGCTCAAGCAGGAGGTCCAGCATGTCCTGCAGGGCACAGGGGATGAGAGCTGCTGGGCTGGAGACAGGCTTTGGGGCAGATGAACCTGCCTTAGGGGCACAAGCAAGAGTGTACAGCTCTGCTGCTCTTAGTGGGGCAGGATGGAGGCATGGCTGGAGGTGGGTGACATGGGGAGAATCTGGCTTTCCCCCTGAGCCAACCTAGGGTCCTTCTGCTTGGGCCACCCTCTTTCCGGAGGAACCAGAGGGTTGAGCACCCCCTGGCCACGCGCGCTTACCTGGATGGGCGGCGGCAGTGTGCCATCCTGGCTGCAGAGATCTGCTGGGGCCAGCCAAAGAGAGCCCCGCTGCTGCCAGAGCTCAATGGCCTGGTCACCTCTGCAGTGGGCATGGTCCCTCACCACACAAGTGGACGGGGCAGATATCGTCTCATCCTATGTGTCCCATCTGCTGCTAAGGAAAAGCGAGCAAAGAGGCGTGGAGAAGAAGCGCGAGGCAATCACTCCCAGATCCTCTCAGTGCTGTCCCCCCCACTGCTGAAAGCAAGGGAGAGGCATCGTTTGGGAACGAGGGTCCCTGGTAGAGCCACGAGGATAGTCATGCCCTGTGGTAAAGGCTGCAGCATCCCTGGTGCAGCATGAGTGTGTGAGCCTGCAAAAGGAGAAGGATGGTCTTCTCCAAACTCGCCAGCTGTGTGGCCAAGTCCACCTTGGCTGCCAGAGGGCATGGGAAGTGGCTGCTACCTGGGAGCAGCCTACAAGAAACGTACTGCGCTCACTGAGCAGCCCTGCAACAGAAAGAGCCCCAGGAGAGCTGCTTCAGTCCATGGTAGTGTGTGAGAGGTGGAGATAGCCAAGACTGCAGCCCAAGCCCAAATCCTCACCTCTGCCTGTTACTTGACCAGCCTCTCCAGGTTGCTGGTCTCTAGTATTGTCACCTGGACAAAAGGAAAAGAGTAGAAGGTCAGAAATCCTGCACCTGATGCTGGGCTGGAGCAGGCTCTGGGGGCAGAGCAGTGTGCCAGGGACACTCACAGCGTTGCAGCGCCTCAGCTCCTTCAACAGGATGTTGATGGAGGGCAGCTGGGTGACTCGGGCTCTCTCGACTCCTGGTGGCGTGGGCACACGGAAAGGGATGAGAAAGATCGGTGTGAGACCCAAGCCACCTTTTCCCTCTCCTGCCAGCGTGGGGAGCACTTCAAGCTGCCCCAAAGCACTGGAGAGCTGCCCGCAGCCAAAAGAGCA